>OY796892.1:33974302-34409464 GCA_963680785.1 Diplosoma virens
ACACAACCTCATAACTCTCGACCAGCTGAGGTTGCTTATTTTTCAACAGTTGCAAACAATTTACGTAATCCTTTGCAGAAAAGTGTGTAGGTCTGTGCGAGACAGAATGGCAAAGTGCATTCAAAACGAAGGAGGACACTTGAACATCTTCTTTAGTCTTCATTATTCTCATCTCTTTGCTCAATGTGATTTATAAAAAAAATAAAACTTTTAAAGATTAAATTTTGCATTACGTTTTTAACACCCTGTATATAGCAAGAGTGAATTGATCTTCATTACAGAAATCTTAATAAAAAGATCAGAGCAACTTAATGCAAAATTTATTTAATCACTATTTAAAAAACCACAACAGTCTGTTTCATCCAGTAAATTCAGTCTTCATTCATATTAAGGTATGAGAAAGAGAGTCAGATCACCTTAATATCTTATGTACTTGCATTTGGTATCTTTAAAATGTACAGGTTGGCGTGGTTGGCATGATCACTGCTCAACGTAATCAATGTGGTTGACATGGTCAACATGGTTGGTGTTGGTTAATGTGGTCGGCTAGATTGGCAAGGTTAATTTAAAATATTTAAATTTTGTTGACCCAACTGTATTTGTAAGCCTAATCTAAATTACTATACAAACAAGAAATAATAAATTTTTCACTTTTGAAAAAACTTATCAACTTAGTAAGCTTTGCCAAACTAGTTAAGCTAACCAACCTAACCCAGTCTTCACATATCAAAGCATGTCAATCTCACCAACTTCGTCCAGGCAAACCTTGCCAAATGATTATGCTTTTTATATTTATTTACATCACAAATACAGTCGGTTTCAACAAAATTTAAATATCTTCTACAGTATAGCCAAACTAGCCAACTTCTCAAAACTGAATTAGTATAGCTATTTACATTACAAATACAACCGGTTTCAACAATAAATAAATATTTTATTCAACTAACCCAGTCAACCATGCCAACCTAGCCCCCATGCTGACAACGTCGACCACACTTACCACACCGATCACATCAACCATGTTGACCTGTACATTTTAAAGGGACCCCTTGCATTTACTATATTTGGAGTTATTTTTTTCTTACATTATATCACCAGAATTGCAATATTTTCTTGATTAATTTAACAAACTACATATTTTTGAGCATAAAGATTAAAAAACATCTTAGTTTTTGGAATGATTTAAAATTTTTATGTTTCACAGAACTACATATTATTTGTTGAAGTATGATTAACTCAACGTACTTTGTTTTCATTATTAATGATTATATTTTTTATTTTTCCAGTAACCACATGACAATTTTATAGAATAAAACAGATTGTTGTGGTTTTTTAAAAAGTACTTTAAAAAATTCAAATAGAATAAGACCAAGATTCTATTTACGTAAATAAAAAGGCAACAGATGTTGGTGGTTTTTTAAACAGTAATTAAATAAATTTTGTATTAAAATATTGCTCTGATCCATTTATTGAGCACTCTGCAAGGAGGAAGAATGATTCACTTTTTTACTATATATAATCTTAAATTTACAATGACTAATGATAAACAATATAAGACAATTAGGTTAGAGGCACTGTACATGAATTATCTAACTGCTAAAACAAGATCATTTTCTAAAAAATATATTGTTTGTCTATTATAAAAATAAAGTGAATTTTAAATAACAAAAATCGGAATTGAAATTGGCATGAGAATCAAAAATTTTTGTTGGAAACGGCATTAGAATAAATAAAAAAAATTGGCATCATCCTATCATTATGTGAAACTAACCTGGAGTTCCCCTTATGGTTACTATCAATTCTTGAAAAGATTCTTTTCCTCTTGGTTTATTTTTTTTCCCTCTGGTGCTGTTAGGGGATTCATGTTATTTTTACTGACAAAATAGATTACAGTGACTTACTGAAAAGAACCAAAAAATGCTAGGTCTCTTCAAAAAGAGATGGTAACTGTTGTTGGTGAAATTAACCCAGAATCCCCTTTACAGCAATAAAAAGGCAATAAAACACAAGAGGAAAAGATCTCCCAAGAAACAATAGTAACCACAAGGGGATTCTGGGTTAGTTTCACTAACAAAAATCATTTACAGTTGCTTATTGAAGAGACTCAAAATGCCATGCTCGTAATATGCAACTGAATTTTGTTTAAATTATATTATTTATTATAAAAATGAAACTAAAGATTTTTATATTATTTAGTTTCACAGTTTGTTATTGCTAATGATAGGGTTAAATTTACATAAAGTTATTGACTTTGTCATAAATATTCAATTTCAAGAAAACATTGTATTTCTAGATTTTTTTAACCAAGTATTAAAGTTTTTACATCTAATATGTCTTTTTCAAGAGCAGCAGTCAAACGTTTCAATGAAACTAATAGTAAGTACCAATATGTATATTCTAAAAATTTCCATTTAAAATATGATATTTAAAAATTTTATTTTGATTTTTTTAATTTTTCAATTTGCGATTGTATTCAATTGCACTTTTTTAATATAAGTCTAAGCAAATTTCAGATCTTGTTCACTTTGCTGTTATTAACTTTGCAAGTTTTTGATATTTTTGAAAAATTTTAAAGATAATCAACCAAAGTCAACAAATAGTGAATACTCATAAGAACCCAAATTTCTTCTCATTATTTTAAATTGAAACTTCTGCTGCAAAAATATTTAATTAAGTTAGCATTTAAGATGCACATTAAGGTATTGTTTTTTAATCTTCCATTTTACATCATAAACCATCATAACTTTGATCAGTTTTGATAAAACATCAAGAATAAGCAAATTTGGCTGTTGAAATAGAGTGGGATTTGAATTCGGATTTTCTATTTTTGCTTTGCTAGAATGCCATTTTTGGGAAAAAGTTTGAGACTAGCATTGTTTAACTAAACACTGTGATTATTTTTAATTGTCTACATTTAAAGATTATTCTTTAAATTTTAGATAATTTTGACATTCCACTAATCAAAGTATTCAATTTCAATGGTCATCTAATTTTTATCAAATTACTTTAACACCAATCATGATAATGCAATCATACATTTTTCTAAATGGGGTTTAGAACAGGGTTCACCAAACTATGGCCCATGGTCCAGATGCTGCTTGCTGTATTATTTCTTCCTGCCCATTGCATGTTATCTCAAAGCAGCATAGTTTATACTAAATGCATTAGTGTATAGTAATGCAGAAATAAATACCAAAATTTCAGTTCTCAGCCCTGAAAAAATATACCAATGATTTTATATTTTCTGTTTCTGACTACGATTTTTCACAATGCATTGCAGATAAATTAGCTAATGATTCTTTACAGTGGGTTGTTGCTGTTCACTTGAAGTGATTACGTGAAGTGATTTGTTCAAACATTTACTTGAGTCAGGTGGTTTACCCTTTGGTAATTAAACTTCTCTTCAGTAAATCACTGCATTTACAGATTAAACTGGCTGCTTAGCAACTAGCTTTAACAGTTAAATATTCATTGATGGTATTTTTTGATATTTAAGTTTTGTTGTAGTTATACCTTTTTAAAATCACTTTAAATGATTGTGAGCAAATATTTTTAAAAATGAAATATGTGAAATCAAAGCATCAAATGAGGTTGACTGATAAACATTTGAAGGCAATTCTCTTGTTCAAATGCACCAATACCAAACCAAATCTTGATAACATTCTCAGAGATAAACAATAGTTTCATAAATCTTATTAAATTAATTTTTTGTATTGATTTTGTTTGTTATACCGATTGTATGAACAAATTAAAGCAAACAATAATTATAAACTGTTTGTAGCTTTGTATTCTGTTTGTAATTCTTGTTTGCTTTGACTTCTTTGTTGCAGTGTGGAGTCATTCATGCATAGATAATTGGTTTGTGTTGTTTTCATGCATTTTGTTAATTTCATTTAAGTGTAAGTTTTCTTGAAAAAGAACCCGAAAATGTTCGAAAATAAAAATTTACGAATTTAATTGTCCTGTTGAGTATCACAACAATAGGGTTAAAGAAATTTTATTCCTTGCTGAAATTATATTTTAACTTTTTTTGTTGATAAGAAATGATAGCAAGGTTCTGAGTATGCAATTTTCACAGTTTTCGTAAATTTTTACTTTTATTACACATGCTCAAAAATTTTCATGCATTCATTACATATTTATTATAATGTTTTAGTTTGACAAGATTATATTTTTAAGTGTTAGTATCATTACACGGTGTAATAAATTTTATGAACCACATGATCAGATCCTTTTAATAAAAAAGTGCTCTTAAGCTAATAAAAATGTGCTAACCTGAAATTTTTAAAAAGGCTGATGTTTTTGAGCTTATTTAATTTAACATAACTAATTCAAACCTAAGTAAACTCTAAAACTAAAAGCCAAACTAAAGCCTAATCCTATTAACTAAACTATAAAGAACCTAGTCCAATATAAATAAATAACTTGATCTAGACTGAAGTATAAAAAAATATTAAGGCAAGGGTCAAACCCTAAGCTTTTAGTTCAAATTTTAAATTCAAATTTTAATCATTACATTAACAAAGCTCTGCAAATTGAAAGGAAAATATGTTAATATAAAGCAGTGGTTTTCAAATAGTGCACCTGGGCACACTGGTGCGCTCTATAAAATTCCTAAAAAATCTATCCATTTATTGCAATTTTCCACCTCATACTTATGTGATCTAAAATTTTTAACATAGGTCACATTTAAGTCTAAAAAGAGAGAAAATGTTCAATGTATTAATGAGGAAAGGAGAGTTTGTCTCTCAAACATAAAATTAAACATTGAACAAATTGCAAGGTCTTATCAAGCTCATGTTTCTTATTAACACAGAAATAGTCAATTGGCAGTACAAAACTTAAAGACAGCTTTAAAAAGTGTGTTCATTCCTCAAAGACTTTTTATCTGACACTCATTGGGAGGAATTATCAAAATGAACTGAAAGCAATTTGATCATGAGGATATAGGAAAGAAGAAGGAGTCTGATTTGTTCAAGGGCTGCCAATCAGGAATAGAAAAAAAAAAAGAAAATGAGAGTGCATCTGATTGGTGAAGAAAGGCAACCAATCAGAAGCACAAGTAAAAGAGTGTTAATCAATAGGTTTTAGACTGTAAAGAAATTTCTTGTGGCAACATAGATTAGGTTGAAAAGATTTGATAAAAGTAGCTTCAAGAGTGGAAAGGTGGAAAGAAATACATCCTCAGGCAAGGGTAAAGAATTTAGTGTCACTGTATTGGCTGGCACAGGAAGGGTTTTCCAAAAGATGCTGTCCAATAGCAGAGTCATGGGCAATGATTTGAGAAATGTTAGGAAGAATGATTAGAGCAGTCTTAGGAAGAATGACATGCACCAAATAAAATAATTTTTTACCTTTATTTGCATCATTTTTAATGATAAATTGGCTGGAGCTCCAGTACCATATCTATAATTTTTTTAATTTTATAGTTTCTGTGGCTATATTATTACAGTCCACAACAAAACACTTCCTAAAAATCGCAACATGTAGCTTTAAATGCTCATCATATCTCAATGAATAATTGATATTATTGTGCCATAATACATAATTATGTTATTGTGTTAATGTATAATCTCTGTATGACACTGTTTTTTTTTCAGCTCAATAAATTGTTTGCAAGATTGTGTTTTAATCAAAATCATTTAAATTTATTGGTTGAAAAAATAGGCCAAAAAGCAGTCTCTCAGCACAGAAGAATGGGCTCAAATCATAACCTTAAGCAATTTAAGTTTTGTACGTCAAATGGTGAAGAAGATGAAGGTTAGTAAAACACCTGTGCACAATGCAATCTTGAAATACCAAAATGAGGGTGTTTTCATAGACAGAAAAAGTCTCCATGTCTATCTCCCAACTAGCATGTCTGTGGGCAATGTACAGACATTTTTTCTTCATTGCATTCTTTTAAGCTGGCTTACATGATTTGAGGCCAAATTTCAGAAACAACCTTTGTTGAATTGTCTTTGTACTGACTGCTGTGCCAGTTTTCATCAACTTAGCTTAGATTTTTTGGATGTACTTATTAAAGAGTGAGTAACTGCCTTATGCATAAGGTGGTCTTCTCTGCTGGTTGTAACTCTTAGTTGGTCAGACCTTTTCTGTATATGAAAATACCCTCATTTTGGTATTTCATGATTGCATTGTGCACAGTTGTTTTGCTAACCTTTATCTTTTTTGTAGTTTGACTTATAGAAAACTTTAAATTGCTTAAAGTTACAATTTGAGCCCATTCTTCTGTGCTGAGAGACTGTGTTTTGCCCTTTTTTTAACCAATAAATATAACTGATTTTGACTAAAACACAATTTTGCAAACAATTTATTAAGCAGGAAATAAAAAAACAATGTCATACAGAGATTATACTGTATATTAATGCAATAACATACTTATGCATTATGGCACAATAATACTGATTACTCATCGATATACAAGCATTTAAAGCTACATGTTGTGTTTTTTGGAAAGTGTCTCTAAACTTTTGTCGCAGACTGTAGTTTTGACATGTTTCATCATTGTTCTTATGATGCAATACATACAATTAGTGACTTTAATATGCTGTGCATGGGCTTACTTTCTGTCTAGGTTTTATTTCAATTAGAAGTTATTTTTTTATTCAGGCAGGGGAGCCGAGTGTAGGCATGGCAAATTTGGGCAGGAGTGCAACAAGCCTGGTAATTTCTTTATGATCAATTTGCACCTCAACAATTTTCATGCAAATTTTGCATGTTTTAAGTACATTTTTTAAACACATTAGTTTGATAAGATTATCTTTTTTTGATTTTGTATTTTTGCTGTTGCTGTGTTTTCACAATAACGTATCTGCACATCAATAATGCTTTTACAAACTTGAACAATTTTCATAAGGCATTTTGATATCACAAATCTTGTGTATTGTACATAGATAAAAAGGATTGTGACTTTTCATAAACTTTTTTTAAGAAATTACGTTTATATTATATCTAATCTGAAAAAAACATAAAAAATTGTCTTTTACCAGTTAACCTTCTAACATTGTCAAATTAATAAAAAAGGTTATTAACAAATTGAAATGAAAAAATTATTTTTGAATCTAAGTATAAAAAACTGAAGATTTAGTACTAAACTTCTAGTCATAGTGTTTAATTGAATTGATGTAAATAAATGGTTAATATGAAAAAATCTATTAATTTTAATCAATAATTTTTTCATCTGTACATTAAAGACGTTTACTTAAAATTTTTTAACTGTTGTTGTTGCAAAAATTGAGAAATATTAATTGACATTAAGTGAGATAGAGGTATAATCACAAAGTTTTCAATGATGATGTTTGCTATTGTAGGAAAGTGTGATCAAATAAGCTACATTGTCAAGCATTTGTATTTGCCTTTACATTTTTTAAGCAATAAATATTAAATTTGCTTTTTCTATTAAATTGTTTTATGTCATGCAAAGATAGTACTAAAGTATAGATCAATTTGGTTAATGCATAACTATTTCCCAAGCATTTAGATGAATTTAAACAAATTATTGATTAGCGAGAATTTGTAAAAACACTTGAAAAGCATATAAAAAAATATAGCTGTCAAGCTTGTCTAACAGATATAGGTTTAAAGTACTATACTGTCACTCACAGTTCATTTATATGCTCATAACTTTTCAGTCACTTGAACAAAACTATATCTACATTTATAAGCATGTGATTGCTTAAATGCATAATGTGTGTGCTTTTCCTGCATATGATTTTGAATAAAGCCTGGTATATGTTTCTCACACCATAAGGACACAATGCAAGGTCATGTTTTTGTGTGCACTTGTATTTCGTGTTATTATTATTCAATTGTCCTTTGAATAAATTTATTTTAAACAATCAGTTAAAACTGAAACCAATGTGTATCTATTTTATATATTTGACATTTACAATTTGGCTAATTGAATAAATAGATTTTATTTCAATTTGTTTTATACGTTATGCAAATAAAGTGCTTTGTGATAAACTAAAGTTTTTTTTCAGCAAATGATTAGCTATTGTTTGAAATATGTATAAAATGTTTATGTAATACATTTGATGTGATTAAGTCTGTATGCAATTTAAGAAGCTTTTTTAAGGATACTTTTTATATGCTCATAAATTTTAGCTGTATTAATGTTTCTAGACTCTGAAAAATCAATAAAAATATGTTTTTTTAAGCTGCTGCTCCTGCTCCTGGGTACTACAATGTCAAAGATTCTGAAAAGACTGTGGGAGCTATAAAGTTTGAGTTTTGCTCAGACAGATTTAAAAATGATGGTGAAACTGGCAATTTAGCTCCAAAAGAATTTGTTGCTCCACCTACCAGCAGCAGCAAAAGAAAACTAAATTATGCTAATTCAAAATCAAAACCGGTATGTTAAAGTAGTCTTTTGCTTATTTTATTGACAAATATTTTTTATCAGATTTTTAGGAGTGTTATTTGCGAATTGCGGCTCTTTAGCTAAACAATAATAACAAAATCGAACAATGTACTATTGTTATTCACAGTTGAGTTTAGGTCAAACAAAGATTTCTAATTAGGTGCTAAGTCAGATTATAGTGTGAAAATAAAGCATTTTTTTTGTTTGTTGTTAAGCATCATTTACACTACAGCAAAAATTTGAGCAAAGCGAGCGCTATGTTTTTCGTTTCTCGCTCGCCAAGACACGCTGGTAACTTTAGAACAGGGTTTCCCAAACTTTTAGTTCATCTGTAGCAGGTTTGCCTGTACCCCCAAAATTTTGTGACGTTTCTTTAAAAAAAAAAAAAGGCTTTCAGTTAGATTCAGCCACTAATTTTCCCCAAATTCATGCCCAAAATCAAGGTGATCTCTAAACAAAAAATAAATATCTTCACTTTTCAGCAGCCACAAATTTTCCCCATTCAAACCCAAAATCACGGTGATCTGTAAAAAAAAGTCTTCCCTCTTAATTGTCCTGTTTGACGTAATTACAATCGACCGGATTCGAAAATTCTAAACATTTGAGTCTATTATTTCTTCCAGACACGGAATTTAACTTAAATAAGGATATTCTCTCACATAATAATGTACCCCTTGAGAAGCCTAAATGTATCCCAGTTTGGGAACCCCTGCTTTAGAATAAAAGAAACAAAGATAGTGCTCGCTTTTCTCAGATTCACTTCTCTGTAATGAAGTTTGTAATATCATAATATCGTGCAAGTCTAACAAATGAAGATTTGAGAAAATTAATTTACACTGCTTTGATTTTCAAAAGCTAGGTTATAAAGTGGAAACCCACAGTAGATCTAATGCTGGTAAAATCTCGGAAAAATTGTAAATCGTGAAACGTTGTATTTGTTTTTATTATTTGATTAAAACTTGGTTTGTTTACTGTATTTGCATTAACACCTCAAACAGAATTTTTGGCTCTCTGGGAGTTTTTAATTTTTACATGCGGTTCTTTTATTGAAAACTTTGCCCACCCCAGATGTAGTAGCTTCAATAAATACTGGTTGGAAATAAAAGTTTTGAAAAAAACAAGTTTTATAAAAATATTTGTATTTTTTGGGAAACCTAATCAACACTTTTATTTAAATGGGAAACGTTAAACTAAAACTCAAGTATGAACAACTTCTGCTTTTTTTTATCGTAAAGTACAATGCCATGTCTTGATACCTGTGTAATTAAAAAAAGAACTTTTAAATTATCGTTAATAATACATTGTTTTTAGTGTAGTGTGTTTATAATTTTTTACAACAATACTAGAAATTTTGTATTATTAAGTAGGTATATAAAATAAGAATTTCCTTATTTTGGCTTTGCCTAATTGAGATTTTGGCATGTGGTTATAGAAATCTGATCATTTCCAAACTATCATCAAAGTTTTTACTTTACTTCCCAAAATAAATATTTATTTGATAACAGTTTTATAGAAATTAAAATGTGCTACAATATTTTTACCTAGGTCTTTTATAAGCTTCGAGCTTCGAAGCAAGTCAATTTGGCGGGAAAATAAATAAAAATGATTTACCTTCACTAGCGTTGAAGCGACAGCAAAAAAATTTTGTTATGTCGCAAAGACAATTGAAAAGGCAATTGTAAATGTTCAGCTGATAAGAGCAAAAATTTTAATTTAAAGTTGTTAAATGCGTTAAATTTGACGTTTAAATTTACATTTTCGAATATTTAAATTAAAAAAGGTACTTGAATAGTTAAATTTTCGAATCACGGTCGTTTAACATACATCTTTTACAAAAAAGTACAATAATGTAGCTTACTACAAAGACGACAGATTAGAACAGGCCTGCACAACTCAAAAATTGCTCGGGCCACATTGACTACAGAAAATTTGCCGAGGGCCGCATGAATATTATCTCTGCATTAAATTACTAGTTATAACGCAATTAGGCATACCAAAAATTTATTAGAAACTTATGCACACTTTAATCACAGACACTAATGCGAAACATTACCGCTTTCCGGCAACAAGTTCGTCATAATCTGGATGCATATGAGAAGTGGATATTTTTAGGATGTCCTCCAGACTTTCATTAGACAAAGAAGAGCGCTGCTTATTCTTGTTCATGTTCATAAGCGAAAAAGTTTGCTCACATATATAAGTGCTGCCGAAAATACTCAGCGTTTTCTTTGCAAGTCCGATAAGATTTTTATATCTATCACTATTCAGACTTCTGTAGAAGTTCAGCAGGCTGCTTTCTCTGTGTTTAATCTTGTACACTGACGAGGTTTGTAAGTCGATTACCTCCATCTGCAGTTGTATGGGCACTTCTTCTGGATTCATAGAAAATGGGTCTTCAACCAGTTTAAATAGGAGGTTATCTTCCTGAGAGAAAGTGAGTCGTCGGTCAAACTCTTGAAACAGTATCTCAATTTGCTGTGCGTATTTTTCTCCTTGCTCAACATATTGGGATTGGGGAATATATTGTGCACATGTAGGGAAGTGACTCATTTCACCTTTTAGGAGCTGACTTTTGAAAAGATGTAGTTTCATTTTGAAAGCTTTCACTGCTCCTACCAACTGAAATATTATTAGTTCTTTTCCCTGAAGCTGCATGTTGAGATCGTTCAGATGAGCAGTAATATCACAAAGGAAGAATAAATCGTGATTCCAGGGTTCACTTTCAAGCTCTTCGAATTTTTTGAATCATTTTTAAGGAACTGTGAAATTTCTTCTTTCAAAGCAACAAAACGTTGTAGCACTCTTCCTCGGCTCAACCATCTTACTTCTGTATGGTATACTAGGTCTTCATATTTGGCATCCACCTCTTCCAGAAATGCTCGAAAGGTTCTATGTTTCAGAGCGCGAGCGCGAGCGCGAAGGTAGTTTACAATTGAAACTACCACAGACATTACGTGTTCAAATTTTAAAACCTTACCACACAAGGCCTGCTGGTGTATAATGCAGTGGTGTGTGATTATGCGCCTTCCAATGAATTCCTGAATCAGAGAAACTGCTCCAGTATGTTTTCCACACATAGCTGGAGCACCGTCGGTACAAATGGCCACTAAGTTAGTAAAGCTGTATGCCAACTTGTTTTTTACACAGTTAATTAATTCAGTACAGATGTCTTTCCCGGTAGTACGGCCCTTCATTGATTGCATGCCAGCAAGTTCTTCAGTAATATTAAAGTTCTTGTCAACGCCTCGAATATATATGAGAAGCTGAGCTGTATCGCGACAATCTGTACTTTCATCCATAGCCAATGAATAAAAGCAAAATTCTTTTACTTTCTGCTTTAACTGATTCATTAAGTTGGCAGCTATGTCACTTACCCTCCTTTGTACGGTCATGCGTGAGAGACTGATGTTTTGAAACATTCGCAGCTTTTCTGGACAAAGCTCAGATACAGCAAGCAACATACACTTTTTCACAAACTCCCCTTCTGTAAAACACTTACCAGAAACAGCAATTTCCCTTGAAATCTTGAAGCTTAAATCCGTACCTTTTGCACTTTCGCTGCCGAGTACTTTGAAAAATTGCTGTTCCTTGCCAAGACTTTTCATGAGGCTTGCTGCTTTAAGGCTCTTTTCATTTTGATCTAATTTAGCAATAGCAGGATGCTGTGTTTCCAAATGTCGTCTCAAATTATATTCTTTGGGAACTGATATCCTTTCTCGGCACACCAGGCAGATTATTTTGTCTTTATAGGTTACAAACAAGTACTTGTTCGTCCACTCAGAGTTAAACGCTCTGTGCTCGCTGTCTATTTTCCTTTTCTTTCCTTCAGACATGGTTAAGTACGGTACTAAAAAACAAAATTTAACTGCAGGCTACAACTAAAAACACAACACAGGCTACTACCAAGCAATAAACAACACTAAAGCTATAACTGTAAAAAGAAGCAAATGCGCATGTTGAACTTCTGTATGATTAGCTCTCTTTAGTTTGTACACGTATCTGATAGTTCTTTCTTTGCCTGCGCAATCGCCTAGTAAAAAATTTCAAAATTTTCTGTTCTTAATGCTCTTTTCTGAATCATCGAGGTTAAGATCGTTAGCTATAAACCTACAACAAATTCTAACAAACGTAGGATTATGCGCTATAGCACCAATAACTGTTAAGTAACAATTGAAGGAAAAGATTTATTCAAAGTGCTTTCTATTACACACAGCACACGGAATACAGAGGGCAGACATACTTCGTTTGTTGATCGACTTTGAAATGCTTTCGCGGGCCGCACAAAATGCATTCGCGGGCCGTATGTTGTGCAGGCCTGGATTAGAAGTTTTACGGGCGTACGAAGTTATGACGTCATAATAAGCATTTTACTATATCAAAACAAATTTATTCTGGTCGGCACGCATAAACAGTTTTATTTTAACTATTTTTTTTTTTAGCTCTAACGGTTCGTTTGGTCTATAGGGCTCGTCAGAAAGCAATCCAAAATTTGAAAAACGAATACAAAAAATAAAGCGTAACAAAGCGGTAAAAAGTCGGCAAAAAAACTTAAAACAAAAAGAAAATTACGGCAGTGAATTAAAAGTTAAAGCGGTTACAATTTGTTTAAATTAAATTTTAATGTGTAAATTTTTTTTCCGTTGCTTACGCTATTGTTTCCAAATTTGAATTTATTATGGCTAATATCATAATTAATGATTCTAGGATAGTGGGTACAGATAAACGGCGAAATTCGGCGGGATATATGTGTAATTATTCTTTTCATAATATAACTGAACAAAATTATTGTGGTGCAAATTTGAAGTTGCCATGCTTATTTATTACCTACGTGCTGACCATAAACGCCATCTTTTGTGATGTCACAAACTTCACGCGCTTGCCAAAACTTAGAACAATTTGGTTGCATTAATCGTAGCTGTGCAATTTACGACTTCTGAAAAACACTGATTACCGGTATGAGAAAATGTTTAAAAATACAACGGGAACAAGTCGAAACAAAAGATACAAAAATTCTATCAGGTTGGTACAATAGAATAATTTGTAAAATAGAATAATAGAACGAATAAAAATCTTTAATTTTTTTAAAAGCATTTTTAGGGCGCTCTGTTTGTTTCAATAAATTCATTCGTTATTTGGAAACTTTAGCGTAAGCAAAGGAAAAAAACTTTACACATTGAAATTTAATCAAACACGATTTGTAACCGCCTTATATACGATTTTGTAAGCTTTGCTATTTGGCTTGATCTAATCTTCTGTTTTGATTCTTGACAATTTTAATCACTGCTGTAATTTTTTTTTTTGTTTTAAGTTTTTTTGCCGACTTTTTACCGCTTTGTTAAGCTTTACTTTTTGTATTCGTTTTTCAAATTTTGGATTGCTTTCTGACGAGCCCTATAGACGAAACAAACTGTTGGAACTAAAAAAAAGAAATAGTTAAAATAAAACTGTTTATGCGTGCCGACCAGAATAAATTTGTTTTGATATAGTAAAATGCTTATTATGACGTCATAACTTCGTACGCCCGTAAAACTTCTAATCTGTCGTCTTTGTAGTAAGCTACATTATTGTACTTTTATGTAAAAGATGCATGTTAAACGATCGTGATTCGAAAATTTAACTATTCAAGTACCTTTTTTAATTTAAATATTTGAAAATGTAAATTTAAATAGATAAATATTGGGCTAGAAACATCGTTAAATGTAACGCATTTAACAACTTTAAAATAAAATTCTCGCTCTTATCAGCTGACCATTTACAATTGCCTTTTCAATTGCCTTTTTGACATAACAAAATTTTTTTGCTGTCGCTTCAACGCTAGTGAAGGTAAATCATTTGTATTTATTTTCCCGCCAAATTGTCTCTCCCCCAAATTGTCGCGTACCCTATAAGCTTCTCAAAGGTTTTGCCTTTAACTTTTTGGTTTCGGAGTTTCAATTAAATTTTAGGTAAATTGTGAAACTCTGCTGTAGTAAAATTCATCATGATAAATTCACTCACCAGTATTATGATAAATGTGCTATTCATCATTAAATAGATAGCTCATTTTCTTATTGTTCAATTTTTTTACGAGTTTCAACTTGGTACACCTCATATTACATAGATAGAACTTTTTGTTCTGGCACAAAACTAGGCTCACAGTCATTTAAGCTTTGTTAATGTGACTTGTCAAGCTGAATCAATTTGACAGACTGCTTTGGTTTATTTGTAAAAATTGATACTGTTTTCACAGAGTGATAAAGGTAACCAAAGGGTACGTACCCCGACGCCCAATTTTCGGGAAAAAGAAGGTTTTGAACGAGAAGTAAGTTTTAAAAAATTATTTATCAAATTAAGTTCTATTTGTGAATAAGACACTAATAAATTAAAAGTGCAAACTACCCGGTAATTTAAAGTGTAATCCTACTACATTTTACTTTTGAAGCATGTAAAAACTTTCGTACATGGTTGCTAAATGGTGTTTTACTGATTATGTATTTTTTCGCGGCGATAAATGGTTAAATATACAAGATCGAAACGGATTTTCCAATATACGATGCTTGTTTGGTCTATACTTGTGCAATGTACGTTTATTTTTTTAAAGAGTACCTATTCAACCGCTTTATATTCTGTTTTTTTACCATTTCTAATTTTTTCTCTATTTTGCCCATATATATTTTTATTTTTTTATTAAAAAATCTTTTAAGATCAGAAAACTGCTTCAGCAATGCGGGGAGCGCGAACATGATTTGAAAACTGCCAAAGAAGAGTTGCAACGTCTCCAAAGTAAAGTCGCTGCTCTAACGAAGGAGAAGTTGTTGTTAGAAAGTCGTACTGCCGCCCTCGAAAAATCGTCTTGCTTGGTTCAAAAAGAAAACGATATTTTAAAAGCAAACGTACGTTATTTTCGCTGATCTGATTTTTTACCGTACAGTTTCTAAAATAAATTTTTTTTTAGTGTACCCCTCAATTTAGAGGTAAAACTGATTCTTATTGTAAAATTTATGTGTTATATTATCAATTTAGAGGTAAGTTGATTTTTATGGTAAAATATTTATGAACCGCTTTAAAGTTTTTTCATAGATTCCAGATGAATAGTTCCTCTCTTAAAGTGTTAGCAGTATAATTTTATGTATATTTTTAAGTTACCCATATTGTATATAACATTTGACAAGGCTCTTATTTGTGCCGTCGCATAGGCACACCGCACAGTATTGTGCTGAACTTTTTACGGTGATTCGCTTTGATTTGCATTAAGGTAATCAGTCTCGATTTTATTTGCGTTACTATCTCGAAGTCGTTATGTTGTT
This sequence comes from Diplosoma virens, assembly GCA_963680785.1. Lineage (NCBI taxonomy): Eukaryota > Metazoa > Chordata > Ascidiacea > Aplousobranchia > Didemnidae > Diplosoma > Diplosoma virens. The sequence continues at coordinate 33,989,954 of OY796892.1, forward strand.
TTACAGTGTGCGAAGACTTCTTCGGTAAAGAAAATAGAAGCGGAATTAAAAGAAGCAAAGAACGCTGTCGCGGTGTCGAAACAGGTATTAGATCCAAAGCGCTGTATTGTTTTTGATCTTCGGTTGACTCCTGCTCTCGGGATAGGTAGCTTACGTCGATTTCCTCAGACTAAGGGTCCCAACAAGCAATTCTTTATTACATCATATTCAAATTGAACTCTAATTTCGGCTGTTTGAATGTTTTCTGTTGTGTTCCTAGCCAAGTTAATAGGGTTATATTGCTTACCTATAATGGAGACTCAGCTTAAAAAAGAAATCATTGAACAATATTAATATGCGAAATATAAGTAATTATATACTTATATGACCATATGACGAAGTTGGAAGTTTTATTGAATACTATGTAAGAAGACCGGTATTGAAACCCAATTATAAAGTGTTTTTAAGTATTTTGATGTCAGAATTACTTTTTATTTTTTTGTGGTGTTATTTTTATTTTAAAAATAATAACGATACAAAATATTAATTGAAATGCAACTAATGTATAGAAAACTGCAATATAAAAATTCCAAACAGTTTTGAAAGTGTGTTTTTTATCGCGACTTTTGATCGTAAATCATATATTAAACTTTTCAATGGGTGGTTTATGGGGTTTCCCGACGTTTGGACTTATTTCATACGCAGTATCAAAACGATGTAGAACTGCAAATTGTAGAAATCAATTTATATGAACAAGCAATGGTTTAGGAATGCATGAACAAGCAAACAAATATAAATCTTCTCGAATCGGATTTACAAGAAGCAAAAAGCAAAGTGTCAGCGCTTGAAGACGCGAACAAAGTACTCGGTATGAATTTATAGCCAACGTTGTTGTACGAGTTTGACCTCTATTCGTTATTTTTTTACGTCTTTTGTAAACGTCGGACCTCAAGCATGCTGTTACTGTCAATTTTTCCCTTCGGGTATCATTTTTTCGGCCCTTCGTTTTAGAAGTGAGATATTTTTTGTCTGAGTCGTTTGAAATGTTGGTTCTTGAACTTGAATTTTTAATGTTGCTGCATTCGTATCTGGAAATAGATTGGTCGAGAAATTCTTTTTGCTGTACCTCGTAATTTAGTGAGCAAACTCGACAATTTTGATTTGGTTTCTTGGTTTTAAATTCAATTGGCTTTTCTCTTAATTTTTAAATTATTTTATGTCTTGTTTTAAAAAAGTCATTTTCTCTCAAGCTGCAATATTTTTTCAACGTTTTTGCCGCGTTTGTAAATTAAATTGAAGTGCTTGCTGTATTTGCAAAATAAATGGAAGTTTATTTAAACTTTTGCAACACTTCAAAATTAAAAATAAAACTATAAAAATAATTCGTTTACTTGTATTCGAATTCCAAAATTATAGCACGAATAGCACCAACTTATTCTTGCACAAAAGACAAAAATTTATTGAGATTTATTATTTTTTTGATTAGAAAAATTCAACAAGGACGTTCAAAAGCACGCCAATGATGTCACCGGCCAGGTTACAAAACTTCAAGGTATGTTTATAAATTTTATTTTCTACTTTATTCCTACAGCAGTGGTCGTCAAATTGTTTTCACAATGGTCGAAATTATCTCTTCAGAAATAATTGAAGGCCCAGTATTACACTTGAAACATGCAGTAGTTATTACCATTACACTTAAAACATATAAGAGCGAAATATAGTCAGCGCAGTGCAAAAAGAGAAATACAATGAAAAAACTTTATTTACCAGTCTACTTCATCAATCAGTGTGATTTGTAAAATGCACGCAGTCATCTCTTTCAAAGTTGAAAATAAAATTAGTTGTTGCGGCAATGAGCAAGTTTTTCAACATTTCTAACCAATAAGCGATTTCGACATCGGTATAGTGCGGTTGACTGCTCGTCACACTTGCTTTATTACAAATGTATTGTGCGGCCGATTACACTGTGCTAGAAGTCCCGCGATCGGGCCGCGGGCCGCAGCTTACTGACCGCTATCCTACGGTATTAAAAATAAAAAGACGAAGCTTTAAATAACAAAAACCGTGATACTATTAACATCATCTTTTGGTATAAATACATTTCTTGTAAGAATTCGTCGTAATTACTGTTTATAAAGTATCAAACCATACCATTGGCCGAAAAATAGAGTTTTCTGTAAAATCCCGTTCAGGAAATTCGTGGCTGAGATCTTTTTATTATTTACCCAAGCTGTAGATATGTTTTTAGAAAGAAACTGGAGGGGTCCGTCAGATTCGGTGCCGCCAAATCTTGGGCGTCTGTGGCAATAATAAAATCCGAGAACAAATGACATCAAGACCCGATTGAATTAAACCAGGAGCGTCCAACCCGTGGCCCGCGCAATATTTTCCTAAGTGACGTAGGTTTATCATACGTACCGATTTGTAGGGCTCTGTCCCGCCCATTTTGGCAGAAATCCAAGACAGATTCCATGTGCGGACCCTTTTTTGTTTTTTTCGAGATTGCTAGTTTTCAGAGACGAAAATCATGAAATCCAAGAGTAATTTGAAATAAAGACCTTTTTTCTTTTCAGAGAACACTGCTTTAAGAGAAGAAATTTAGAAAATCGAAGAATGATTTAAAGTAAAGGCCTTTTAGAGATCACTACGATTTGGGGACGAAAATTGAGGTGTTTTATTGTTTGGCCCGCCAATATTTTTGATGGGTCAGAATGGCCCTCGGCTAAAAAAAGGTTGGACGCCCTTGAATTAAACTCAAAAACCTTGCCGGATAATTCATTCTTTCCTTCATCACGCTGTTCAGTGAAATGTTTTGAGTCGTCGCACTAACTTTTTACAATCCGTTGTGTATCCTGTCAACAACAACTTGACGCAAATGTCCAAGTTGCAGATAATTCAGCTCCTTTGTTTGATTGGATTCTAAATAAAAACGCTGATTCAAATAAATAAATTGAACCAAAACAGAAATAGATTCATTCAACGCATTGTTTTACGTTGCAGTACTTGGTTCTATCAACTTAAATAGGAACCACGAATTGCACGTGTTCGAAGGAATACGTCAGCTTTTCACGCTGTCATTTCCATTTCAGTTGCATCCGTTTTCAGCAAAATTGCTTCTTTAATTTGGCGAGAAATACATTGCAATTGTATTTTCAATATGGCATAAAACTAGAACGATCTATTTTACTATTTCTTCAGTTTTTTTGAAAGTCCTAAAATTCAACTTAAAGCTTATCAGACTTCACGTTTATTTCAGCACCTCATAATGTACTTCGATGCTAATCGCCAAGATAATTATGACGTAACAGTTAATGATAAGAGTTTACAACATCTTAATTTGCTTTACGTTACGCATGCTTCTCATATCTACAGAATTGCTTTAATTAACAGAAACAATGAATAATTTTCCCTGTTTTTTTTTTAGTATATGTTAATGCTTAAAGTGCCTCAAGTTGACGCGAAATCAGATTCTTTCCCCCAGTTAAAACGCAACGACCAACGTGTGGTCCACTCCTGTAGTAAAGACGGTGTTGTTGCGAATGCCTGCGACTAATTAAAAATCAAGAATTGCTTTACGATGCTCTGTTTTGAATCATCAAATTTAACTTTAAGAGTGAGAGTTTATTTCCCTCATTTATAACGAAATCGTTCCAAATAACACCAGCACATTAATAACTAGGAATGTAATATAGAACAATACACAACGTGAACGTGAAGGTTTTCGGCTTCTGCAAGCCTTAATAGAGAATGAAATAATGTAGAAACTGAACGAATCCAGCAAATTTACACTAGAGGTCGATGACCTAATTATGTAAACTGTTTACTTTTAATTTCATGCGTTTTATAAAAGGGGATTGTAGAGAAACAAACACAATCAAAGTTAACTTGACCCAAATATGTGTCTGTTTTGAGCGTAAGTGTCGGCTTTGAACTCTGTTTAAGCTGACAATTTCTCAATTACTTTATCGGCAGTTGAATTTTTGTCACAGGTATCACCGACAAACTTCGTTGTGAAAACGACGCCTTGCAGGATCAACTTGAGTCGGCTGGAGTCGTATTGCGGCAATTCGAAGACACTGTTCACACTCAGCTTCCAGCGTCGCTCGCTAAATTCTTGGCTGATTTTCAAAGCATTGGCTCTGTAAGTCGCGCAGCTTTTTAAAAACGTTATCGCGAAAGTGAACTCAACACTGTAAGATCGTTTTGCTCATTGCAACGATTACGTAATTGATTTATGCATTCTGCTGTGTTAATCGTGCTAAGGCTTGATACAGCCGGTCTTAATGTCATATTCATTTATCACTGCTTTGAACAATAAAAAAGCAGTCATATTTGACTTGCTGAAGACTTTTATTAACGTTAATCTGCGAGCTGCAAAGTTTTATGGGAAACATTTTCTATCAAGTCGTATTGTACTGAAGGTATACGAAAATCTTTCTGATCTTACCGCAGACGAAAAAAGGAGTTCGTAAAAATTACCGTAGCCTTTGTCGGATGAAATTTCTGAAACAGCTTCTGTCTCGGGATAAAGAGTTTTATAGATTCGGACCTTTGCAACTTTCATAGCTTCGTTTTTTCTTTGTTTCATATTTTTATTTCCATCATTTATAAATTTCTCTTCACAGCTCACGCAGGACGGAATTTCAGCGCTGAGCGAACGGGTCGTTTCTTTGAACGCGCAAGTACAGAAGTTGGCTGGCGCGTTGATCGCTCTTCAAACTGAAAAGTAAGATTTATACTGTACCACGTCACAAGGCTTACAATGATATTTCATTCTCCCGGTATTCTATTGGGTAAAAGACAGGGGCAATTAATGTAATTCCATTTTTATTTGATCCTTTTAATTTGACTTGAATGGGGTTTTTTAAAATGCTATTCAGAATTTACACAAATAAATTTATTTTCAACTGATTTCTCGTACAGTTTTCTTTATGCGTTAATTGCCCTTTTTGTAGTGTTAACCCTAATGGCGGTTCTTTCTAATTAGTTCAACATAAAGTAATCAATATGTTGCAAAGTTTACTGCTGAAAATTTCGAGGACATCTTTTTATTATTAATACTTTAAAAAAGTAACGCTGCAGTAATGACTAGCTCTCGCTAAACTCTATAAATTTACTTTTTTTATAGGGTTTTGTCACATCATGGAACTTACACAACGTTAGTTTTGGTAGCTTGGAGTCTTTTTATTAAGTCTTTTATTATAGGTCAAAATAACTTGAAAATTTTTCAAAATTTTGCCGCATTGCATTTTATACAAAAACTCGTTTTTTGCCTATTTTTGCAATTTTGCAAACAGCTATAAATACTTTTAATATTTTATTTCTGCAATTTATACCGGGTATTCTAGAACTTTTAGGGCTGTAAAAAATTTTTGCCCCCTATTGGTTCTGAATCAACAATGCAATAAGTTTTGCATAATTTATATTATTCCACCAACGACTTTGAGCCTTTCCTGGAGACTTTTAGTGCTTTCCACTCAGGGGTGCGCGAAAATCCTTGGCTTATGAGATTTTGATAAATATTTACTAATTTAAAATTTGGTAAAAATAAGATGATCGCTTGGCGGAAAATGTCTCTATAAATGTGTGTTCGTTATAAAAAGTAGGCAGCTTGGCTGAGTGGTTAAGAGCGTTATATTGATAGCGAACTTGATCGGCACGATTGCGGTTTAAAATCTACTCCCCTCATTCTGTTATGCCCTTTTAAAAGACGCTTTGCGGCACTGTTTTTACTTTGGGTGTAATTTTGAGCCATATATCTAAAAAAAACTAAAAAAACCGAATAAAAAATTCACGAACAGCAATATTTTGGTATTTCCGGAGGAACGCCGGAGAAATCGCTTGACGGTTGCCCGACGTGTAGCGCCTCCAACGCTTTCCTGCGAGCCAGGAGGATAAATAGAGATTAAAATGAAAATCAGAAAAAAATCCATCGAATTCACAAATGCTAATGCATAAATTTATTTTTCTAAATGCATTTTAGTAGTTTTTATGCGAATTAATTGTCACGCGGAAGAACGCATATTAGTGGTGTTCATAATTGTGGATCGCTAAGATAGGAGATGAGCTAAGATTTTTATCTCACTGCCGACGAAAAAAATACAATTAATCTTTTTTAATCTGATGTAAATTGGCGTTTGTGTAGCAAATTAAGCGAAAATTCTCCGCAAAAATTTTTATACGAGGTAGAAATCGTTAAGTCAAAATTTAACAGAAATGAAGTCAAAAAGACTTTCAGGTCAAAAAATGGCTCCAGTTGTAACTCAGTAAATGGTTACTGTTAGAATTATCGTTGTCGCTGCAAGTACCTCGTTCCGGGGATGTTGGCTGCTGCACTATTCCATCAACATAATTTTAAATTAAACTGTTTTTTAATTTTCACCTTGTTGCTAATATTGCTGTACGGCGCTTGTCATATTGGCCTTAAACGCAGAAAGAGATCGATTTTTGTGCGAAAAATTTTACCTCAAGTAAATAGACAATAATAATATTAAAACATAAGAATAAACCATTTCAGATTTTTTGTCATACCCGTATATTTAGTTTGTACCCTTTTGTCCTATGCGACTGACTTCTAAATTCTTATCCTTTTGTGTGGTTAGAAAGTTTACTTAAAATTTTTACACTTGTTCATAAAAAATAACGTACCGAAAAGGTTGTATATTTACAAATTAAGTTTGACATATTTTTGAAATAAAATTATTTTATGATTCATTAATTTTTAGTCAATGATCTCATTGTACTTTTTGGTTAATCCCAATAAAAATCCTTTGTTTGTCATCATATTTTTCTTCAGAAATAACTTGCACAAAGACTTAACTCTACTTCAAGAGAATATCGCCAATTTTGAAGAGGAACGTTCCCAGCATGACGAAGAGAAAATGTAAGATAGTTGTTTAAAATTGGTCCAGAACTTTTTATTTATCAATGTTTGACATTATATAGCCTGTAATGTTATACTTAGTCTGTTTTCTAACTGAAAATAAACAACTGTAAATTACTGTAAAACATTGTGGGTACGCGTATTTGTTAACATTAAACAAGTTGAATATTTTTTAGGGAGCTGATTTCAAAGATGGAACAACAAGAAACGCAACTATCCGAAGCTCGAAATGAAATACTGAGTCTTAACCAGCAGCTGGATTGCCTTCAGACCAAATTTGATAGGTAAATTGCCATCTCACTGTAGCTTCTTAAGACCCCACGCAAATGATGGCTACCTTTTATCCTCTAAAATCTACCTAGTAACAGCTTATTGTTAGCTTGAAAGTGATTTTACATTATAGTTGATCAACTGCCTGCGTATGTTAAATCGTTCATCTGCATACCAGCTTTCCAAGCTGATATTGTGGTTTTCCCTATAGTTTTATTTTTATAAGTTTCTAACTTTTGTTATCTTGAAAAATCTTACGTTAAATTCAATCACAAATCTAAACCGCTTAGTTTGCCCCTTGGACAAAAATAAAAATTTTGAAGTACAAACAATGCAAAATTTTATTTTATTACAAAGAAACAAAAAATGTTTTGAGGGGTTAAGGGATGACTCCTCCAAGACGTCTCTACAAGAGGGGCAACAGCAATAACAACAATACGTATAATACACCATGTTAAGTTTAGATGGGAGTAGTTTACTCAAACTCAGGTGATTTGGTTCAACTTTTTTTGCACGCAAATCGTGTGGACTTAATACAGATCAAAAGCGCTTTATTCGCGTGCTTGCTTTTATGTGCAAAGCATTCAAGCTTATTCGTGAGCAGCTGGGGCTTGGAAGTTGAGCTTGTCCAATCCCAAAGCGGAGTTTTACGGATCTCCTTTGAATCCCTAACTGATTACGCTTGGTTCACGCTCTCGGCGTAAGGGTCCGCAAAATCACTGTTCATTGGGTACGTGACCCCGCTTTCAGTTCGGACCCCGATTGCCTTGTTCAGGAGGCTCATTCCGGCCGACAGACACAAGCGGTCCACGAATAAGCGCGCCCCCCTCTGGTAGTCGATCTTTCCCAGCTTCATCATTCCGTCTTCGAGATCTTCCAGCATGTCGAAGAGAATGTCCTGCACATGCATGCACTCTACGATTGCACATGCGTGATCGCGATCTGCTTCGGCCTTTGAACTTTGACCCGACAGTGTGCTTGGCGTGGATCTTCCCGACATGTCGCTAGATCGGTCGCACGATATGTTCATAGAGTAGCGAATGTAGCTTTCAATGCGAATCTAAAACGAGAAGCAGAATTTGTTGGGTGCCTTCTTTCCTTCAGTGTTTTTATAAATTTTTTGTGGCCCAGCCCGGCTATTCACGAAGATTTTAAGCCCAAAAGTAAGGTTAAAAATGTTTTAATAATAACCCAATTATTTTATAAATAAAACTTTAGCACTGATTTGATCAGGTTATTAGAATATTTTAAGGGTTCTTATGGTCAAATACAACGTCTATAGAAAATAGTCGTTATAACCTAACAACAAACAATTCACTTTATTCATTCCAGCGTCGTTCAGTTTTCCTGCTAAGTAGCACTGTAAATTATTTGTTGTTGTGTACCACTTCATTCTGTCCGGGTATTCGCTAATAACCATGCTGATTGTGACGATCATTTCGTCATGAAAGGCCAATTCTTGAAGGGTGATGCTGTTTGAAACCTAAAGTTGTTTTTCAAGATTAGTATATACTATATGAAAAGTTACGTACGATTCATATTAGCTTCCATTCTAGAGCCTATTTGTAAAAGTTGAAATTTGATTTGCTTCTCAGGTGTTTGTGTACAGCTAAAGAGCCAATCAACTTCATACTTTTACCCGCGTGATATATAATAAACCATTTTAATTGGATAACTTACTCCGTTCCATATTTTCTCAGACAGTTTGTGAAATTCATTTTCAGATAGCGGATTTTTTTTGACTTTGTTTTTTTCCCGAACCGTTTCATTTGAGTTGTAAAGAGCTTCAAAAACGAGCTCTTCCTTTAAAGTATTTTAAATGTTTTAATAAAATTTGTTAACTTGTAAAATGTTGTTCACTTACTTTTGTCAAACCTCGTTTGATTTTGCTTAAAGTAACACGTAATTTTGCCCAAATTTCATCAGTATTTTGCAAGAAAAAGTAGTCCCTGTAAGTGGCCAATGAAAAGTTGGTGAACTGACCGTTGATGCTTTGTTGTTCGATCGCCTTCGGCCTTGGTTGTCCTGTCAAAATTCTTTGTTGGTTTGTTGGTTTTGTACTTAAGTGTAATGGTTTAACATTTTATGTTATTGTAGGTTTTTTTTCTTTGACGAATACTACAAATATTTAATGTTGTCCGTTAAGCTTAGCGATTTGTAATTTATTTGCAATTAATCAGCTAGCGGTAAAAACCAATGCCATGTTGACAATGTCGACTTGATCGCTTGCTACCAGCGACTTCGTCCTTAAGATTAATGATTTCAGACCTATTCCATATAACAACCCAACAATCTCGCGCTGCGGCCTTACCTAGCATTTCTCTCAATTTTTCTTCATTTTCACGCTGGTATCGATCATCGCTTGAAAGGAGAGCGTCTCTGAACTTGGCGGTGGCACGCTTCAGCATGTAGTAATCAATGCAAATCGTTCCTCGACAAGTTTGCAATTCGTCTAGACTTTCGAGGTTGTCCATTAGGTCGTTGACCATCATGTTTATCACTTGCTGAAAGCTAATGTGACTGGTAAACTTAACTGTCCCAGTACATTACGCTGTTTCACTTTACGACCTGCTTGGGATACATTTCCCTTAACGGGGATAAAACAACTTTTTGACAAACGCTTCAATATATTTATCGTAATTCGTTAATTTTTTTTGCATATAACAAATCTGTTATTCTTTAAGTTTTATTTACTTAATGGGCTTGAGTTTAATCCCTTTTTCCTGGAGGTGTTTGATTCCGTGTTTGTTGTATTTGTTGTCCCAGGAATAAGGATGAGAGAACTTTAATTGAATTGATGCTCGAACGGAATTGCGTTTGCAGTGATCAAGTAGTATCTGGAAAATTTGTTTTTATAACGCTCGGTTTAACCAATTGAAAGGTCAAGCATAACTACTTAAAGACTAGAACTCGAATGTTCAAATGATGTTACAGTTTCCAGTTTTTTTAAATAAATCAATTTTTTGTGACGTTATCCAGTTTAATTTGTAAGACGTCAAAAAATTATTAGAGAAATTTGCTTGGTACTGGTTAAGTAAGCAGTCTACCTGGTTTGTTAGTTGACTGCATACTTCACCAACAGCCTTTTTGACAGACGTTAGACTGCAGATTTAACAAGAAGTTTTTTTTTCGTAGACTGCGTACTTAACCAGTACCATTTGCTTTTCATCAAGCGCCGTCAGCGAGTGCATGTTGTTTTGTTACAACTTCACCCACATTCATACCAAGGTTCAGTTGTGTTTGACCGCATGTTGATTGCTTTTTGTGACGACAATGATTAAATTGAGAATTTCGGCAAGAATCGCTTCAGATTTCGTCTCTTGAAATGACTGAGTTGTGGAAAATGTGGTTTAATCTCAACTTGCTATCTGTGCGACTCGAACGAATTAAACGGGTCAACAATGAAGACTCTATTGTTTCGGTCACTTTCACAAACAGCGATTAAATCTCTGGTCTCCTTATTTATTGTTAGTTAGATTTGACAAGGGCAATAACAACCCTGTACGTGGTGAATAGAAGTTAGATTCGGTGATTCTTGGACTTCAAGTCGTTTGTTAGATCAAATCACACTTACCAGTAGTTGCTCCGCCGCGATGTTCGAAGGGCTCCTACTGCTGAGGAGGTCGATGCTGACCGTGCTGTTTCGCGGAAGTTCGCTTTCGTCATCATCGAGCGCATAAACGCTGCTCGTCGATCGCATTAAGTTGCCGTTGCTTGCTTTGTCTTATTGAATTGTGACGAGTTAGCGAGGTCGCAAATACATGCATGTTTTAATTCGTAGCCACATGCGATTCGCCGTTTACACTTCCACTAATGAGGCTAAAGAGTTTTTAAAATTCTTCTCAATTCGCGCATGACTCACCTCTACGCCCAGTCATTTGTTCAAGGAACGTCGACATCGGCTCGGCGTTCTTTCCTCCCCAGATGCGTTTGCTGTAGATCGCCGTTTCACCGCCTTCTTTTTCTTGCTTGTACACGGTCGCCACGAGCAACGAACCCAGGGTTGTTTTCTCGTTGTCATGGTTACCGGATCCAAATGCGGATGGTTTAAGGAGAAAGTATCGGAGATAATCGTGTACCGATAATGCGCTTGCCATATGGAGTCTGATTTTAAATTTTCTAAACAAGAAATTGTTAAGTTTTTAGCTGGCAACTTCTATTTTTGGCGTTATTATTGGTAAGACTTGGCTCTACTTCTGTCGATTATATCTTTAAAAATAAATTCTATCGAATCTTTTTCTCAACCGATATGCTTTGCATGTTGTTAATATTACTTTTGTAGTTTTATTTTTCTCATTAAACTATTTCTGCAAAATTATCTCATAATTACCATATTTCAGCATTTCACATTTTTATAAAAATTAGACATTCTCAACCTTTCCATTATAATCTTTCTATTATAATTCCATTATAAATCTTTCCATTATAATCTTTCTATTATAATTTCATTATAAATCTTTTCATTATATTGACAGACTTTTTATAAAATCGTTACTACTTGCTTTTCCCATTTCCCCGTTTGTTTTCGTTTATTGTACTTCACCTGTTCAAAACAATAACTTTCGACGGCTCTTTTTCAACATAAGTGGGGATATCTCTCGGCTCATGTTTCGAATTTTTTCGTTAGTTGTGATGAGTGAAGAAGCGTTATTTAAACTTTTCGACTTTAACGGTTTCATTTTAAATTGCTCTTTCAAACTTTTCAATTCACTAGTGATTCAAAATGCGCCTTTTATTGTTAAATTTTCAACCTTGCGAAAGAATAAAAAACTACAGTCACTCTGTCTCCCTGCTGTTTTATAACTCGCTGTAAACTTTTTCGAAAGCTGTGGACCGCATTTTTACTTGAACATTAGCAATGTTTGTGACGACCGTTATTTTTATCGCAATTACATGTGCTATTAGTGAAAGATTAACCAATTGTTTTAAATGACGTTCCTTGACATTTACAAGAAAGTCGTCTTCGACACTAAACGACTTTACATGTTATCAACTTTTTATTTAAAGTTGAAGGAGTGCTGTTGAGCTACTATAAATTTCTTCTATTCCATTTGTCTCGTCTATATCGCGTGACTCAGTTGACAAAAACTTTTTTGTCTGCTCTTGTAATTGGTGCTATGTCCACGTTCAAATATCTAAACCGCCGTTTATGGTCACGTGACTTCACGTTTGCCGTCAATATTGGATTAGCTGATGACAAGCATGAAAGAATTTATTAGTTTTGTCACCTGGAAAATGCGTAAATTCTTAATTCAATTAGATTTCTTAAGTTTCATTTTTGTATAAAGAATTAAAAATGAATGCCAAGTTTAATCTAAGTTTTCTTTTTGAAAATTGTGCCTCATCGTGCATTACGTTTTTGTTGTAATTTTAAACTAAAACAAACGTTACGAGGTCAAAATTTAAAGACTAATGTTATCTGACGTTTAAGACAGTTCTTTATTTAACATTGAGCGATTGTTAACTTATGAATGGAGTTCTTATTTTGTTTTCAAGCAGTGATTAATGCAAGAACTGAATTAGCATGCACTTAATAAATAGTAGACGAATCTTTTCGCACTTTTATTCGTTGGAATCGTCACTTACAAAATGTTTGCTGTTTCATTGACATTTTAACACGCTTTTCACATTTATTCTAAACTTTAGAATCTAAAGCTACATAATCTGTTCTTTTGCTAAACATTGTCGCAACAAAAGTTCTTAAATTGCGATGGTTTACAATTTTATCATCCAAGTAAAACGCATCGATATGTCGCCTAATACTCAAAAATGTAATATTAGCCATTTGACTCAAAATTTATTATATTAATTAGTCATAAACCTCCTTGTCATTTCTTTGCAATATCCTTCCAGGTCAAGCGATACCGTTTGTTGTTGCTCTTGGTTGAAAAAAATTCTATCCACTTAGCAAAATCCAGCTTGCGTTTTTGTGGCTAAAATCGCTTTGTTCTTCTAACTCGTTCAAATCAAGAAGTTTAGATATTATTTTACCTTTAGGAAGTCGTTCTGTTATTATAATTCAATGTTGCTTTTTTCTCTGGCACGGTGAGGTGCTTGATGTTGTCTTTCTTCTGTATTCAGACAAGTTTTCTATCAGCTTTGTCAGTTTAAATCTATTCTTTTCGAAATACCTCGAGTTATCTACAGTAAGTTATTCTATTTTTGCTGGCGATAAATGTGATGAAGATGTTGAGGAGGGTGAGCATTGTGACGCTCATGACAAGTATGATAAATGGTAGGTTTATACTCTGAAAGTAGGTAAATTCTTGTTTCGATTTGCTAGTTGTTGATGTATTAATAGAATGGGCATGAAACAACAAAATTAACCAAATTGCCTTTTTGAGAAAAACCAGGACTAAAATTAAATTTAAAAGTCTTAAAATAAATTAAAATAGACCATGTTAAAAAGTTCTTAAATTTACTATCGAGTTAAAGTTAGGACGTTGCCTTGGCCAGGGATGTCCAACCTTGTTTCATTATGAGCCATCTTTTGAATTGAGTTAAACTTGGCGGGCCGCAAAAAAGTCTTACGTCCCAAAAACCAGGCGTTCCCTAAAAAAAAGACTTCACTCAGATCAGACCCTAATTTGTGAATTTTTGTCTCAAAAACCAGGCGTTCTCTGAAAAAGTCTTCACTCAGAATCGGACTCTGATTTGTCGATTTTTTGTCTGGAATGGATACTAAGCAAACTTGCGGAACTTATTTTAGCAAAACGCTTCGATACAGGTTTGAAATTATATCTACAAAACTTGCAATACATAGTGGGCGGCAGGTTGGACATCCCTGGTCTTGGCTCTTAACTAAAATTGTATGTAAGATTATGTTGAAATCAGAAAACCGTACGTGTGTGGATTTACTATATATTGAAAGATTTCTCAGCAGTTGTTTCAAGAGTTTTATTTAACTTTATTATTAGAGTAGGCCTGTATACTTAATTACTTATCCATTTAAAATAATTTGAAAAGTCTTTGCTCAGCCTGAAGATTCTATTGATTCAATTTAATCGACATGAAGCAATTTGCAAAATTTCGTGTAAAGATTTTAAAAGTTTATATGAGGCTAGCTGATGGGGTTTGGAAGTCAGCCGCGAAGTAGATATGAATATGGTATGTCATATAAATATGGCGTAGTAAAGGGAGACGGGTTTTTTAAAAATGCTTTTGTTAAACTCTGTTTGACATGCTAACTGGAATAGTCTTTGCGAATTTTATTTTATTATTTAAAACAGGTTTTTAGGAATCATTATCCATAAACAACATGATAAACACTATAAATGAAAAAAGATTTAAATACTTTAAATGTAACAAAATATGAAATTATAGTGTATACCAGACTAATGGGCTAAAGTTTCAAACGATTTTTTTTCGACTTGGAATTTTTGGATTTTATTAATGATATTACAATTTTGCCAAGTGCACATCCTTAAACGATTATTAATTATGTGTTTTTGCCTTTTACATTACTTAGGTTTTTGCCTTTTACTCTTGAAGAACATTTGTGTGTTTAATCTGAAATATATTTATTAATGTTTTCAAGTGAAAACCTCTTTTTTACTTTAAGATCTAGTATGAATTTGATGATATTATTGGAAATTATAAAGATTTTTTTGTAATGATGATGATAATATTTGCATGTTTTTATGATAAATCTGTCAAGAACCAGTTAAATGAAAATATGACCTTTTTTAGTATGAATTTTAATGTACGAATTATGTTGATTTTCTGAAGTTATTGTATTACTTTCAAACTTTCTAGAACTTGTTTTCTTTTCAGCGCTTCGACCAATCATCAAGACGAAATCTATTCCATGACGTCGCGTTACGAAGAGCTGAAGCGAGATTTCGGTGAGCACTTGATTGATATTTTCAACCGGCGTCGGTATAAGTTGAATAATTCGCTTTAAAGTTTTATTTTTTAACCGTTTGTGCCGTTGCCAGTTTAATTTTCTTTAGCCATTTGTCGAGACAGAAGTAATGATTGCTTGAAGGAGCGCCGTTTCATTCTTCCAAAAGAGTATCATAAGAACGATGGATGGAACTTGATTCGAGCCGGTTTAGTTTCTTTTCAATCAGACAAGTTTTTTCAAGAGTGTCAGATGAAGCACTTCGAAAAATGTCTTCACCACTTTTGGGTTATTTTAATTCCACTTCTAACGTTTCCTAGTTGGTAGGGACGTCGTCTTGATGACCGCGATCTAAAAAAGTAGGAGTTAAAACTCTTACTTTCTCGTGTTCTCTTCTGGTAAAAGCACTTTCTTCTGCAAGGCGGTCTTAGCAATAAGCTCTATTACAACCATATCAATATATAAAACTAAAAAAAAATCAATCAGACAGCAGTATTTTGCATTTCCAAAAGCAGATCGGGTAATCGCTTGACGGCGAGGTTAAGTTGAACTGCTCCAGCATTGTTCTGCGAGCCGGGAGGATGATTAATTGGTATAAAAATGAAGATAAAATTGATTTTACTTTTTAACGAAAACAGGGTTAGAATTAGGACTGGAATAAAAATTGAGATTGAATTTGAGCATCACAAGAAGCTGACGATCAACAGCGATCCCGTCCGTTTCTATTGCGGCACTGGGAACGGCTCTTATTTTAATTTGAGTTCAATTTTTATGTCCTTGGCAAAATTAAAAGTTGAAAATTTAAGTTCACATAAAGTGCCGCTTATTAAAAAAACTTATGTGCGCGCGACAAGGTTGTAAAGTGAACGTTTTCAATTTTCAAACTTTTTTGCCTTTGTGCAACTTCTGCAGAGCTGACACAAGCAACATGATGAAAAATTAGGTATTGGCCGATTGTTTGAAGTTTTATTGATTTTTTGTTACAGAAGAAGAAACCAAGAAAACAAACGACTTCAGCATTCAAATCCAAAACCTTTTCAAGGAAAAAGAAAAACTAAAATTTGAAGTGGAGTCGCGAACACAGGAGATGGAGCAAATAAAAGCGGAGTTAAAACTATGCGAGGTAATACCGCTGCCATTGGATTTTATTTTTGGAATAAAGCTGCCTTTTTAAGATTTGTTTTTGGTTACTAGGCAACAAAGTTCAATGTTTTTTTATTAGTCGTAAGTTGTGCATATTAGTTGAAATTTCTGATGTGGTTTTTGCCAATTAGAGTTTTTCAATTGAAAAAAATAGTTTTAAAAACTTCGTCAAAAAACGTTGATTAAAAATAAAAACCATTTTCGAACAAAACTCAAGTACTAGAAAAGAAGAAAACTTCTTCATGAAAAGTTTGGTTTATCTTTAGAATGCGAACGAGACCTTGAAAAATGAACGCAAAGAGTTGAAATCCCAAGTTGAAAGATTGACCGACGACAATCAAACTCAAGTTGAAACGGTCGCTGTGCTGAGAGACGAAATAAAACAGTTGAGCTTGTGGATTTTTTATGAATCTGTTAGATTATGTTGCAACTTGTAATTAGTGAGTTTGCGACACACAGTGTTGCTGTAAATTCTATTTGACTTGACTCGAATCATTTTGCTCTATTTAGTGTGCTTTTGCACTTTTTAAACAAATGACTGCTCAAATTTCTTTTTCTGGAAACTGTGCGCGTGCACATTAACGCACAAACGAAATGTGTGCCTAGAAAAGTTTTTGTTTCGAATTTCCCTATTCAATTTACACTAAATGACTTGTAAAGGTTTTTGTTTCTTCGGACGATGTTCCGACGTATTTTGCGTAAAGAAGAAAAAAATTTTCTCAAGCAAAATTGGTGCGAAAAATTTGGGCTGCCATGCCACCAAACCGCTTTGTTATCAAACTTGTTCATTTCGGACCTGCTTCTGCTCACAAGAAGGACGTGAGTTCGATCCTCAGTCTACCTGAGCGACTTCTGTTCTGTCTTTCGAAAAGGCACTTCGCGACAAATTCCCAAATGAAATCAAACTTCTTAGTAAGAAGTTTGATTTCTTACTCAGTGGTTCTAAAACTTTGGTGGTTCGTGGCCTCTTTTCAGAGACTATCGAACAGCCGTGGCTCCTACTTAAAATATTTCCCCCAAAAGTCAAATGAAGACCGAAAAAAAAAACAAAAACGGTCATCACTTTGAAACTGTCCCTGATTTTTTCATTTTCGTCCCAAAAATCAATTTAACTCCAACAAAGGATTCTGCTCAAGGCTCCCAGTAAATGTCCTGTGGGCCTTTGGAAAACCCCTGTTCTTACTAGAATGGTAATTCCGCTTTAAAGCAGAAAGTAGCGACTAGGTTGATAATCAGTGCTTGCAGTTTGAAGAGAAGAATTGTTATGAACGAATGAGATTACGAGTAACATCTACGTAACTTCAAAATAGTCGCTATAGTCATTAATTAAGTTTTATTCTTGAATTCAATGGGTCGAGAAGATTTTGTTATAAAATTTTGTTATTCACTTCGGCTAGTAAAGGTGATTTTAATTGGCCGGTCACTTTCACACTGTCCGATGTTGCAGGTGCGCGATCGATTTGTCCGAGTCGAAGAAAGCGCGCGATGAATGGGACGAGCGACGTTCGGAGCTGGAAGAAGCGCTGAAAGTTGCTGAAGAGAAGATGCAGGAAGAAAGCATCCTGGCTCAGTCGATGCGCCAGCGCACCCAAGATTTGGAGGCGATACACGAAGCAAAGCTCGGGGAATTCACAAGGTACGTTAAAACAGTTTTTACCTGCTGTCTATGTAATTTCCGTCAAGTTATCCTGTAGCAATGCATTGTCAAGAGCTAAACTGCGCCTTGTGCTGCTGTTTCGCTTTGCTGTCATGGCGTCAAATGCGTCATGTTTTGGTTTTTATTGTGTAAACGATGATATTGCTTCCTGCATACGCTCAATCAACAATCACAGCTCTTGCTCATATCATCCTTTGACACTTGCAACGCAAAATGGAAGACGCTGCGACTATCCCGATCTCACGCGCGCGGTTCAAAAGTTTTGAATGTTCAAAAAGGCGAATTCGCACTGTCATTGTGACGATTTAATAATTAAAGAAACTCGTTAAATCGCAATTATTTTACAACTTTATTGGTAAATCTGAATGTTCTCGAAACTTCTTTTTCTCAACCTCTTCTTCCATTATGTTCCAAGTCGATTTCTTGCATTTCAGGCGCATCCTGGACACTCAAAAAAAATTGAACCAACGAGATATTGATTTGAAAGAGTCGAAAAAAGAGCTCGAACTTGCCATGAAGAAATCAGATCAGCTTGTCGAGAAAGACAAAGTGATTGAAAGGTAAAATTTTTATTGTTGTGACTCGAAGCTTGGTGAAACTGCTTCATCGGCGTTTTATCAGAGACGACTTGTCAGCAAACGGAACAAAAACCTTGTAAAGTCACAAAAATTAAATTTTTATTATCGTTTACTAGAATTGAAATTCGCTTCTGTGAACACGAAGCCGATTTAATGGTTAATGACAGATGCGTATGTGTATATAACTGATTCAAGCGCTGAAGAAAATACCTTATACTGCTGTCACAATAGATTGGATAAATAATCATCTCAATGGACAAAGAATGCGAAAAGTTTGTAGTATCTTGACAAAAGGACGTAGCATATTATCATTAAACGCTGTTAATCACATGACAAAGAAGGTACATCAGCTTGTTTGATGATCTCTGCGTTTTTTATCTCCCCTTGTTGTATTTCCTGCAAGTATATTTATCGTCATCGTCATTTTTACGTTCATGTCATTCAAACATTACCATGTTTCCTCGAAAATAAGACTTACTCTGAAAATAAGACTAGCGTGAATTTTCATGATGATTTTAATATAAGACCTACCCTTAAAATAAGCCCTAGTTGATAGTGCGAAATTAAGACGTCATAAAAGTTCGGGTTAGTTTTAAGTAGCACGCTGTAGCAACAAAACACATGAACCTACGTAGCAACAATTACGTGATTGCTTAATTTTTTGATAAACAGTTTAACATTGCCACATGGGATATGAACTATTTTTTTTTCGCATTTTTATCCTGAGACAAGATGAGTAAAAGAAAAAGTTTTCATGTTTTTTGTATATTTAGAAATGCCACAATTCTCTACTTCGTAATTTTGTTTTTTGATAGATTAAAATAAAAGACTTTTTCCAAAAGTAAGCCCTAGTGTCATATTTTAGAGTGAAAATTTATATAAGCCCTGTCTTATTTCGGGAAAACACGTATCAATTTCTGTGGCATGAGCCAGCACTCTTTAATTGGTGGTCCGCGTAATCATAGAGTTTTTTTAAGCATTCACTGCGTTCTGTAAGCTTCAAGCTTTCTCCATTGAATCTTGTTAAATATAAGCGGAGTCTTACCAAGAAGATTGAAGAGCACTGAGGCCACACTCGTCCTACGCTGTTGCACTTAACGAAAAATTTCTCAACAAGATATTTTTTTAGTTAAAATTTCTTGGAAAAACTTGTGCAGATTAAAAATCGAAAAGCAGTCCCTCGAAGTCGATCTGTCGCAGGTTTCACTCGAGCTTCAAGAAATTAAACTGAACGAAAAGGAGGACGAAAGAGAAGGGCTGATCAAAGAGCTCGAGAGGTAGGTGTTCATAAATCATAGCACATTTTTAAGGTCGATCCGTTCGTGTTGCATTTAAAAAATTTTAATTTTCTTTATCTATTGTTGAGAAACCCACGAATTTCAAAAACAAATTAACCATTTATTAAAATCAAACTATCGAAGGAATTAGTTCAGTTAATCTTCAATTTCTCGAATACTTCTTTCGTACGAGTAAAAGTGCAGACTTCGCATTCACCTTTTTTATGGTGTAGCCAGCTCTTGTTCATTTTCTTACGCTTTTTAGATGGAAATGTCTCTACGAGGAATTAGAAGAAAAAGTGAAGCCTTTCCAGGTTTGCGTTTATTCAAATTTTAAAAGTTAAACAGCTTATACCGTGTAGTTTAAGTACTTCTATGAAATACTTTATTTCACCAAATAGCCTCCCCAGACTGTAGTTGAAAACTTTTCCTTCATTCGCACCCCGACAATGTCCTCAAAAACTTAACGCGCCCCTTCAGCTTCCGCGGAAAACACGACTAAAACTTTCATGCGAAAAAGCGTTTCAAACAAAAGCTTTCGATCGATGAAATTCAATGAAACATTGTCTTTTTGCTTTTTCGCGCACTCGACCTCTCGGTACGTTGACGAAACCTCAGTCACGAGCTTGTTTTTATGACGTTCAGACGCAGCTGGATGCATATTCGGCCGAGAAGGCCCTCCTGCTGAGTCGAACCAGCGCCGCCCAGGCGGAAGCGAATAAACTGGGCCGGAAGTACGCCGAGCTCCTCGGGCATCAGAACCACAAGCAGAAGATCAAGCACATCGTCAAGCTGAAGGAGCAGAACGTTGAACTGCGCGAGGTAAGTGCGACGCTCGCTTCGTAAACTTCACGCCCCCGGTTCGATTCGCGCTAGTAGATTGAGCTTATGAACGTTTGGATTTTTGGATGTATTACAAGGTTTGAGAGCTCTTCCACACTTTTAAAGCAGTGATTTTTCTCGTTATTTTTTGCCTTGGTCAAAGTAATGAAAGAATCTTCCCACCGTTGCTTTTTTCATCTTGGAGATTTTTGAAAATTGCAGCATGAAAGGGTATTTATCAGCGCTTCATGACTACTGTAAACATAAAACATGCTTTCCCAAATACAAATTACCTATTAGATCAAAATTTAGAGTTGTGTGATTTTTGATAAAAATAAAACTTACTACATAGGGATTGCGACTTATGGAAAAATATTACTTTTTTAATGTGGTTGTTTAGCGCTCGTAACCAGCTCCTGTATATATTGTAACTTGCTTGTTTAAAATCAATTTGAAATCGTTTTTACTTGTGTAGATAGGCTAATTTAAATGTATATTTCTATTGGTTTTGGTTCTATTGGAAAAGACACTCCGCTGATATTTCGTAACTTGTAAGTTGTTACAAGTGGTTTTTAACTGCAACGGACGTTCATAAAGTAATGCAACAAGGTTTATTCTTACGGCATTTAGTCTTAAAGAATCCAGAGTTTAACAGATGCTGCGTGGTACAGAGTTTGAGGAAAGCTTTGGCTACAGACAGATTCATACTCTTGTTATAAGATGTTCTTTAAGAAATACTGTTCTTGAAGTACTTTTTCGTATCAAAACCAGTCGGCTGGTTTTGATCCTCACAAATGATATAAATAAAACAGCTTTTCAATCAGTGTCAACGATTTTTTCTGCTAAGTTTTGACAGAAAAGTACTTTTTTTAAGACTACTTGCTAACGAAAGAGTATTAATCCGTCTGTAACCAAAGCTTTTAAGAATCCAAATTGTAGGTTAAAAGAAAGTATAGCACAAATATTTCGATTTAGTTTACTTTTAAACCGCGTTTTTTCCCCCATTTAATCAATGTACCACTCATAATTTCTCGTAAAATTCTACAGACCTCTTTGAGCAGTTTCGACCTGCATATGGATCGAATAGGTAAACTCAAATATTATCTCTAATCGCTATTCAAAAAGGTATTATTGTGTTGTAATTCATTAACTGGTTATGGTGATTTAAATTCGTTTTTCTATTTACCTATTTTTAAAATGGGTAAAAAAATAGATTTTGATTCAATAAATGCTGCAAAAAACACATATCGGCTCAATCACATTCTGATCATTTTCATCGTGTTTTGATCACAGATTAACATAATTCTCTTTGCTTCTGTGTACTTTAATTCTCTTTGCTTCTTTGTAAAACAACACAGCACCACTTAGAATCGTCCGTACTAACAAAAAATTTTTTACTACCGCAGGAAAACCAACGATTGCGAACGCAAGTAAGCTCCTTGCAGAAGCAGGTGGTTGAGAACAGGAAGCCTCGCTTCGATCCTTCCAAGGCGTTCCAGCACCATAAAGAGAATTCGAATCCTAACACCGCTTAAAGACAATTACACTCACGCTTCAGATGCCGGAGAGAAATCTTTGCTCTGCGCAAAGTCGACGGAAAGCCGAACGGCCAGATGCTAATGTTCTTTTACTAAACGCCAAAATCCGAAAAGCTTGTTTGATTTGTACATAGTATGAAATGATAATAGTTGCATTTTTGCTTTTTTTCTATTGTTTTCTATCGTATAGTTGTGTTTGTTTGTTTTGTTAACGTTAACTACTATGAATTGCGAAGTGCTTCTATTGTGCTTTTTTTTCACATTAAAAATACAACAATGACAATGATTATTTATAGTTGTTTAGTCTATTGAAACAAAGGCTAATTGCACGAATACTATGTATACTTTACAAAAAGCTTGTCGCCAAAATCACGTTAATACTGCAGGTAAGACTAGATAACAAGTAAAATGAAGAGTTATTTTTCCGTTTTGCGTCGTTTTAATTTCTTCGGCTTCATACGCAACCAAACTTCAGCCTTCGAACGATCTTGTTTTGTGATCACGGAAAAATCGAAGGATTTTAAACTAGGAAGGAGAGAAATCACGTAAGAGCTGTAAAAACATTTTTAACTTCGCTTAGTAACAAGTTCATCCACAATCACGAAATCCTTGTAAACTTTTACATACGATGCCCAATTAAAATAATCTTTAAATTCTAAATCGATTTTAAATCTCTGCATATACGTTAGTTAAAAAAGGTCGTTTTACACCACTATGATTCAAATACTGCAGTCATTAATTTGTTGTTTTAAAATTTATTTACATTTATCGACAAAATCATCCATCATCACGATTTACCGATAGTCTTTTTCATTTTCAATTGGATTTCCGTGAGTGGTAAGAGAACGTAACTGCGACAGAGCAGCTAGTTTGTCGAGCTCCTCGAGACGGCTGATGCAGTTGCCATGAAGATGAAGAACCTTTGTGTTTTTGAACTTGAGTATTTCCTGAACAAATATCAAAAATATTGAGTTTGTTTTAATCTGAAAAAAAATCAGTATCTTGTGTTCCAGCTCCGCTGTGAAAACAATGGAAAAGAAAAAAAATTGGGTAGTTTTAAAGTAGAACCTACCAGTAATAAAAAGCTTAACAGAAAAAGAAAGCAACAAAACAATTATAATTTGCGATTAAGATGATAAACAAATTTTTTTATACAGTATGCATGGTTGCAGCACCTTCTAAGAGAAAAAACTTTTTTATATTTTGGATGCTGTTGAAAATGCTTAATCAAAGCAAGGTAAACGAAACAAATTGAGAAACCTTGCCCGCTATTTCTAAAATTTGTTTTTTTTCCCAAATCCTTAAGCTTTGGGTTTACACAACCCGTTTTTAAGAATGGGAGTGTGGATCAACTTGTAAAGTCCCAACAATTTACAAACGGGACTAAAATTCCACAATGCTGATAATGAGAAATGACCAAGACATCTAGAGGTACAAAATCAAAAACAAGAAAATCCAGTTCAAAATGAATAATATCCCATGATTTAGAAGCAGTAGGGCGGATTCCTAATTTATGCGCAGGAAAGCGATAAAAACAAAAAATTATGGGCCATTTTACAACAGTGCCCAAAATAGCTGTAAAAAAGAATGAAGCGAAGATGTTTATTTATTTGCTAAGCCGGTTATTTATAAAATTTAATTAAAGTTCCGAAAAACCTTTACACTGAAAAGAAAGTCTATATCGCACGAAAATTGCTTAAACTTACTTCTTCCACTTGACTAAGTTCATTAAATGACAAATCAAGCCATGCGATGTCGTCAAGACTCTCAACCCCCACAAGAAGAGCATCTGCAAAGCCGTCGAGGTCGGAGAGGGCGTTGTTATTAATGCGCACGGCGGAACTGGAAAACTTTTTTGTGTCACTTGAACGAGTCAAATTATTTTGCTGGTGGCTTTCTAAATCTTCAGCAATGTCTGTAAAATAAAATTTCTTTTTAAAGAGGCTTAAACAGTACAATCCAAAAAAAATCTGGTTAATAACAATTCAACTTGCTAAAAAGTTGCTAATTGCGATAAAAAATCAGCTAACTCTTATCAGATGCAAGGATTTCTTGATTGCTTGTTTAGTTTAAATTCAAGTCCGTTTTTGTCCGGCCAAACAGCCTACATCTAAAATGGTCCATTTGATCTTTGGCAGGAATTTTTGGCGGGTTTCTTTGTCTGCTGAATCCGTTTTTGGTTTCGGTCCTTTTATTCATTTATTCAGTTTCTCCCACTCATGATTTTACAGCATTCGTTTCATATGGCTCGAAATTATTTGTTTAATCATTTAATAACATATTACACAACACACATACGCAGGATCTGTATTAACGTTTTTTTTTATCTTAAATTTTTTTATTTTTTTGAACAAGCTGCATAAAGATGAGAAACACCAGACTCGAGTTTCGCTCTCATTAGAGCTCATCAGTGATGCTTATCTCACCGCGAATCGAACCTGGGACCTGTAGTCTTCCACGCAGGTTACTATACCACTAGACTACAGATCCCGGACGACAGTAGTTCGATTCGCGGTGAGATAAGCATCACTGATGAGCTCTAATGAGAGCGAAACTCGAGTCTGGTGTTTCTCATCTTTATGCAGCTTGTTTAAAAATTAATTCCAAATCCTCTTAATTCTTCAAATTTAAATTTTTTTCTTTTTTCGATCAACTTAGCTATTTTGTTTCAAAGGTACAGAAACCATGCAAAATTGACGTTGCGGCGTAATAAACGTGATTTATTTTATTTACTTTTTTTCATCCCTCTATCTATCTTCCTGATTCACAGGAAATCACCGGACGTGTTATAGGTAGTTAGAGAAACCGTCCAGCGATCGCCCTGACCTGTTTCTGAAAATGCCAAGATATTGCTGTCCGGTTGAAATTAATTATTTTGGTTTTTTTAGTTTTTATTTAAGACACGACTGAAATTTAGAGCTGCCTGCGAAGGCCACAAGCCGAGAAAATGCCCTTAAGTGTTTCCCAATGATACAACAGAATGACGCGAGTAGGTTTTGAACCCTAACCGTGTCGATCACGTTCGTCATCACTCGACCAAAGAATAGAACAGAAATTTTTCTTTTGCCCATAAACTTGCCGCCCTGCCGACTTGTATGGTTTAATCGCTGTTTCTTTATTCGCAATCACTATTTCAATGTTCATTTACGCAGAAAAATAAATAAACGAATGAATAAAGGAATGAATACAGAAATCTAAACCCGATTCTTCAATTACTTCGCGTTATTGTCCTTATTGTATGGTCATGTTTATCCTTCGAACTCTCTAGGTTACCACATAAGGCGAATGTTCAGCGATCGCGATTGCTCTTACAATTTTGACTGGTATTATAATTGTGCTTAAAAAAGAGTAAAGTCAATAATTAATGAAAAATGCACTTCTTCACCCGATTTATAGAATTTTTATAGAATTAAAACTTCAAGTTTTTTAATGAAATCTATATAAAACCATCCAAATAATTTACTTTTTGAAAAGCACTATAACTCGCTTCAATATAATTTTATGCTTACCAGCAGATGAAACGTAGCTTTTAAAAGATAAATCCAATGGTGCTGCCATATGTGACGGTGACTTTCTCGAAGTTGATTGGCCATCAGTTTCTTTTCTACTTGCATTACTATCAAAGGTTTCATGAAGTTGTAACTCCATAATATTATATTTAAATTTGACTTTACATCAATGGTTAAATCACCAAAATTTATGTGTATTATACTGGTAATCTGAAAGTAGAAGTTGTATAACAAGAATATGGGAAAACATTTTATTGGTTTATAAAGCTTTAAAAGCAAATTAATTAGACAATTTAGTAAAAAAGTATTGTCATAGTCAATAAAAAATGTTATGATATTATGCAATTGAACATAGTAGAGATAAATATATTTGATCAAATCTGTATGCAAGTATATGGAAAAGCAATTTAATCTTTAAAAGTTGCAAACTCAATGTTTCATTAAAATTGCTGTCTTGTTTTAAAGCTCAAAACATAAAGTTTTATGTTTTAATAAGTTTTTAATCTGTAAAAAGAAGTCAACACTTGAAACTTTTATAAAGCAACCTAAAAATTAGTTCTGAAGTTTAATTGAGACATACGTATTTTAAATTATCTTCAAACCACTTTATTTGAAGTAGACATAAATTCCAGTAAACTAGATGCCTTCAAATCCTTATTACAACAATCATTTATCGTACAACGAAATATTGTAGCTATTAATGTATATTGAATGTAGCTATTAATATAAATAACTAATAAACTTGCTATAAACTGCTTAAGGCATGCATTGTTTTACTTAACAAATTGTTGTCAAAATAATATATAGTATACTACATAGTCAAATGATTGAGTTTTGTTTTGATGGCATTGCTATATAAAATCAACACAGTTGTTGTTCAAAACCTAATCATGTCATTTTCCTGTGTCCTTGAGAAAGACGCTCCATGGCACTTTCATAAGTTGGGTAATTTTAGCAAGCCACACTAATTTTCAATACTATTTTTAAATAGAAACTTAACAGTTGTCCTAAGTCTAACCCCTTAACGTTTTTCTGTAAGTCAAGATGAATGTGCAAAAAAAAACCAAACAGATATTGTAAATATACAGTGTAGTGTGCCTTTTAGACTATTTTTTTTCTTGTATTAGATATTTTAGAAAATTATCAGCCTATATTTACTTGACATTATGCCAGCTCTTCATGTTTGCACTGAAGAAAAGTGATGCTTTTCTGTTTCACCACTGGCTTATGCATCTGACTGCAGTATATACTGTCACTCTTACTCAAAGGTTTATTCCTTTCTTAGACTTTAGGAATTGACTCCAACTCCACAGATTGCACGGGTGGCCAATTTCTGAATTACTCTCTCTCCAGTACAAAAAGCTTTGTTTTACCTACATTGACTTTTAACCCTTTTTCTTCATCTCAAATACCTTTCTTGCCCCTCCTACCAGCTGTTTCCAAAAACCACCAAGTCATCTGCATAGAGAATTCCTTTCAGAAGCCAACCTCTTACATCCTTAGTTATCCTTAGCATATCAGAAACCACCACTGTCAGCAGCATGGTTGAGTGGTTAAAGTGCCATGCTTATGATCAACATGGTCTCACTTCAAAACCCACTTGTGCCATTCTGTTGTGTCCTTGGGAAAGACACTTTACAGCACTTTCCCCTGCTTGGTGGTCTTGGCAAGCAGTTGTAAATTACAGTCATAACTCTATTAAATTACAAGCAAACAGCAATATCTTGGCATCTCCAGAAGCAGGTTGGGTAATTGCTTACCTTAGGTATTAGTGCCTCTGTCACTTTCCTGTGAGTCAGGAGGATAAATATAGAGATAAAAAAAAAAACTCATCCGATACAACTGCAAACAAAAAGGGACTTTATTA
The DNA here is from genome assembly GCA_963680785.1 of Diplosoma virens. NCBI lineage: Eukaryota > Metazoa > Chordata > Ascidiacea > Aplousobranchia > Didemnidae > Diplosoma > Diplosoma virens. Next base: position 34,017,320 of record OY796892.1, read on the forward strand.
ATCTCTAATATACGTCATTCTGATCTCACCCTTTCCACTTTTACTGCTGCTTTTGAGTTCTTATATATTTCAATTATGGTTGCAATCTCTCTTTCCCACCCATTTCAATCAAAGTGCCCACCAGATTACTTTTCTAAGCACTTATTCAAATGCTTTTTTCAAGTCCACAAATACCATAAAGATTTGCCTCCCAGCAGCCTCATATTTCTCCGTCATCTATCTTACCAAAAATATAACATTTTTTGTGCCTTTTCCAGGCATAAATCCCATTTGCATTTCATCAATCTCAACTTGCTTCCTCAGCCACTTTTCAAAAAATACTTTCTACAACTTTCATGCTGTGTTCCAACAACTATAGCTACCATAGCACTAAGCATATCCCTTTCTTTTATAAAGAGTTAAAATTTTACTCATGCTCCAACTTTGTGGCATTTTTTTTCCATCTAATAAACTACTTGCCACACCCTTTAGTCCAGGGGTCTTCAAACATTTCAAGCAGGGGGCCATGTAAAGATTGTTTTGGACCACCTTGGGCCAAAGACAAAAACTTAATTTGTGAAAAACAGTTAATAAATAATTGTAAACAGACTATTTATTTAAAAAATCTGATGCAGTACACAGTTGAAATGTAAAGCATACACATATATATTTAACTAGTTATTGGTTAGTCTTGATTAGTATTAGAAACATGAAACTGGTGCATTTTTGACATACTGTGGTTCAAAGTAAGTGTTTTCGATCATGAGCCAGGCGTTCAAGTGTTCATCAGACAGTTGTGATCTGTAGCAAGATTTTGTGCATTTCATCCTTAAAAAGTATTTTTTGCACAACTACGTAGTATCAAAAGCTGAAATAAATTCACGAGCAAATTTTTTTAAGTAAGAGTATTGCTCAGATGGAAGACATTTGTAAAATTAAATTAAATTTCCTTCTTTAAACTTGTCTTTTAAAATATCATTAGATTGCAAATCAATAATTTTCATTTGTAAATCAATAGGTAAGTCTTCAATGACAGAGTCAAAAGGATTTAGAACATAGTGCAATAGTAAACCACTATACTTAAATCTTAGAAGCAAAAGAAACTTCTTAATATTTTTTTGCAAAACATAGCAAAGGCACTATTTACGTAGCAAGTTTATTACATCACAAGTGCAATAAGCTTGCATTGCTTCAAATTAAAAAAAGCTGTGTTACCAATCTTTTTTTTCGAACAGTTTTGTACTTGATTCTAGCTGTTAAGCAAAAAAATTTTTTTACGAGTTTTTATTTTGTGAGAACATGAAAGTGTCTGCTTTGTCCTGCATGACCACTTCAACCCACTTTCCCCTACTATTAATGGGTGCATTTTTCCATTGCTTTATACTTTTGTATATGGTTTTTAAAAAGAGCTCTGTGGGCCGGATAAAAAATCTTAACAGGCCGGATTTGGCTTGCAGGCCATACTTTAAAGATTCCTGCTTTAGTCTTTTCACACTTTTTTCTGCACATAGTTTATAAAGATCAGAAATGACTTCTCTTGGACCTCCTGTCTTTCTTATTTTCATATTGCACAGTGCTTCTACCACAAGTTTGGCACTCTTAACAACTATCAAAATTACAGAAATTTTAACAACTCAACTACACTAACCCTAACCTTTTTGTATCTTAAATGTCATAAACCAAAATAGGCTAAAATGTAAAAGCAATTTGAACTAATACCTTAAGTTAAAAAACAATTCATGATAAATTACCATATAAGCAAGTTGAAACAAAAATTAAGTTTAGTATTTTGAATTTTTTAAACACAAAGTTGAAATACTGTACATGGTCAAAGTTTTAAAAATTTTTAAAGCTTTAGCTACTTTATTCATATTAAACATTAAATATTAAGCAAACATTACTTTATTCATATTAAATGTTATCATTATCTTTATATCCTTTCACTTACAAAACAAAACAGGCATTGAACTTACGGAAAACACCAAGCTACTATTGTAACATCTATATATATAAAACTAGTAAAAAAATTCAAACATTTGGCAAATAAAAAATACTATGGCAAACTATAATTAATTATGATTGTCAAATAAAAATGTAATTCAATTATCAAAATTAATACCAACAATAATTACAACAAAAATATATAGTTCATTATAAGCAACACTATAAAAACACTTTTAAATCAAGAAAAATATATTTTAAAATGTTATTTATAACACTACTTGGGTTACATTACTTGTTTAATTTAAATTTCCAAAAGTAAATCCTCAAAAAACTTTAGTTTCACTGAATATACATATGGTAGTATGTGTTTTAACAAATTTTTATTATCTTAAATAAAATTCAATGTCATAACTTATCTCATATTGTCACTGGTCAAACTATAAGAAATTATTGTGTAATTTATACTAAATGACTTTAAACTACAGGCAATACAGATGTGTAAAAACTTGTTAGCTTGAAATTAATCATCAAAGAAATATGTTGATCATTTTGAAAAATGCAATTAACAAGTTTAAAAAATTCAGAGCCAATACAACATTATAAAACTACTAATGCATGTAACATTAAAAATCAACTTATATTTTCGCTCTTGTAAAAAAAATTGATGTATCCTATTATCAATAAATTGTCTCATACTTCATTGCTCAAAGTCATGTTCTATGTAAGAAAGGTAGTTCGCCTTACAATATGTAAATGCAGAAACTGAGTTTGCAATTATAGTAGAATATAAGGCAAAACAACTAAGAAAACGATAAAATAATAATTGCAGAATAAAATACAAAGGTAATTAATTGCTAAACACACAGGCACGTCAGCATGTACCGGTAGTAAAAGACGCTTTGTAATTTTAACTCATTCCATCATCAACTGAGTTAAACTTCCTTTAATAAATACTTACTGGTAATTAATAGAAAAATTATTTTAAATAAAACATGTTTCTCAGAATATTGTTTTTTTTTAAACTAATTTATGCGTTCCAAAAACACTGTAATAATCTTAGGCTTAATATGTAACCATAGTAAAAAACACCACCTAACGGTTTTCAAACAACCAACCTTAAAGGAGACAGTCCAGAGTGACTCTAGGTGGTCAAGAAATGACTATTTTAATCCCGTATCCCAAAAATGTTTCTCACAACCTCGTTTTGTTCATGGTATGCGCATCTGGTACGTGGCACTGATACTGTTGAGTTGAATGAAGGCTGGAAGTTTTTCTACTTAGGTGTAGATGTAACCATGTCTGCTCAGGCAGGGGTAGGCAGTTTTTGTAAGCCCTCGCCTGGCCCACTGTGTCACTGATTGGATCCAACTCAGAGGAAGGATTTTTCTCCTTAAGCTTAGGCTACAGGAGCGGTCACTGTGCATTTTGCAGGTGTACCACCAAACGCAGAAACGCAGTACCAGCCTTTTTTGGATGAAGTAGATGTTGCTTTACAGAAAATAACATCTGCAGAATCAATTGTCCTACTGAGTTATTTCAATGCACATGTGGATACTGACGACAAGACATGAAAGGATGTTATTAGAAGACAAGGAGACTCTGACATTAACAGTAACAGAAGGTTTTTGCTACATTTCTGTGCCACCAACGGACTGTGCATAATGAACACCTTTTTTCGGCACAAGGAGATTTAAAAGTACACCTGGTACAGAGATTCAGTGGGACAGTGTTCTATCATTGATTTCTGCATTGTTTCAGCGGACTTTTTTCTTCTGTGGTCAATGTTCGTGTTAAAAGAGGAGTTAAACTGTATACCGACCATCACATAGTTGTCTGCATTTTAAGAGGCCTGAATCATCCAAGAACAAGGAAACGATTCAGAGAGCAACGGGCATACAGAATAAAGCGGGAGTTACTAACTGACAAAAAGGTGAGACACACTTTTGCAAGCAAAGTTGCTTTCCTGTTTAGAGAACTCCCTGACTATACTGAAAACGTTGAGACTGAGTGGGATTTATTTAAATCAACACTCATTGCATCTGCAGCTGCTAGTTGTGGTTGCAAACGTGTGCGAGGTCAAATGGGTAGTGAGAAAAGAACTGCTTGGTGGAACCCAAGAAGTTAAAGAAGATATCCGTGCCAAGAAAATTGCGTTTAGAGCTTGGTTAACAAACAAGTCATATGAGCAGCTTTGATTGCGGTACTCTGCAGCACGTAAGACTGCTGCTACTGTTGTCAAACTAAGAAAATGTTTGAAGAATTAAACAAATGTGTAACAAAAATCAAGGTTGTCTAAAGAAAAACTTTTAAAATTTCAACAAAGGTATAATAAAAATCGAATTTGTCTAGAAAAAAATTGACGATAGTTATGACAAAAAACAAGGTTGTGTAAGAAAAATTTTTTGAAAAATTGAGCATAAGTATAAAAAAAGTTAAAATTGCTTAGACAAAAAGTTTTAAAATTGAACAAAGGTATAACAAAAATCGAATTTATCTAGAAAAATTAAAGATAGTTGTAACAAAAACCAAGGTTGTGTAAGAAAAATTTTTGAAAAATTGAACATAAGTATAACAAAAATCAAGCTCGCCTAGAAAAAATTTGAAGATAGTTATAGAAAATTAAGGTTGATTAGAAAAAATTAAACAAAGTTATAATAAAAATCAAGGTTTTTTTTAGAAAAAAAGTTTTAAAATTGAAAAGTATCTAAAAACCAAACTTTTTTAGGGAAAAATTGAGAAATTGAACATAAATATAGCAAAAATCAAGACAAAGTTTTGCAATGCACAAAGAAACCTATACAAACAATCCCGGTAAAAACCTAGGAAAATCCCCACGGAGAAAACCGAGTATTGACTTGATGTGTCCTGACTTGCCTTTTGTGGAACATATTTTGGCAGGTTGTTTTTCTATGGAGTGCTTAAAAACAGGAAAAGAAACCTCTACAAACAATCCCGATAAAAACCTAGGGAAATCCCCAAGGGAAAATTTGACAGGTTTTTCTACAGCGAGTACTTAAAAACAGGATACTGGTTAAAGAATTTTCTATTGCGCGCTTAAAAACAGGAAAAGGTTAGGTAGGTTCGTTTTACGAGTGCTTAAAATAAAAAGCGATTTGACTTTATTGCTTTAAATTCTTGCAGAATGTTTTGAAATAATCTTATGTTACGTTTTGAAGTCTTGGTTCTGACTTGGACAAGAAACGAACTCAGGACTACTGCTTTCTTAGGGTTTGGTTTAATATTATCTTGGGTGGGAGTCAAACTTAGGACCGCCGTCTCTCTTAGGATTAAAATCAATATTATATTGGTTGGGAATCAAACTCAGGACTACTAATTTTCTTACGATTAGGTTTGAAATCTTACATCTGTCTTGGACAAGAAACGAACTCAAGACCACTGACTTTCTTAAGTTTAGAGTTTATACTGTCTTGGGTGGGAATCTAACTCAGGACTTCTGCCTTTCTTAGGGTTTTGTTTTATATTATCTTGGGTGGGAGTCAAACTCAAGACTATGTCTTTCTTAGGTTTAGGATTTATATTGTCTTGAATAAGAATTGAACTCAGGACCATCGTCTTTCTTAGGAATAGGAATAAGAATAGAAATAGGATTAGGAATAAAAATAAGAATAGGATTAGGAATAGGATTAGGATTCAGAATAGGATTAGGATTTGGAATAGGATTAGGATTCGAAATAGGATTAGTATTTGAAATAGGATTCGGATTTGAAATAGGATTAGGATTCGGAATAGGATTAGGATTTGGAATAGGATTAGAAATAGGATTCGGATCCGCCACTGCTCTTTAACGCCACCCTCCGCCACCGCGCCTGCGCCTGATGACGTCACAATTGACGCCAAAATTCCTTTTATATACTACTGACGTTATTGCAAGCATAATAAGGGAACTAAACTTATGACCTCTGAGGCTGGTCATGCAATTAACATGCAATACTTTGTGGGTAGGACAAAAAATTGTGTGGGGTTCTAAAACGTAGACCAATTTTTGTCCCCAAATCAAGGTGTTTTCTAAAAAAAAGGTCTTTCTTTGAATTCAGTCTCGGATTTCTGATTTTTCGTCCCAAAATCATAGTGTTCTTCAAAAAAAAGTCGTCACTTGAATAGTTTCGAATTTCTCATTTTTTGTCCCAAATTTTCGTTCTTTATAAAGTAAAAATTTTGGGTCAACCCTAGTTCGCGACCCAAAAGTAGGTCCAAATTGACACAAAAGAATGAAAATGGTTTAATTGTTACAGAACTAGCCTACACTTGTCGAAGACCCAATCAAACTAAACGGCGACCCAGGGGTTGAGAAGCACTGTGTTATAGGGAGAGATTTTTTTTTTAAGAGAATATTTTTGTTTTGGGATGAAAATCAAGTAATCCGAGACTAATTAAAAGTTCTTCGGATGAAAACCAAGAAATCGGAAACTGATACGAAGTGAAGACTTTTTTCTTTTAGAGAACACTAGTTTTTAGGGACGAATTTTTTTCTATTAACTAGTGTCCTGGTTTGCCGCTCCCAGAATAAAAAAATTGGAAGGCGAAACAATCTTTGCTGGAATTTTATGCGACGAGTGTCCAAAAACCAAAATTATAGGCTTCCACTTTTTTAAAAACTAAATCGGTTTTTTCACAATAAAATGAAAGTAATTCTACTCAAAAAATACGTACAAAAAAAACTTCTTTCATCCAAATAATGCATGCTCAATGCTGGAAAAATTGTAAAATTGCCAATGATGCGTCTCGGTGTGCCAATTGCCGCCCTTGCCCTCCAGCTTGGTATGGCTATGATTATATGTTATGTTTATGTTAATTATTTATAGGCTATGCTTACATAACCATTTACGTCTATTATGTCAAAACATTTCAACATTCTGTGGATGTGAGAATAAACTACATCCGGTTGTGAGCTTATCTTTGATATGTTGGGAGGAATGAGTATACCCTATCACAACTTCTTCCAGGTCACCCTTGAGAAAGGTGTAGCACCTATGAGCCTCCCTAAACATGGATTACTAAAATTTAATTTCCCTCATAATAGACTTTAACTGATAGAATTTCAGGGTGAAAAGTATAAAATTTGAGAGTAATTGAAAGTGTAGACCTTTTTTTTAGGGAACGCTACAATTTTGGGACGAAAATTGGTTTAGAACACCATGATATTAGGACTAAAAATTTGAATTTCACAAACAATTTTTTCCACCCGTAAAATATTGCATGTCTTGGTCTACAACGCCACGATCTTAGGACTAAAAATTAGAATCTCACACGGAATTTTTTCGTATCCGTAAAATATTGCATGTCTTACTCACTAACTGCCCATAAAATGCCCGATTGCACGATTAGATTTTGGCATGGCAATTGCATGACCAGTCTCAGAGGTCATCGCACGCCACTGTCAACCACATATGTGAGTTTTAATATAAATATCTGCTGTGTAGTGGACGAAAAAAATAAAATCTTGCTTGATTGATTGATTGAACTGTTGATTGAACATAGGCAACGTTGGCTAAATAAATTAGTGAGATTTAAATTTTTTTCAATAAATCTAAATGGAATCTAATCGATGGGCTATTTGCATCAATCTGAATAACTTGAAAGAATTCGATGATTTGTTTGAAAACAAGGAAGAAATAGTGTCACAAACTGGAACCGATTATAATAATTTTTTCCCAAGTATGAAAATATTTCTTCCGATACCATAAAAATTTGGTGGCGACAAGTCGGTGGCTCATTACAAAATTTAAATAAAACTGCTTTAGATTATTACACAAAAACTTTTAACAATTAACTTTAAATAAATAAATTTAACAAATTTAAATAAATTAAACCAAAAAAAGATACAGTAATTTAAAAAAAAAGCAAGTTATTTATTTAGTATAATGAGAATGCAGAACAGCTATTTAGACTTAAAGTTTTTATCAAAGTTATTTTTAAAAAATGTATCAAATTATTTTAAATGTAAAAAGATTACAAATGAATTCAATTGAATAAATATAGTCAATTAGCTTATTAACTCTTTATTTTCATTAAATTTTTTTGTTAATATTTTAGTTTATTAATAAATTATTCACATTTTATATTTTTTTATTTCATTAATTTATTGAATTATAATTTTCAAAAAGTGTGCGAAGCTGTTTGGCTAAATTGGATCAGACTGAATTTACGTTCGTGCATTCAAGCGTTCAACGGGCGATACAAAATCAGGTCACGTGATGTGAGTTTCCAATCATGTTTTATTCCTGCCATTTATTTTGAGTTTATTGCTCATACCCGACACTTGCGGCTAATTCTTTATTTATTATTTAAAATTGACATGCAAAATAATCGCTATTGTTCAAGCAAATTCCGGCCTAATCTAACCTTAACCGTAACGCTTGCCTTTACGTGAGTTCCTTTAAATGAGTCCGTATCACCCTGTCTAATACACTGGTGGATGGTATTATATTAGTTTATATTGTATATGTATTTGTAGCCTGCATAAAGATTGTCTTGTTACCAAAATGATGGTATAAATGCAAAGATTTTTTTTCCATGGTCATAATCTATCTATATGATTTTTTTTAATGTTAAGTTTAAGCTAGTGCAAATTTACTTGTATACTTGTGTGATATTTGCCAATGTTAAGTTAAGCTGCTAAGTTCAATCTAAGATGAAATATTATTACATTTAATTAAAATGGATTTGCTATATCTAGGGTATTTATTTTGAGCAGCCTTGATTACTTTTTTAACAAAAACATGAATTTTTCTTCTGATGAAGTTTGGCAAAAATTTTTATATTTAAATCATATTAAAAGTAAATATTGTATTGGATATGTAATTTGTAAAACTTCTAAGCAAGCATTAAAACATAATAAGTCGACTAATGGAACAACAAATTTAAATGATCACTTAAAATGATGCAAATATAATGCAAAAATATCCCTTAAAGTAACAACATATTTTAGTAAGTCTGACATAAGCTTGTCAAAAGTTATAAAAGACACAGTGTTATATAGTTCAGTTGCATTTGTTGTATCAGATGTAAGACCATTAAGTGCGGTGGAAGGTGATGGATTAATACAGTTTGCAAATGCAATGATAAAAGTTGGAGCTACACATGGCATTGTTGATGCAAAAGCAATACTTCCTTCCAGATTCACTATAAAAAGAAGCATAGAAAAAAGTGCATTATCTTCAAGTGAAAAGCTGATAGAGGAAGTAAATAAGGCTATTAAAAAATATAGTTTAGTTGGTATTACCACAGATTTATGAACAGATCTAAGATCACGTAACTTTTATTCTATCGCCATACATTTTATCAGCAGCAATCTTCTTCAATTAAGAGTGATATGTATGAAAGAATTTAATGAGGCAAAAACAGCAGAAAACTTTCAAAAACTACTTTTTAAAAGTTTATCAGACTTTGGAATGCCTTTTGAAACATTGGTGGATCATTGTTTGGCTGATTAATTAATAAGTTATGACCAACTTACTTATTGTTACAAGATTTTGTTTTTTGTTCGTATATATGAAATTTTATCAACATGGAGTCGGATTGGAGTCGGACCATGGTTTCGAAAAAATTCTTGAAGTCGGATTGGAGTTGGAGTTTAAATCAATGGAGCTGGACTGGATTTGGACCCCAAAAAAAGTGACTCCACTCATCTCTGCTGTGCAATAAGGCAAAAAAGAAAACTAAAAGTGAACCAGTTAAATTTGAAAATCAAATAATCTTGCTTTAAGTAAGCAAGATAGTTAAGTTTGTAGCGTTGCTAATTTTTATTCATTTTATTTTTATTTGGTTCACAAAAGGTAAGGCCGCCACCACCTTTCTGCGCGTTCATTCTTGCTTTTTGAATAAATCAATACAACGCTGCTTGGTTGTTCAATTTTTAGCTCTGTCAACTTTTTAATTCGTTCGCTTCAAATAAAATAAAAACGTAAAAACCTTAGGCAGACACACAACAGGTAAATAATGACGTGAAAAAGAGGTTTAAAATAATTAGTGCAAGACAAAAGATAAACGAAAAAAATGGTTAAACCTCGCAGTCGTCACAAGTTTATGATTATCTTTACAATTAGCTAGATAAAAATTTGTGTGAGATTAGAGCAGTGCTTTTCAAACTTTTTTTCGCTATGGCACACTAATAAATTCTGAATTTGCCTGCGGCACACTTCATGAAGCCGAAAGCCTACTTAATACACTCTTCAAGTTTACATACAGAAATTTTATTTGATATATAATAACAGCAACACCTAATGAAAGGTTGTGCTTACAGAAATTGTTTTGATACTGGGTAGAATATCTGACAAATACCCCTCAGTTTCCGATCCACACTTTCTAATCCCAATGGTTTCTCAGAGAAAAAGAAGCAGATTTATATTCTGTAAATAAGTCGTTGTGAACGACAGTAAAATATGTTTAGAAATATCAGGGGACTCATGGCGTTAATTTCTTTGTATTTTAGTTGCAAGGAGTAATTCATGCTTAATTTTAATAATTGTTCTTCTGCTACCAAATCTAAAAAGGAATAGCGCCGCGGCCTACTGGTGAGCCACAAACTCTTTCAAGGAGGCCGTGCACTTATACTGAACTACTTCAATTTGGTAGGTGCAAATAGAAGCTCTTTTATTTTGAATGACTTTTTGTCATCAGTTAAAACTGACACTTGCAGTGGAAAGCCACTTTCTTTTTCCTAAAAAAAGATGTGTAAGTAAAGTAAGGACTTTTTTATCTTCACTTTAATCGTGCACGTTCTTTTAACAAAGTGAAGTGAAAATGCACAGATAAGCCACAGCTGTTGCCTTAGGACTTTTCTAGTGCGAGATGTTAAAAAGGTTGAAAAGCACTGTTTTAGACTGTTTTGATAGCCATCTCATTGCTTACACTTATATTCTTTTTTTTTTTTTGCTTATCTTTAACACCAAGCCGCTGAATAAATTTGTTTGTTTAGGTCCGGAAAAGAAACAACTTTATGCAAATGGCCTCTTTCCTTTTACAATTTTACTGAAGCAGCCTGTATTTAAGATTTTTAGCAATACTAAAACTACATGAAACACATAAGTTATCTGCAGACCAAGTCTCTACGGCTTTCTGTAAAACACGAAAATTTCACGGCATTCTTTAATCCCTTTCACGAAACACAGTTTGGGAAACCCGGGATCGGAACGTTAGTTCATGCATCGGATAGATCACACAAAATTTTTAAAATTGAAACATGTTTTGGTTCCTTGATATAGCCCTATTTTTTTAATTTTTAAAAAACAACTAGTTTTTGTATTATCTGCTCCAGCTCGATTATAAGTTCTGTTCACATATATATTAAAAACAAAAAACTTTTTGTGAATTACTCATGAGTGATTTGTTTGCTTATTTATCACAGAACATTTATTGCTAGTGTTATATGTGACATCACATGTTACAGCTTACTTGCAAATAATAAGTGAATTGCTTGGTTTTAGGTCTTATTCTGCCTTTTTTACTTGTCTCATTTTAATACGATTTTTATTGTATTAATTTCTTCAGGATAAGCTTGCGTTCTTAACAAACTAGATTAATGCCAATTCATTACATATTTTGTATTTTAGCATCACATTTTTCGTTGCACAATAAGACGTTGTTTTGAGCATTTTTAATAAATAAATTCATGCATCTTAAAGACATACTTTTAATTTTTTAAGTTTTATAATTAGTTTCAAATTACATCACTTCCGTTTGGAATCCTTATTACAAGCACAACTTTTAATGTGGACCCTTCTATCTAAAAAGTTTGGAGGGTCATCACCGCTTATATAAAACAAATTACTCGGTGGTATTTGTATAAAAGAAAGTATAGGTTACGGACATTCTATCAAAATAATTTTGTGCTTGAAAAATAAAAAATCAATTTTTTACAGGAAATTTCGCGCAAGGAGTGCATAATACCCGATTTTCCCTAAATAGAAATATCTTAGGAATATTTTGAATGTAAGTCACAAAACTACTTATAATGGTTTAAAACATTACAGAAAGATGAGCTGGTAATCACTCCTAACTCGGCCATGCTTTTTTAAGAATATATGATCATAATCGATTCTAACGGATCTTATTCAACGGATCGAGAGAATGCACAGACAAAAGTAACTTGACCTCTTACAATCGAGACAAATAAGATATTACTTTGCAAGAGCACGAAGGATTATTTGAATTCGGCCAATTTATAATCCCTCTGTGTGCATTTTCTCGATCAGTTGAATACATTCAAGCCGCAGTTGCTCTTTGGTCAAATTTATTAAAGCATGGCAGATAATGGCACTTGATCAAGTCTTTTAAACCATATCTTTTCTGAAAATCTAACGAATATATAATAATTTGTAAATGCAATTAATAATTGATTTACTACTTCAGTCTTTCTTAGAATACATCACCTCTTTCGGGTGTTGCTGTAGCCTGTTCAACAAATTTGAATAAGAGTAGTTTTATTCACAGTGCTTTGAGTTGCTTTTCTTGCAAAAAAACATGAATATTATTCTCTGGTTATCATCCGTGTGACTCAAACTTTCGATTCCATATGTATTTGCTATGACCTAACCACAAAATAGTTGTATAATTTAGGTGCAATAAAAATAATTTTTATTGGTAAGGCCTATACGGTTTTGCATATATATTCAACACAAGTCATAGAAACTAGTTTTCCCTGTTTGTCGCTTTCAAGTTTGCTTTTTTTTGTTGTGTTTTATTAAGTTGCAGTGAGCATGCAGATGATAACAACATTTGTTATATCTGCATAATGTATTATTTGCATGCCCTGTAATGTATACCGTTTTATAGATTCCTTTTTGTCAGCTTTTAATGTGTTTTTGTGCTTTGGTTTATGCTGTTGCGCTGAGAAACAAAAAAACATAAGTCGGCAGCGTGGTCCGGTAGTTAAAGCGCCGTGCTTATGATCAACATGGTCTCGGTTCAAAACCCACTCGCGCTATTCTGTTGTGTCCTTGGGAAAAACACTTTACGGCACTTTTTCTTGCTTGGTGGTCTTGGCAAGCAGTTCTAAATTAAAGTTATATCTCTATTAAAATTTCAAGCGAACAGCAATATCTTGGCATCTCCGGAAGCAGGTCTGGGTAATTGTCTACCCTATGCATTAGCGCCTCCGTCGGTTTCCTGCGAGTCAGGAGGATAAATATAGAGATGAAATGAAATGAACATACATACATTATTTCTACGGTTTGCGATTATTTTTGTGAACGATGATACAAGTTTTGCCACGTAAAGAGAAAAAACTCATCGCATTAATTTAGGCAATTTAGAAAAAACGTAATTAAAAAAACTTCTAAAATATTAAAATTTTGTCAACTCACTGACAGGTGCTTGTTTTTTTGATGGTACTTAAACTTTAAACTTTCGATAGTAACATTGCACATAAAGAAAACAGAGAAACTGATCAGATTTGGCTAGAAATATTTTCGCTAACAGGCGCTCAAGAGCTATTACAAATAAACTCAACTTCAATGTATTGCACCGGAGCCGTTTGAATATTTTTAGTATCATGGTACCTTAAGCTAATTTTGCGAATTTGGCTGAATTTTTGTTCTACATATTTAATAAGACCCACACCTCAAAAAACCCACTAAATGTTTCAAGAAAGTTTAGGGTTCCGCCAAACCCCGGTTGAACGGCGCCTTATTATGCAGGAAAAAGCTAAAAATATAAATATCTTATAAGAGCCCAAACAAGCTCACGGACCAGGTTTTGCTTTTTATGTTTTCTTACCGTAGCTACGTTTGGTAAACTTGTATGGTAGAAATTTTGGCTTATTAAAAATATTATTTTTTACAAAAAAAGATCCATTACTAATGAAAATTTTGGTTTTCAAATCATGCAAATCATCCGCAATTATCCAAAACCGCTTTCTTTGCAAACAATTGAGACATAGATTTTAAAAAAGAAAATTTGTTATATCTTGTTATTCAAAAGCTGACTAAATGAAAAGTCACAAAAGTTTATAAAATTCTTTTATTACGGAACGCTAGGGTGCAATTTTGAAATAACTTGTTGACACTTCATTATAAACCTTAGGCTTGGTCTGCATTGGCAAATATCCTACGTTCATTTATTTTTTAAAATTCCAACGCTCAGAAAGTCATATTCAATAAACAAACGATGTGTGCTAAACCTATACGCTAGGTATAATTTACATTTTACTTTTTTTAAACAGCATTTAAAAAATACCCGGAAAATTTTTTACAAAACAAAATGAGTTGAAAATGTAGCCAATAAAACAAAGCTAAAAATATTTTTGACGAAAAGCAAATGCAGTTTCATTTAAGAAATTGTCCTTGTCATTTTTACAAAAAAAAATTACTTAGCTAATAATTTTAATAAAAAAATTACTACTTAACTAAAAATTTTAATAATTGTTCTTTTTGTTTTTATCGCCTTCTTGATGATCCGTTGCTGAATGTCTTTTGATAGTCTGAAAAATGGAAAATGGTACTGTAACAAGTGGCACTACTGCATTTAATCGTTATAAATTAATTTTAAAAAATAACAAAAATAACCGGAAAATTTTAAGTTTACTTAATTTTTTACAGGTAAGACGAAAAAAAACTGCCGAAAAAATTTCTTTTTATTAATTTTTAAATTTCAATATCAAGAAGACTAAAAATAAGAAAAAGTTTTGTAAGTTGTATATAATATTTTAAAGCGCTAAAAAATTAAGTTTCTTGTTTAGATTAGCAAAAAAATCTGATCAAATGTGTTTTCAGTAATTAAAAAAATTGTGTTCGGCATATGAATTTATAAAGTGGATTAAGTTATGATCAATCCGATTCCCGCCCCTTTTTCGGAAATTTTTATCAACAAGTTATTACGAGTTACCAGAATTAAATGGCGGATTTAAAACTTCAAATTGTTCAAAAGTAAACAAAAATTAGCAAATTGCAAATACAAAACGGCAATTACATCCAAAACCTTTATGTATAGGCAAATATCATTTTATTGCAAGCCTCAATCATTTTGTTATGTTTGCGTAATTGCATTTGCAAAAATTTTCTACGCTAATTCGTAAGTCACATCTGAAACAAAATCCAGTACAAAGTGAACCCAGCGAAGTAGTAACATGGGCTGCTCTTTCAGGCCTACGCCTGCCCCTCTTGATGAAATTGAGAAAGTAACCTCAATAAATTCTAATGTTTATAAAAAAAACAAAACTTAAGCTGAGCAGTTACTGTAAATAAATTGCACTGACATCGAGCTTAAACAATTTCTTCCGCTAGTTTTTCAAACCTATAAATCTTTTTCGTAGAATTACAAACTAAAAAATTTTCTTCCAAGACTTTAAGCTTAGGTGGATAAGTTATTTTGAAAACTTGCACTGATTTGTACTTGAAAATTACTGCCATGTTTATACGTAAAAACAAATGCAAACTTTTTTTTGATAAATGAGATTTCTTATTTTTGTAATTTTTTTTTCCATACTTATTTTTTCTTCTTTACCTAAAGCAGTTATTCAAACAATCACAACCAGGACAACTCAAATGGCAACGTAAAATGTAAAATATGGTATTGCGTTACCAAAAAAAAGACTTTTTTATTATAATTAGAGATTAATTACTAATTTTTAAAAATAAAATTTTTCTCTTCCAACGTTCACAGACTTTACTCTTCCAAAAAAAAAAAAATTTTCATACTTGACAAATTATTTTGAATAGTACTTCTTTGGCACACAACTCTCAAAATTTATTAAATCGTTTTTTTATCGGAATAAACAAAGATGACAAACTTTTATCAATACTTTTTCTTTTGAAAGAAAGTTGAAAAAAATTCTGTCAATACTACCGTGACAAAAAACCAGAAAGCGTGTTTTTGGATGTAGATTTATTCATTATTATAACAGTCTCAAAAAGATATACTTTTTTTGTGTAGTTAGATTGACATGGTTTCCGCTCAACAATATCAGATATATTTTGCGCCCCAATTATGAGCTTAGAATACTATTTGAGTGAATTGTAAGCGAAAATGGCTTGTTATACCCTTGCGTTATCCGGAAAACAAGCCGATTGCTTTATATCGTTAATATTTACAACATCATTGTTACGAAGAAAAAAATATTTCTGTCATTTTGTACAATAGCCGATTTTTTGGCTTGACAAGCAACTATGCATATTTCTTAGCTAAGCAAAAATACCGGAATCTTTGATTCCTTTCTTTCCTAGAAAAAGATTTTTCGATAGAGAAAAAAACCTTTAGTCATTTAAATTTCCAAACCAAAATTGTATATCTAGTCAAATAAAGTTTAAGACCAATTCCAAAGATTGAATTGGACCTCTGAAAAATGCATTAGAGCAGGGGCGGCAAACTAAAGTTCGCGGCCCGCGTGCTGCCCTCGAAAGCCTCAAGAAAATAATTAAAAAAATTCATTAATTTTTTTTTTAGTCTTTAACCCAATTTCAGGTAGTTCATCCATGATATTCACTTAAAAATGAGAGAGAAAACATTTTTTGTCTTCAACTAAATTCCTAGTTTCGACTATTTTGGATATTATATTTTGGCTAAATTATACTTGAGTGCGGCCCTCGACCTAAAAAGTTTGCCCAACCCAGCCGTAGAGGACAAATTTTGAATTACAAGTTTGAAGAAAGCTTTTTGGTTTGTTGATTAGAAAAGCACTACTCTATCTATAAACTGCTTTATAGGATTGCGGAATCAGCCAGATTCTACTTGCCAAAGACTAAATGACATAAGTGACATTTCAAAATTTCATATTTATTTAAGGCACAATAAGACAGCAACCTGTCGGCGACAAGTTCTTCAGAGTGAAAAAAGCGTAAAACCTTCTTTTCACATTATCACTACAATGCTGAACATCAAGCAAAGATGCTGCACCAATTTTTTGTCCTTGGTTTGACCAAACTCGGAATCGAAACTAAATCTACCGTTTTAAAGTCAGACGCCCCATTTCAATTTTGAGATCCATGAGCCAAGCAACATAACCGAACGGAAAACTACCAAGTTTTGTGGTAAATAGTTAATCTTGACTTGGGCCGACTTCGATACCGAAATACAAATACATACGGTTTTGAGAAAAAAACGTCAAAAAAATGGCAACAAGATTTCCAAGTTTATTGAAGGTAGCACCAGTGTGCTGCTTTAAACCATATTCTTTTAAAAAATCTTACTTGGTGTGAAAAATTTAGCGTAGTAGCAAGTTCAAAAATACATTTGACTATTAATTTTCTTTGGATCTAATTTATTAAAAAATATGAAATACTTTATGCAAATCACACAAATACAACCCCACATTGAACTTTCACGTTAAAAATTTTTAATTAAAGTGTTTAGGGTTATTCTTAAAAAGTACACATTCAAGTTTATTTTATTGGCGAATAAACGGATCTGTTTATTTTCTTTGTTTTATTTTGAAAAATGAACCGTAGTAACCTTTTTGCCACACTTGATTTCGTTTATTTACCAGTTGAACGAATTGAGCGTCAAATGGCTCAATACCGCCCTTTACATTCCGACGTTTTGCGTGGTTTGTCACGTGACAAAGCGTACGCGTTAGATTTTGGGAACGAAAAAAGTCAAGCGGGCAGGAGAAGCGCAAAAAAATGCTTCGACCTAACTTTCGATCGAATGTTTAATACATAAATACAGTACACAAGAGTTTAGTCATTTGACCAGTTGAAAGCTTGCTTAGTGGTTCATAGAGCGATTCACCCTCTGCCGAACGACGTAGCTGTTCTGGATTTCAAAAGTCGCTTTAATTCATGGTTTCGACAGACATTTGTAAAACTAGCAACTTAAATAAAGCAGAAAATTCTTCAGTAATAACTAATCATTCATAAATCATCCAATAGCAAAGAAGTTAAAAATCAAGCTTATAAATCTTCTCTGCAAACAACCTGAGCTGAAGTTGAGCTGAAATTTCAAAGAGACGGTTTTAGCAGTTTAATATTTTTTTTTAGTAACATTAATGGTTCCAATAAAAATAAAACCTTAAAGTTGAAATTCATATTAACAAAAATAGCAACAACTGTTTTCTATGTCTTGTGTAAAAAATGTGCGTGGCAAGGCACGCCATTTGAGCGGCGTTGTTGGCACAAGAGAATGGGCTTTGTCTCGTCGAGCTAGCCGCCACGGTCGACAACGATGTAACTATCTCTAGCTGCGATCAGCGGCAAAAGAATGAGCATTAGGCAATTTGAGGCAATAATGCTTCTGCTGAAGCATTGTAAGTTTACTATTTTGACATCGTGCAAAAACGCTCGGAGCCAGTTTTTAAAGCAAAATTTCACTTGAGCGAGAAAAAGCTTAAGCTCATTTTTAAAAGTTGCAATAAGTGTTAAAAGTTCAATGTTTTAGCTTGGAGATTTATGATTAGAAGTTTCTGACTATGTAAAACGAGTTAAATTTTGTTTTAAATATATTAAAATTTAATTTTATTACGTATAAAAGCCAATAAAAATGTTTTAAAAAAAAGGCATTTTTGGCATTTTTACTTGCTTTTTACCATCATTTATATAAAAAAATTTAAGAAAAATAGTTAACAAAAAAAGTAGTAAAATCTTTTAAATTTCAGGGTTGTATCAATAGATTTCGTCAAGGTTACTTGTTTAATTCAGCAAGAAGCCATGGCTAGTTTGTTTATTTCAACATCGGTAGCAAAATTTATTTTTGCCTGCTTTTTGTGTCTGCAGCCCGGTCAAATTTATTCTCAGCATCCTCCTAGCTTAAACCCGCCGTCGTCTATAATCGGCGCTGTCAATAAAGTCCGAGCGCCCTACGGACGATCGGTGTACATCGATCCCGAAACCGACCTACGAATCAATGTTGCCGAAGGTGACCACTGTGACGTAACTGTTATTCCTTCCCCGCTGAGCCAAGAGCCGGGACGGCTATCGCCTGAAAGATTTCCGTGTAATTTCGGACCTGAAGATGTGAAATACTCGCACCTTGGCTCTCGCAGTCCCAGCGAGGACAGCATAGCGTTGCAGATTCGCTACGATTCCCCAACTGACACTTACATCATACCCGTTACTTTGCCCATCGAAATTCTTTTCGTCCAGCGAAGCGTAATAACGAAGTCCCTGTTTTTGACTGTCAACGAACTTTTGGGCACTTCCAACCCATTAAACAGCGATATTTTGGGATTTACTTATGACCCATCCACCCAGCAATGTCAAGTGGCCACCTTACCTGGATCGGTTGGCCTTCCCAGGTATGGTCGTCTCTTAAACGACCCTTCCCAAGGAAGCATGGTTCCATGTATAGAGTTTTTGAACGCTGGCATGCGTTATCAACACACGTCTGAGACGAACTCTCCAAACAGGGACCACATCCCTATGGTCGTCGAACTACTTGATAATAATGGAAATTTAATCAATCAAGAATATTTTCAGGTGTGTCTTGCATTTATTTGGTTGAAAGTAATAGTTGTTTCTTATGGTTTTATGCAACAGTGACATACTTGTACCTAACCTGCCAGCATCAGAAGGGAGTTTTAGAAAAGTGAATTACATTTAACTTAAAACTAACTGCTTTTCCTTTTTTATGCAAAGTTTTCAATTTTTCTTGATTTCTCTGTTGCTGAGAAAAGGCAAATATTGAACTGGAGAATGTTATCAGATGACATTGTGCAATGTGCATCTTACATATGTAATTCAAGTATCTGTTTACCCGCGTACACGATTCCAAAGCTGCTCCTTTTCGTGCAGCGTATTTTAAGAGACAAGAGCTTTAAATTTTCCTTCTTATTGGTTCTAAACTTTGTACAACCGTAAGAAATTGCTTGAATAAATTCTTAGTTGTACAAAACTTTAAAATGACTAATGATAATGACGGAACATTAACTTTTTCAACGTATGGTAGTCTTTAAAAAGACTGTTTTCACTAAACAAAAAAACTAATGATTATGAAGACTAAAGAAAACAGTCTTTTAAAAGACTACCATAAACTAAAAGAGTTAATGGTTCTGTCAGTACCATTGGTCATAAAAATTAATTTATTTAATTGTTACAGCGAAAATAATTTTGTTAGTTTGATTTGATTTGATTTAGAAGGAATGAAATAACAACAACAAAAAATACCACTTGATGATAAAGCTGTCTGCTGCTGGAGCTTTGTAATAAACATTCCTAGTTTTTTTTATTAGGTCACAGTTAAAATAATCAATGGACTCGAAAATACGGCCCCAAGAGTCGCTTTCAATTCAATGTTGATGATGGAAGTAAACCAATTCGTGATGACGGCTTTCACTGATGAAATGATTCAAGCCACTGATGTGGAATCGAACCCGGACGATCTTATTATAAACATCACTTCTCCCCTCGCCGCAAGCGACGGAGAAGTGGTCAGCACTGACGATCGCAACACAGCGATCACGTCATTTCGTCAGCGCGACGTAAACGAACTGCGCATCGCGTACAAGCCGCCGTCGATGGACTCAAACACCCCCCGGTACATCGAGCTTCAGATGCAAGTGGTCGACACCGAAGGTCTAGTGTCCGAACCTTTTACCTTCATTATTGTCGTCAATCCAATGAACACGTTGGCGCCCGTCGTAACGAGAAACACCGGACAATTACTATATCAGGTAGGAGTTACTCACTGCTAAGCTCACATGTAAATATTTAACCAAGTGAAGATTGTCGCTAACCGGCCGTAAAGCCTTAACGAATTCATTTTGCATTCCATTTTGAAGAATTAAGTAGTTTTATAGTCAAAAAAAACTTTTTAATATCACCTTTTCTTTTCTGATTCATTCTAATGAAATGAATGCTATTATTAAGCCCGTTTCTAATTAGACTAATTTTGCTATATCTTCAATCAACCTGAAAATTACTATTCCGGTAAACGTTTGTAAAAGTCCTCAATATTTGTAACTCTACCAAAAGTAAATCAATTAAAATTAAGTTTTATGGACTGTTGTTTGAAGCCGTATCATCATCATCATCATCATCATCATCAAATCATATCAAATATTATACCCCCCTAACTCGTCGGGCAGCCTCGGAAGCATCAAATATCGAGTATAAAAAAGAAATGTTTAACCGCAAAAGAATTTCTTTTCTGTGATGCTTGATTATTCAAATAAAGAAATTTAAAACCATACTTATTGTAAATAAGGGAAGCTTTTGTAGTTCTGGGTTACAGAAAATATAACGGTCACTTTGTTACACTTCCTTATTTAGGCGTAGAATATGCTCGTTGATTGGTATATTCTACCATTCAGTCTTTCATTATAGATTAAAATATCTGTTTACAAGAGAAACCGAGCTGACTAAGAAAAATACCGAAATTACGATAAGGCATCAAGGCAGCTGACAAAAAGCAAACATTTTTTAACAGGGCCAACAACGGCCGTTGTCCAGCTCTCTGAATTTGGAGATATCAGACGAAGATAATCTCGAAGACGTTAAAATCTATGTACTAAGGGGGCCCGAACACGGCCGAATCATCAAGGCGCAAAAGTTTTTTACTCCGGCAGATCTGAATGCCGGTGTTGTCATATACAAGCACGATGGATCAAATACTTACAGGTACATTTTGTTTTTTCTTTGGTAAAGCCAACAATTTAGTTTCTTTGCAATTTTGTTTAAAAAATGGTCGGCATTGTGTTCGAGTGGTTAGAGCGCCGTGATTGTGATCGACATGACTTCGGTTCAAAACCTACTCGTGCCATTCTGTTGTGTCCTTGGGAAAAACACTTTACGACACTTTCCCCTGCTTGGTGGTCTTGGCAAGCTATTCTAAATTTCAATCATATCTTTATAAAACTAGAAAATCGAAATAAAAAAGTTTCGACGAGACAGTAATATCTTGGCACTTCCGGAAGCAGGTCGAGGTAATTGCATGTCCTATGTATTAGCGCCTCCGTCGCTTTCCTGCAAGTCAGGAAGATAAATATAAAGATAAAATGGATAGAATAAAATTAAAATTTTTTCCTTTTTAAACAGTTTTCGAGAACAATTCTAAAATTCCTTTCAGTTTTTTTAATGATAATTTTAGTGTATCAAATAAAAGCGAACTGGTGTTAATTGGCAATAACATCTACAAAAACGCTGTATATCATTGAATCTGATTTCACACAAATGGTAAAACCTTTTGTAATATAAAAACGAAGTTACCATGTACGATGCAATGATGACACATACAGTATGTGATTGACAAGATTCGATTTTATTCATTGACGCTTACTTAAGAGTTTTTGAAAAATTTATAAGCTCCTTTAATTTACCAACCTGATGCGATAGCCTTCATAATCCTGCAAATTGATGGCTAATAACAGATGCTTTGTTTTAAACCAAGGGTGTCCAACCTTTTACTCGTCGCGGGCCAAATTTTTGTGTGTAAGTTTATCACGGGTCGCAATCGCTGCAGTAATCAAAGCGATGTTTTCATGGGAGTTAGTTCGAAAATTTCCGTCCCCAAAACAGGCGAAAAAAAAGTCTTCATCCGAAAATAGCGCCTGATTTGAAACTTTCGTCCCCAAAACCGTGTGTTCTCAAAAAAAAGAAATAAGGTCTTCACTCTGCTTAAGGGTTTTATTTTGTCAATTAAATGAATACTATCTGTATGTTCACCTTTGCTGGACTAGCGTTTTTCAAAAGGTTTTGCGGCACACTTGGGAATCTCTCGCGCAACACAGGTTGAGGTTCAAATGCACTGCAATGATTCAAGATGATTGATTGTCTGATTAAAAATTCCTTCGTGGGCCACGCGAAAAGGCTTTGGGGGCCACATGCGGGCCGCGGGTTGGACACCCCTGCTTTAAACAAAAAAACAGCAAGGGGCGACAACACTATCAGGCCACATACTTGACCGTGGAGCTGTGAAGGGCGACTGCTGGAAGTCCCGGTGTGCACACATAAGCATGGCGACGCTGTAGTATGAAGATGTAGACCAGGCGAAATTGATGAATTGAACCCTTGCTTTCAGGTTTTGAAAACTGGCTGATTTTGTGTTGGCCTGGGTGTAGCGCGTGAAATCTGTCTTTTTTCTATTTGCTGAAGCTCCAGTAACGTGAATGGTTTGCTATTCTAATTCTAATTAAGTTGCAGTCGAGGAAAAAGGTTTATAGCTTTTTGCTTGTTGTTTTACAAATTCTTCACTGATTCTGACCTCGTTCATAGCGTTCGCTCTAACCCGTTGAGTTGTGTGTTTTGCCGGGGCTGAAAATGTATTGATGACTCGTGTGTTGATGTTTTATTGCTGATTTAACGTCTGCACGAGAATTCCGTGAGTGGATAACAACAGATGTAGTGTCCAGCGCCAGAAGCACTTTATTCTTAAGTGTCCGTGTGGCCACTTACGAAGTTTTGTTTTCAAAAGACGGGGCGATTTTTGCTTTGAAGGTATGATTTGAGTTTGTTAGAAAAAATTTGCAGTATCCCATAAGTTTTTGAGCTAAACTTTTGGTTCTCATTCACTATTCACCGAATTTAGTTGATTCACCTTTTAAATTTAAAAAATCCCTAAGCCCTGCGAAGTCAGTAAAGTCGAACAGTGAAAAAGACCCAAACTTTTGGGAGATTTCCGGCGAAATAAAATTGTGCATAATTACACTGGTGGTGACAATTTTTCAATACTAGTAAATTAAAAATTGCCTAACGACAAACTTGTTTCTTTTGGTGCGAGGACATTGACTCATCGATTGTACAGAAATATAAAAACAGTATCCTATTCTTTTCTTTCCTGCCCGAGCTTTTAGATTTTTATTTATTGGGGAAATCGTAAAAGCATGCGTTCACGTCAGGGCTTCTTCGAAATGGAAAACTTGCTATAGTGACGTAAAAATTTTATTTCCTTGCGTTGACATCGAAAGGCAAATTGTACGAGGATATTGTGGCATGTCAATGGTAGATTTTGGTTGGCGTCTTGTTTTAGCTTCATTTTTTATAAAAGCAAACTTAGTTAGGCGTACTAAAGTTTGTCTTTTTTTTTTAATGCAACTTTTTTATGAGGAAATTTAGAATGACCTTGATTTATTTAGAAGGTTTTGTATGTTTTCTTTGCTTTACTTGATTTGAAATCGATTAAAATTCCATCTTTCATTGTTTAGCATTATGATGACGCTTTCAAAGTTTGCGTGTGTTTATATGACTAGAAACCAACAGTTTGCTTATTTGAAATCTGGTCAAAATTCTTACTCGCAATAACTTAGCTTTGTCTATAAATTACAGTTTTTTGACTTCATCTTAAATTTTCTTCGACTGACGAAGTGGGCAGTAGTTCACGAAAGCTTGTGTAATTTATAAAACTCAGTGAACTTTAGTGCACATTTTTTGTTTTTTTCTGATTGATTTCAATAGTTAAAATATAGTAGTTGACACGACTTTCCTACTTTTTATTCCTTTGACGTAAAAAATTGATTCTAAAACTTAATTTGTTTAAAAATTGGATTATATTTTGTAAAAAAGAGTTTAGAACACGAAAACTACCTTTGTAACCGTTTTTTAAAAACTTCTGAAAACGCTTGATTATGATATTAAGACTTTTTTTACTTGCCCAAACACCGGCACATAATTATATTATTAAAAAGAAAAATCACAACTTGCAATATGACTAAATAAACTTGCGTGTTATGATCACAATATGTATAATCAGTTTATTGCTTGTTTGCCTTTAACCTTGAGTAAGAAAGTTGATACATTTCAGCCCATTAGTTTATTTTGCTTATTTACATTGTTGATTTTTTAGCTATCAAAGGAAATTAGCTTGTGAAAAATTCTTATTCTGTTGCTAGTGACAACCTGATTTTCCGCATGACTGATGGTGAAAACAAAGTAGAATTTCTTTTCCCGATTATCATAGCTCATTTGGACAATACCCCCCCGGTAAGTATTGCAAAGGGTCTCTTCAAAAAGTCACCGTAAGCGACTTTTGTCGGTGAAACTTACACGGAATCCCTCGACAGCACTAAAAGGAACTAAAAAAGAAACCAAGAGGAAAGTGAACTCTTCAAAAAGCGATAATAGCTACAGAGTCGATTCCGGGTTAGTTTCACGAACAAAAATTGGTTACGGTTACTTATGGAATAGACCCAAAATTTTACAAATTTGGTTTTAAGTATTAAAACTTCATACGCAAATTGAATCAAGTCAGGATAAAGGAACCAGGAATCACCAACGGTTTCTCGGACTGGACATGATATAATTTGGGTTTCTTAAAATTTACGTAAATTTGGATTCCCTAGACCTGATGTAAATATTTAGATTCCATAAACTTGTCTTCAAATATTTAAATTGGACTTTTCCCCATGTCGCTTTGTTAGGATTAGGGTTAGGGTGGTAATCGTCTAAAATTTTGAATTCCCTAAACTTGACATGATATAATTTGGGTTCCGTAATCTTGACCTGAGCGTACAAATTTAATCGCTGTACAGTTTGATTGCTTGATTACTACGCCTTGTTTATTTATTTATTTACTTTGTTTAACAAACATGTAGCTAATTTTTTTGCCTCTTGTTTAGCTTTTAGCACTTGATAAATATTTGAAATTATGTTAAATAATTACTTGTAACTAATATAAAAGTGGTCAATATCTTGTACATTTCTCCAGATAAATGTCTGTATAGAACAATAAAACCACAAAAAAATTCCTATTGCTTTTTGTAAAAGTATAAGATTAAATTTTATTCTATAAAACTTCTACCCTGTTTTTAGAGGTGTCTATGCGTTCGCGTTTTTAAAAATTTTTATCTCTCGTAACATCAACTTTAGTAATTGTGGGAAAAGTTTGTACAAAAAAACAAAAACAAAAAGCCAACTAAAATACAAGGTAGTTCTAACTAAAAAATTTTTTTCTAGAATGTTGACACAAATACCGGACTCACTGTAAACAAAGGCGAAACGGTTCTGGTCTCCAGCTGGGTGCTGAATGCCGCCGACATCGATTCTGATCAGTTGCAAATCAAATTTATTTTGGCAACACCGTACTCGAAGGAAGGACAATTCCTTCTGGTTGAGTATGACGAACCGCAGGGCAACACGTCATCATTCTATCAACGCCGTCCGGATTTAAAATGGGAAAGAGTGGTACACGAATGGACACAAGCAAACATACTTAACATGGAGGTAATGGTCTATTTAAAACCTGTTTAAAGGCTAAGTTTTTTGATCACTTTTTATTCGGAGATAGAAAGAAATTTTTGTCATAATCTTTAAAAAAAGCTTTTTCTTGCCATTGAAAGGGAAAAAAATGTTTCGAAAGTCGTTGATAAACCGTTTTCAATTTCTAATTATCTTGGCCCCTTGATCTGGTGTGAGTAATCTTTCGAGACAGATGATGAAAGTAAAGATAAGAAGACAGCCACGTATGACAAGCTGTGGAGAAACGTCTAATCTAGGCTTTCTTTTACGATTTTCACCGAGAAAATGTTTTTTTAGCTTTATTATCGTCACGTCGGGCCCCATTCAACAGATGTTGTCATGGATATCCATCCCTTCCGGGTCCAGGATAACAATGATCCCCCAAATGTCTCTGATTTACACGAATTTGTCGTAAAAGTCCTTCCGGTCGATGACATTCCCCCCTCCCTTTATCCTAAAACGTCATTACATGTAAGAATTTGATAAAAACTGAGTGCTATCTCTGTTTTTCAAGTTATTAATTTTTTTTCTTGTCAAGTTTAGTTAGCATTTCCTATCAATTTTTAACGACAATTTAATCGAATGTTTTTCAACCACGTTTTTATAGATCTTTAAAAAGAAAAATGAGTATGAATATATGTATTAGGAATTTGAAGAAAATCTGCCTGCGCATCCAATGCAATTTTTTTCTTCTTTTTTAGATGAATGTACAAGAATTCGAATTGACCCCGTTTAACAGAAAAATGCTAAGATACACTGACATTGACACCAGCGACAAGGAGCTTCTATACACAATCACTGGACCCCTGACAGAATTTAACCCAGTGGTCCCTCTACCAAATACCGGTGCGTGTGTTTACATAACTCATAAAACTAAAACAAACCGGTTCTTGAACATGTAAGAGGAGTTGTTTTTTCTATTTAGAGCACCAGAGTAATTAAATTATGAGTAAAAGCAGCCTATTGGCCTTCTACTAAGATGATATTCGAAAAGATTATGTTGCTATTCGGTCACTTTATTTGACTTTGAATCGCTTCTCACGATTACCGACGAGTGGACGATTGCAAGATGATAAACTGACTTTTGTTATTGAGCTGTTGTGTACAGAGCGGTCAATTAGGCTAACGTTAGACATGTTTTGTATACTAGCTCGCTTTTTGTTTTTGACCTCTTTGCCCGCCCTCGTAATTTGGTGATTTTGAACGCTTTAATGGTGTCAAATTGAATGAAGAAATTTAAGATGCTCTACAAGAAGTTTGCGAAGATTCTCTGGTTATCTGAAACTTAAAATCTTGAACGCGTTCGGTAACAACCATAATCAGACCTTTTTTGTTTCCGCGAAAGTCCATCTTTGGGTAAAAATACCCGTAAGAAATCGCAAAGCTCTGCACAGCGTTTTAACTTGAAACCAAGCCGTCGATGCTTGAAACTGAAACTTAATTTACTATCTATTAGATCAAAGATAGAACATTTGAAGCTCACATTAAAAATCGACTAATAATCTTCGCGAAGTTGCCAGCATTTAAAAAGAAACAATTTTTCGTTTGCTAAAGAAAGAAATTTGGGAGTTTAAAAGAAGTGTTAAAAGTTTTTGTGTTTGGTAAACTTTAGACTTGGTTTTTTCAAACGCTTTTCGAACAGTGACTGAATTTTTTATTAAATGTTTCAAGCTTTGTACTTATTATTGAATTTAATTTGCTTTTTTACATTTTAATCAAAAATTTTTTCTCTTCAAAATTCAAGTAAGTTTAAATCAAGCGATTTAATTTCGCCGCTTTGTGTGTTTGTAGGAAAAATTGTTTTGACTGAAAACCCCACGGTGCCAGTGACGTCATTTAGTCAAGCCCAAGTAAATCACCACAAGGTGGCATACCAACCCCCAGATACGGAACTCGGCATCGTTTCGCGCTCCATGCGTTTCACCTTCAAAGTGAGCGACAACGCCGGAAACGAACTTCCGGACCAGGTGAGATTGCCTTGTTTGGCAAAACTACTGAAAGCAGCTTATGTTACGTCAGACCCGGCTGCGGTAACTTTCTCGCCCTTTCTTAAGCGCTTCAAATAACCTCTTCGCTTTGATGTTCGCAGGAGTTTTCCATCTATCTCAATCCCGTCAACAACAAACCTCCGCGCATCGTCAACACCGGATTCACCGTCAACGAAAGAGCCGCCGCCGTCATCACGCCGGATATTCTCGACGCCAGCGACGAAGATACTGATGAAAGCGTTATTTCGTTTGTCTTGACATCGAAGCCAACACACGGCACTTTGCAGTACGACGCTCAACCCATTGAGCTTGGTGAGCTGAATTTAAGTATTGAAAACGCCGCCCTATACTGCTGTTTTGTGTATTTTTATTTCTTTGGATGGTTGGCATCGGAGAAAGAAAGAAAGGAGACTTTTTTTGTTGAGGGTTAAACTAACTTTACCGATTTGATTTTCATTTTTTGCTGCTTAGAAATTTGCCCTAGATAAGAAATAGGCTTTGAAATGAAAGCCGTCAAAAACATATGAAGTTAGGTGATAACTACATCTACTAAGATACAAGTTAAAAAATGCAATGCGTTTTAGTTTTTTTAAATATTATTTTAAGAATAATATTAATGTCATACTAATATAATTAAAATTCGTTTTTAATAAAAAATGATTTTACCGGCAAAAGATTGAAGTTTAAAATCAGCTGAAATTTCAATGAAATCTCGCTTGAAGGGATTATTGTAGGAATATTTTAGTTCGAATTATCACTTTTTTGATCGTTTCTGACAACGAAAGATTCTCAGAAGCGGGCAAAACAACCTTTTAAGACATTAACTAGTTGTTTAAGATAACTTCATTAAATTCACGGCTCGTTAGCAAAATTTGCTAAACCAAAACACTGCGCTTTGATACTTCCTTATTTTCGAATTGAAAAATCAGCTAATTTTCCCATCTACTCATTTTTTTCACGAAAAGCGGTAAAAAACTTTTGTTCTGTTTTATAAAACATTTATTTTGTTATATTTTAAATAAAAATCTATTTTTAATTTTATCAATTGGTTTAATTAATAATTTACAAATTATTATAATCGTAAATCATGAAGCTCTTCGTTTGCGATGTAATTATGCGAGAATATTTCAAAAAAGATGACGTCAGGCTAAATCCCATAAGATGTCAATCAAGATTAAAAAACTTTAAATTTTTGTCAGGGGGAGCATTCACTAAGGAAGACATCTCTGGATTACACATTATATATCAACAAAACGGAAATGAAGTTACAGAGGACAATTTCCGTTTGGATGTATCCGACGGAATGCACACGATTCCTATTATTGTCCGTATCACTGTCCGACCCATTGATGACGAATTACCCCTCCTCGCTCGTTCCCATGATGGAACACTAAATTTCAATTTGAAAGTGCCGGAACGAGGCAGTGTTGGAATAACCCCGCAAGTACGGACTCGTTTGAATTGAGAAAAATACTTTTAAGTGGACTTTTGTTTTCCGCATTTGTTCGCGCAAAATCCTACTGTTTTATCATAATTAAGTTTGTAGCAACCTAATTGCTCAACCAGCACTTAAGGACATTTCTTTAATGTTTCACTTTAAAGTCAAATTGGTTAATTGTTGTGGGAGAATTTTTTACTTTCTTTTTACTATAATAAATTACGATGCTTACGTCGTAAAGATAATTACTTACGTTTACATTATGACGTATTATTGCAGATTCTCTCGGCAACCGACTCGGACACTGATGATCTCGATTTAACTTTTGTTGTAACCAAGCTCCCATCGAAGGGTCTGGTTAAGGTCAGAGATCAACCGACAACCAATTTTACTCAAAGAAACATTCGAGACGGATTGGTCACTTACTCACACACTGCTGGGGAAATCGGGGAAGAACCAGACAGCGACGACTTTCAGCTTACTTTGACCGACATGTCGGACGAGTGGAGAGTTGGGGGTAACCGAGTGGAAAAAGTGGCCATGGCCGTTGCTATTGACCCGGTCGACAGTGAGGCCCCATACGTCACTGTCACTCAAGAGTTTTACGTTGACGAAAGCAAAAAAGCAATGATTGAACCAATCCACCTTGACGCGACTGACGTCGATACGGACGACTCGAACATTCTTTGCGTCATCACGACGCAAGCGAGCGAAGGCTTTGTTGAGAACATTTCGCCGGCGCCGGGATCGGAAAAATCGCGAGCCGGCATACCGGTCAGTTCGTTCACGATCGCCGACATCCGGGCTGGAAATATTTTCTACGTGCAAAGCGCGCACGAAAACCAGGAGCCGACTGAGGATCGATTCTCCTTTGTTTGTCAAGACGGGACTCCCAACTTGTCCGAACAAACGTTTTTCAACGTCAACATCAATCCCGGTTAGTGACCTTGCTCATTGCGTACGTGCGTCATGCGTCGTGCGCAATGACGAACGTGCTTGAATCGAACGTAAATGTTAGAAGAGCGTGATTTTGCGTTGACAAACAAGTGAGACTATTGCAACTTGAACAATTGGTTTTCGCGATGACTTTTATTTGATGTTGATTTTAGCTTTAAAAGAATGTAGCTGAATAGATCGTTTAGATCACAAAAATATAATAACTCGTTTTATGCAACTTCAATTTGCGCAATGTTTAAAATTCTAAACCCGGTTCAGTTTTCAGTTTGCTCATCGCTTTTAAGCAGTTACTATAACTTCATTTTATATTCTTTTTATACTTTACGGCATATTAATGTTGACAGAAAGAAAAGCAAATATTTTCGTCTACTAACAATCAATTATTTTTAATTGATTTATTATTCTTGATTGTATTATTTTACTATCACTTTTCTAAGGCTTCAATTATTTCTTTAAAAAAATTCATAGCAAACTCCAATTCCGAACTTGTAATACTTATTGATTTTTTTCATTTTTTTCAGCTGGTCTAGTTGTAACATTCTTCCCGTAGGTCATGGCGCTGTTTTCAATGGGCCACAAAGCATAAATCAGAATGAAAGCAATATGAGTCTTGTGTAATGATGTCATCATGATCGAGAAATCGGAACACAAATTTCAAATATTGATAAAAAACCTTTTTTTTTGAGATTACATTTTTGGAACGAAAATTAAATTAAAATTCTGTTCACCAAAATGGTTTGTTAAGTTACTTTAGGTTGGAAAGTAGGCCACGGTATGAAAAAGGTTGAAAACCACTAGGCTAGGGTTATTTGCAGTATCTGCAAAGGTTTTCGCGACTTAGATATATTGCTTCATAGCGGGTACACTTGTTTCAGCTTGTAATGGCATGTCAGCCAAACTTCCTAGTTGCTACTTACGCATAAACACCGGTCCACAACTGATTCTGATGCGAGCGAAGTTGAGCATAAGCTTCTTTTATCTTTACCTTTTTGGTATTGAACGAACGGCATAGCCAACTAGTTGGCCAACGGGTGAGCTTATCTGCCTCCCAAATGGTAGGTTGAGCGTTCAACCTCAACCAAGTCATGCAAAAGACTTCAAAAATCGTGGAATTACGTTACTTGGTCCTGCTTCAAACAGAACGCAGGACTTGGTCGTTTACAAACGCAGACATTATTGTATTTGCTTTGCAAGATGTGACAATATGTTTGCTTAAGTTAAAAGAAAACAAGTTGGTATTGCGCACAATAAGACTCGATTTCTAGTAAACTTCAACCCCTTTTTAATGTTCAATGTGTTACTTCTCTTCATGTTATGACGGACATAAAACCTGTTATGACTTTTTTGGGGTTTGAAAATTTTTTTGGTTACTATTTTTATTAAATGTCGAAAGCTAAAAATTTACCATTATTTCTTTACCAATATTTTTGTTTGGTTAAATGCTTAAAAAAGAGTTTCCTTAATTAAAGTTTTGTGTCAACCATGGACTATTCAAAATGTTATCAACGAAGTAGGAGTAATTCAAAATGTCTTGAATATTTCAGAAAACTGTATTGTTTGTCAAAAATGCTCCATATAACATTAGCGAATCTACAACTAATTTAAGCTGATCAAAACAATATTGTCACTGTTTGAAAGTCAGTGGCGATCATCAGCAGCCACACACATTTGTTTAAGCTGAAGGTTCAGTTTGAAATTACTTTAACAAACACGATGACGTAAAGTAATCTGTACGATAGGCGAAGCTACTATCATAAGATTACTCATTCAAATCCGTTTTCATTGTTACTTTTGAAAGTGCATTTTATGATTTATTTTTTGCTTAGAAGACTTGACAAGGACTTCTAAATAAAACTATCGTAATGAAATTCGTAAAAAAGCTTAATATAAAACCTAACCGAGTCATATAACCTGTTTAAGTTTCTCTCTATTTTATTTAGAAAAATTAACAAATAATAAAAGAAAACTTATAAATTAACAAAGCAAAAAACCAACTAATTACTAATACAAGCATATCATTACCTCACTAAGTTTTTTACGTTTTCAAGTGTACGTATTAAAGATTTGCCAATAATCTGATAACGATCACGAACACACAACGCTTGTGAAATGGGCATTTTGTCAAGTGCGTGGTGACCTGTTTGTAGATTAGCCTGCACACGAACCCGATTAAATTGTGGATTATCTGAAGAGCGCTTTGAATCAGAGCATGAAAATCTTAACATGGAAAAAAAGATTTCACTTCAGTAAAATCCATTTTGCAACATATGAAATGCAATTTGCCGATAGCTGTGCGACTTCAAAAACATTAAGTCATTAGACCTTTTTATTGCGAAAAGCGGTCAAGACAAACACACTAAGTAAGCTACAATTTATTTGAAAATCTAAATTAGTTTTTATTTCACCAAATCGAAATGCATACGAAAAGCGGTCAGTTCTTTTTAAATTAATCCCCTCTTTACCAAACCGGCAAACGTTTGCGACCCATTTGACGGTAGTTTCGATCCCAAGTTAAGGCTTCCATGATTAAAGCAGCAAGAGCAGTGATGGCTTTAGTAGGGTGCGAACGGAGTGGCCGCACCGTTCCCCTCTAAAAAACGTCAAAAAGCGGGCCCCTCCTAAGCAAGATATTCCTCTAATTCTTCATAGTAGCACCACGACGTGGCACGCCTAAAGTGGTAACATTTTTTTTTTAGAAACCGCATTGTTTCAGAACAATAAAAAGAGCCCCTGCCCCCCCTGAAACCATGACCTTTTAGAGATCACTTTGTTTCGGAGCACTAAATAGCGCCCCCCTAAAACGAGGACCTTTTTTTTGAAATCAAATTGTTTCAGAGCACTAAAAAATGGCCCTCCTAAATTAATGACCTTTTTTTAGTAATCACTTTGTTTTGAAACACTAAAAAGTCGCCTCCTATTTTTCTTGCACCGGGCACTCTTTTCTTGCACAGGTCATCACTGAGCAAGAGTGACTTTGTTTGAGCTACTTAAAAACGAACAAATTCCGCGTTGAGTTATTCACTTTCCGGTTTTCGAAGCTCGGGACGAACCTATTGAAGATTGTGTCTCTCGTGAGAAAACCCGGTTATTAAAACTTCTTGCATTACCAACGATGAAGCTTCATGTTGTGGCCTCATCACAAAGGGCTTTTGCCTGTTGATTTTGGACCGTATTGCTTGAAACTATCAAGAGACAAATGACTGCTTCTGCTTCGACTTTTCCTCTCAACTTGAAAAAGTTTTGCTTTAGATAAATGAATTCATTGTGAGCATTCCGGTAGAAGGGTCAATCAAGTTAAAAAAATGTAAACTTAGAAATAATATTTCAGCAACACGCGTGCTGCGAAGGTTGGTGTTATTCTTCTTAAAAAAAGTTTTTTGTTCTTTTAACTGACGCCATCTTGATCAAATCGTTTATTGAATTTTAATTTAAATTTTGATTTATTCGATTGGCTTGCGATTACATAAAAACTTTTGTTTTGCAGTAAATGAAGAAAAGCCTATTCTTTATCACACCGAATTCGTTGTTGAAGAAGGCGGTGCTCTTGCTGTGGACCTTCCTAAACTTTACGCCGAAGATGCTGATGTCCCAGAAGACGACCTGGTTTTTACTATCACTGACCCCCCAAAACATGGACGATTTTTAAAAGTGGTATGAATATGAATTTTGCATAGCGATTGATTTTTGAATGGCTAAAGAGCGGATTTGATAAATAGTTTCCCACAAAGGTTACGGTATACAAGATATTTCCTTACAAGCGCGACAAAGAGATTCTTACTATGATACTAAATACCGTTGTAATCTTATACTTTATTTAGGATCTGCTTTATTATCAACGGCTTACAAAAGGTGTTTAGAGACGCTTGTGCTTATTTCTGGTGAAATGGCCATCGGAGGATATAAATAACCAAGTTAACACGCCATTCATTACTGTCGTAAATCGGTTTTGATAAGAATTTTGTAAATAACTTTTATCCTGAAAATTGTTTCATCCTGATGAGTCTCCATGCAGAGGGGCTTCCATCTTTTGATGTCAGCTACTTTTTAATCATCTTCGCCATTAAAAGGATTTGCACTTATTATGACGAAACCAATCCAATTTCCACCGTTTATATGACGTCATAGTCCACGCGAAAAAGGAAAATGGCACGCTTGCTTTCCGTGTGAACGCGCTTTGAAGATGCAATTCGTGATTTGCTTACAGGATGGGCAGGATCAAATCCCAGTCTCGACGTTCAGTCTCCGGGACGTCGCCACCGGCACCGACATCGTTTACGAGCACGATGACACCGAAACGACCGAGGACAAGTTCGCCATAAAGGTCAGCGATGGTGCTCTTGAAGACGCGGCGATTATTCCGATTACGATTCTTCCGGTCGACGACGAAACTCCACGTTTGACAATAAACAACGGAATCGACGTTGACATCATGGAAACGAAAGTGATTGGAAACGACGCGTTAAAGGTAGGCAATTCCCTCGCTTACGAACGGGCTTCGTATCCTTTCTTTCGTCAAGAGCCTTTTCGCTGTCGATGTCAATCTTTTCGATAAATTGCGCTTACGAACGACGTCGAATTTTCGCAGCTGTTCGTTAATTCGCTGATCGGATAGAACAATTAGAGAAATTAACTTTCTTAATGGATTGAGCCGTTTGCCGATGTATTCTAACGTCAGAATATTTCCTTAGATCTTTCGCGAAAATTTCGTCACTGTTATGACAGTGCTGAAAATAAAATTTTTAATTTTTAAAGCATTTCGCAGCATTGAAATAAATGAATTTGTTGTTTACGTTGCCTGTGGCTTCAAAGACTGCAGAAGTTCTTGTTTCCATTTTTATTAGTGATATTGGACAGTGCTTTAAACGCATTCGGGAGTTTGTAAGTCTTTAAAACAAATTAAGTTGATATTAATATAAAATCATTCGGTTGATTTGTAGTTGAAGCACAATATTTTTACTTAATGATTGAGAAAACCGGAAATTTGAGGTTCTGTTCTAGCTTTTTGCTCTCTGAACGTGATATTTACACAACTGGAATACTTACTTTTTTTACAAAAATCAGGTTAAATAACTAGGTAGTTTTGCTTTGATGCAGGTCAGTTATTTCTTTTTTCGGAATGTGGGACAAAAGCACAAACACTGATCACTACGGCACGGCTTTTCTGAACTCATTTCCCAAATTGATCAAAACAGTTTTTCCCTTTTTTCTACAGTCATTTGGAACTATAGCGTTTTTGGAAAGTTGTTATTGTCAGGTTTTTCCATCGGCATTGTAACTAACGTTAGTTTCGGCTAATAGTGTGTAAGGTAACCAATCATACGATAAATAATCTGGCTTAAAACTTTTCAATGTTGTCTCCTGTTATTTCCTTTTGTCTTCACGAATTTCAAAGTATTTGTATTCGTCAATGCTGTACTAGAATCCCGCTTTATTCTTGCTGAAATGTATTAAGCTCTTATCACGTGATCTCACCTGTCTTGTTATTGGTTTCCGTGTCCGATACGGAAAAAACTACGCTAAAACAATGGCTTTTCGCTCTGTTTTCTGCACGCGAGGAATTTCTTTGAAAAAATTATAGCTTTATAGACACAAGTAAAAACGAATTTTATTTTTCTGTATCTTTTCTGGGGACCGAAGGCGTACAAAGGTAGGGGGTTCGACAAAGCAACTTGTGGGGCTGGGGTCTTAATTGACTGTCTTTTCTAACCTCGTTCAATCGGCCCAAATAATTCATGAAGTGCGGACAGTGTCACAAAAAGTAATCGACCGCTTAAATTTCGTTGAATAAAGGCCGTAGGGTGATCTCTCAACCAGGTTTCCGCGTCATTATCATCATCATCACCACGTTGAAATTTTCTTTTTTTGGGATATGATTTGATAGAATTTACCACATGTAAATCACAACTGTGTGAACTTATTAATTCTTGTATCAGATTGATAAAGTCGCCTAATTCAGGGTTCCCACTTGCTGTTTTCAAAACGAGAGATATGCAACCCCTTTCATCACTTAAGAAGTTTTTGCTTAAAAGTTACTATATTTGATAAAAATCTTGCTGCCTGATAACCGTAAGACATTAAATTTTGTTTTGTTTGCTTGTTTTAATTTATCAATTGAAGACTACAAAAAAATTTGTGATATTCGACTTGCCTTAAATAACTCTGTTTTGCTTTGCTTTTACATACCCGATCTTTATCAGTAGTGCACGCGACTAAAATATTCGTGGTTGTCTTAATAAAGGTCTAAAGAAAAACAAACAGAAGCGCCTGTTGTTATATTTTAATAGTCTTGGTTTTGCTTTTTCATAATCTAATTCCATGGCGTTTCGATTCTTTGCTATAGGATCGTCATTGCCGGATGCGATCCCATTTTTAGCCTATAAATTGCGCCACGCCTTAAAGTTATCTTTATCGGCACGAACTTTTCGCTTTGTTTTGATAAACTGGGTCCTTGTATTTCGGAAAAATCGAAAACGCCGTTTTGTATCCGGATCACCATGACAACTCATTCGGCCGCATATGGGGTGTGCTGAAATATGTGTACCTTTCATTTCTATTCTCGTCCTATTTTAAAATAAACAAATTAAGTTTTCTGTATACGTGTATGGTCGAAAACGAAAAGGTTGAAAAAAAACAAACAAATTTCTTGTTTTGACGATTAATCAAATTTTACAGGTTGTTTCTGACTGTGACGGCAAAAATTTTTACTTCAGAAATTTTTTTACTTTTACAGTTCACTTTGTTGTTTACTATTTATAAGGTAAACAATTTGAGATTTGTATGAAGAATTTACTTTCGAAATCTATAAAAGTATTATTGCAATAGTTTTTATTTTAAAAAAAAGCTGAACCAAAAATGTCCTGCTTTTTTTAAATAAAGTATAAAAAATAATTGCAGTAATAATTTGAAATTATTGCACAAAAAACTATTTTATTATTTCACAAGACCTTGAGTCATAGTGCCCAACAGTTGTGACCAAATACAATCTAAAATAATAAAAAAGCGATTTGTTTTTTTGTCTGTTATATTTTCTACCAAAAGTCGATATAACATGAATATAATCTGAGAAGGTACAAATAGAACCTAATCAGCAAAGACTAAATTATACGCATAAACTTCGTGACTGTCTTTGAAATTTGTTTGCTCCTTAACACGATTTATTATCACAGTTCCTACACCTTATCAATTTCTCCATTTTGTTTTACTAGCTATAGGAAATTTGCGTTGAAGTCTTATTAGTTTATAATTGCGATTAATGAATTAACTAGGAAGCGCTACAACGTGATGGTTTAAATTATCTAGTAAATGGTAATTGATAAGATTGGTTATTCGTCATCGACCTTTAACGCGACAAGGCGGTAATTATACGTAGTCTTAGAAAAATGCTTCGAAAATGGTTTCACGTTGTTTTGCAAGTTATAAGAATTTATAAATCATGCAATTTTATATTTTTATATCTGTACGGTTTAGTTTTCAACGTAAACTTTCTAAATTGAGGAATAAGATTGGAGTGTCAACGTGAAATCATACGAAGCACTATTCTGCTTTTGCTCTAAAGCCGTGATTCTCAAGCGGTGGTGGTTCATGGCTTTTTTTTCAGTCACTCTCAAAACACCCGTAGCTCCTTGCTTAGAAAATTGTCCCAAAAGTCAAGTGAAGACAAAAAAGCTTTTGCACGTGGCCCCCCGGTAAATGGCCCCTTTGAGAACCCCTGCTCTAGTTTCTCATAGTCATAGTTTCCAATCAATTCTCCTTGAAATTATTAAACTAAAAAAAAAATAAACAAAAACCATGCATTTTACGGGTATTCTTTTATTTACTCTTATAAGTTCAAAAAAAATTCAGTTTTTAAATCCTATTCAGCCTGATTTCGGCCACATAATTCAAGTTAGATGAAAATTTGTCATTATCATGCGCAGCTTGAAAAATACACAATGGTGTCAATTGACACTATCATGCCTAAGCGACTTTGTTTCTTGAGTTGTTTTCCTTCTTGAATCATCTTTGTGTCAATTGACAACATCCAAATTTGGAAGGGCATTACTAATAAACTGTGCACAATTGTTCAAACTGTTGAATTTAATAAGTAGAACGTACATTTGAAAACGCTATATTGTAAAAAAACAGTGAAAAAAATATGTAGACCCAATTTATTATGTAAAAAAACTAACTTACTTCGAGAAGGCTCTGAAGTGGAATAACTTATCAAAAATGAATTGTGTGACCAATTATTTTTGTAATCAAGAAAACTTTGATATCTGATATCACGATAAACACTTAACACAAATTAAAACCTCTCTAATACTATCTGAAACAGGAAAAAGAAAAGTGGTGTCAATTGCCACCGAACTTAGCGAAAAGGTTAATTTTATAAAATTTAAAAAGAGGTTTTTAAAGAGTTGATATAGGCGAGACGTCACAATTACCGGATTTGAACCTAAAACCTTGTGCAGGCCACAGATCTTGATTCTGAGGACCGCGATTTAGTGTACACCATCTCATTCGCCCCCCAGCACGGCAAGCTGAATCTCACAGACAGCTCAGGAGTTTCAAGAGTTTTAGGGGTCAAAGGAAACTTTACCCAAGCCGATATTGACAACGGAAGATTGACGTACACCCATACAGGTAGATTGTTTAACATATTTTGATTTGTGGCTTTATTCCTTTTCTGTTTTATTGATTTATGTAGCTTATTTTATGAGAGACTTAATAATAGCAGATAATTTTTCAACTTTTTCAAACACCGCAATCTTATATTAAAAAAAACTGTTTTAAAAAACTTCAATTTTCACATATTTGAATTTGGAAACTATGCCTGAGTGCGCCAAAAAGTTATTGAATTGATAATTTTATATAATATATACATGTATTTGATTAAACTATGAATATGTATACTATAAACTTGTAAATGTAAAAAATTAATCCTTTAAGTTTTGAATTAAAAAGCTTTCAATTAGGTACTCTTTTCATTGTTTCGGCATTGCGTCAGTGCATTGTTTAAGTTTTCATTCTTCTTTTTTAATTTTTGTTATTTACTGTAGAGCTTTGAAAAATTTTTGTCCAGCGACTTCTTTTAGCGAAATTATGACTCGTGTTTGTTTAGCGCTTATTTTTATTGCTTGGAACTTACGGGCATGATTGGTTCTTTTAGAATTGGTCATTTGGACACTGAGATTTTAGTTACACATGCTAAATAGGCAGTTGAAAGTATTGATCAACAAATGTATAGACTTTGTAAAAAGCGTAAAACAACAATTTTGAGCTTTGCTATAGAGGGCCACCTCTTTAAAGTAGATAGTAATATTTGTTTTACAACTTATCTCGATCCCATATCAGGTTTTCTGGATTTTATCAAGTCTTTATAACACTTTGTTGTGCAAAGAAACCAATCCTGGCAAAAAGACAATGCAGTACTAAGAAAACACATATTTACAGATTTGACACAATTAATGATCTGTTTTATGTATTGATTTCACAAAGGCGCGCCGAACACATAAGTACCCGAAATGTCTTTGCTACGTTTTAAAAAAATATTTGGTCAAACCTTTCGAAATACAGTAACTATGAAGATGTTTTTCAGCGCTTTTTTCAGCGCTTTTTTCAGAAAGCAGCAGCCTAGACTTATCGATGCAAATACGTATAAGTTCATTACATCTAGGCATAAGAAAACAAAAGTTTAAGAATATAAAATTTTATTGCTCATTGCTTTCATTTTGTTGAACTTTCACAAACTCGGTCGTAAATAGAAATTTAAAGCACAACAGAAAAACTTTAAAAAATTTTTTTAAAAATGTTTTTGTGGTAGTTCAAAAAAATTAATCTTTTTAGGTCACGAAGGGGTACGAGACCTCATTAAGTTTGACGTCACTGATGGCTTCAACCCCTTGATCGATCGCTACTTTTATGTCAATGTTGCGTACATGGATATGCTGTTTCCTGACGTCATCAACAAAGGTGTTACTTTAAAAGAACGAGGTCGCGTTACCTTGACAACGGGTAAGCGATGTTTGATTTTTCGCGATTAATTGAAAAAAGTTCTCAAATTCGATTTATTATTTTTTCTCACTTATTTGCACAAAAATTTAAACTTTAACTTGCTTTTTTGCTGAATTGTTATTGTGATATACAGTGGTGGATATTGGGTGAGGCGAATGAGGCAGTCGCCTCAGGCCCCCCCTTTTTGGGGGCCCCCCCTCGAAAACAGCATATACAGTTTTGGATTCGTTCAGTGGACGATTCGGAGTGAAGACCTTTTTTTTTTTTTTTTTTAGAGAACACCTTGATTTTGGGAGAAAAAGAAGGAAATCAGAGATGAAATTGAAGTGAAGACCTTTTTTTTTTTTTTAGAGAACACCTTCATTTTGGGAGAAAAAGAGGGAATCAGAGATGAAATTAAAGTGAAGACCTTTTTTTTTTTTTTTTTTTAGAGAACACTTTGATTTTGGGAGAAAAATATCCAAGCCCAGATCAGACCTCTTTTTTTTCTCAGACAACATGAATTTTTGAAAATTCTTGCCTCAGGCCCCTAAATTGGAATATCCACCACTGGTCATTGTGACGTCATTTTGGGGGCCCCTAATTTGGATTTCGCCTCGGGCCCCTAATTTTGAATATCCACCACTGGTGATATATAGTTTACATTTTTTTGTCTGAAATTTTATTTCACATTAGTATGTTTTTAGGTACGTCGTAGGCTATAATTACATAAACTTACAGCATTGTTTGGATTGGCTCCAGCTATTGTTGGCTAAACCCACTGCAATTTAGGGCCCAAGGAATTTCACTAATTTCTACTTTTGGCTCCTGATGGATATGAGACCACCCGTATATAATCGGTGTGAAAATTCCTTTAAATTGAATTTGAATTTATCCAGTGTTGTGTGAAAACTATTCAAGAGTTCCACAAACTTGTCTTTTGCCATTTTTTTTACATGTTTCTCACTTTGATATTTTTTTTATGTTTTTAAAAACTTCAAAAATTAAAATAATTTGAGATTAATACCTAAGCCACACATTGTTCAATGGTTGTGTGGGCTAGGCTAGCCATTTTTCTGAAGCTATCTAAGTAGTAACTTTTTTTTAACACTGTCTTAGATTGGACGACCTCTAAAATCCAATACATACTCCCAGTAAGCAAATAATTTTGCTTTATTTGTGAACCTTCTTTTTTTGGAAAATGTACTTTCAGATATAAAAAGTTTTTGAATTTTTTAATTTGCAATGCCACGCCATTTCATAGGCAGCAAGATAGGTAATCACAGCTTTGCCAAAGCACATTGCTCCGTGCCTGGAGCATCTACTGTATTCGGTTGTTTCTTATGAGTTAGAGACTGTTGAAAGAGCCAATGATTTTATGAAAGAAAGTAAACCAAGTTCAATACGTTCTATTGTTTTTAGTCCAGCCAGAAAAATGAAAATCTAGCAGCTATGACATTTTTTCGCCCCACCCATTTGCTTTTGAAAAGAATTAACACAATTTCCTTTCGTAAACAAAGTTTTTTCTTTAACCTCGTCTTTGCTGTGCTTGTCGATAGGCACAATCGTTTTAAAAAATGTTTTTTGCATAATCACACGTTATTTTTTCTTCTTTTCGTCGCAATCACAGAAATAGTTTTAATTTTGCACTTGGAAATAATAGAAGTTAGGTACAGTTGGTGCAGTAACTATTATTCCTGATATTGGAGCGGTACGTTTGGGTGCGATTTAAGGGCCAACCAAATTTGGCACAGTGTTGCCAATAACACCCTATTGTTATGACACCACCCATAAGTGGCCGAGCACCCAGGGCTATGTTACGGACAGGGGCAAAGCAATATCATGACATCATTCTGCCTAAGAAGCAAATAAAATAAAAGCTTTGGTTTAGTCTTGAAATGTTACTAGAACAGATCTGAAACCCTTAGGGTAGAAAGCGAGTAGTTTAATGATAAAACTAAAAGGTTTTAGTCGGTTTAAAATTGTTACAAAAATAAACCATTGTTTATACTAGTATAGTCACAAAGTTGGTCAAATTATTAAGGTTTTTATATCGAGTTGCCAAAAGGTTTTTAAATTTGATGTTAAAGCATTTAGACCTGACATGGGCAAACTACGACCCGCGGGCCAAATCCGGCCCGCGAGCTTGTTTAATCTGGCCCGCCTGCTATTACCACGAACGAGTACTTAAAAGCAATTCATTACTGATTGTTGAATATAGTTTCCCTTTTCCCTACAGAAAAATCACATTCCAATGCCCAAGCATACGAATCAATTGATCTTGTTGAAGTTTCCTTGTTTATGCCTGTAATTCTTTTCTCATAACTAAGCGTTTGTTACATCACAGTTAAAAAATCGTTAAAAATTTATTTGTGACTTCTAGTTTAATCACATATCACAAGATAAGATGAAAGAGGAAAACCTGACATGGATATAACTTTTTTGCACTGCATCAGGAGGCCTTGTGTAAGTCTGTACTGAAGCTTAATCATGTGGTGAAGGCAGTGATAAAACTGATCAACTACATAAAAGGAAGAGGACTTCACCATTGACAGTTTATAAGGTTTTTCGAAAAAATCGATTGTGATCACCAGGACTTGCTTTACCATTCTCATGTTAAGTTAAGTTTGGGAAAAGCATGTAAACGTTTCTGGGTACTTAAACAGGCCATTTGCTTATTTATGTAGTTAATCAGAAAAGGTGATGACTTTCCTGAACTAGAAGACGGAGATTAACTTTGTGATTTTTTTTTTGCAAGAGACATATTGACACACATGAATGACTTGAATACGAAGTTGCAAGGGAAAGATCTTTTCGCTCCCGAGATGTACACGAATGTTAAAGCTTTTAAATCTAAACTGACTTTATTTTTAGAACAATTGCTAAGCAATTCG
Source organism: Diplosoma virens (assembly GCA_963680785.1). Classification (NCBI taxonomy): domain Eukaryota; kingdom Metazoa; phylum Chordata; class Ascidiacea; order Aplousobranchia; family Didemnidae; genus Diplosoma; species Diplosoma virens. The sequence goes on from OY796892.1 coordinate 34,060,548, forward strand.
TTTGTACATTTCCCCACTTTAGTGACTATGAAAGAAGCTTCTAAACATGCAAATAAATACAGCAAGTTACTGGATAATCTGCATCAACAATTTTGCCGTAGATTCCAAGATTTTATAAAACTCCAAAAATCATTTAATATTGTCTCAGCCTCCCTATCTCGAGTTGCTCTGACAGCACCACAGGAGTTGCAATTGGTATTGATTGACCTTCAGAGTGACTACCTTTTGAAAGAGAAATTTCAAGTCCTGAAGCTGAATGAATTTTACGCTTTATTAAATGATGCTACGTTCCCGAATATGCAAAAAATGGCGCAGAGAATGTTGGTTCTCTTTGGCTCAACATACATTTGTGAACAGACTTTCAGCTTGATGAATTTTAACAAATCAAACCACAAATCTCGATCAACTGATACTCAGCTAAAATCTGTTTTAACAATCGCGACAACTAAGCTATCCCCAGATTTTGATACTTTGGCAAAGAAAAACGTGGCTTAAAGACTGCAATTAAATGTAACATTACAGCAAGATTTTTTATCATTTATAACTGGTTTATTATTGTGAACAGCCTTTAATAAACTATGCTACAGCTTAACACTCTTGTCCGTTTCATACATTCACATAGTCCGGCCCGCTTGTCAAAGTTTAAAAAAATTTTGGCCCGCCGTCCAAAAAGCGTGCCCACCCCTGATTTAGATGATTAGTAATCTCGTGTAATGTTTCAGATATTCTAAGCACTGCTGATCTAAACAGTGCTGATGAGAACTTGGCATTTACCGTCACACGCGCTCCGCAAAGAGGACATTTGGAATCGACCGATTTTCCTGGCCAACCTATCACCACTTTCACACAGCTCGATCTGGCAGGTATTTAAACTCGAAAATCTCAGATTTGGTTTTTGAACTTTAAAAAATTTATCGCTATCTGAGTCGGGAAAGAATTTCTGATATTTTCAATTGTTTTGCTTCGAGTTTACTGGTCATTCTTTGGGTACTTTTGGGTTGAATCTACTTTTGTTTGAATTAAAAATGAAATTTATTTTTTTTATGCAAAAGCAAGATTAGAATTGTTTGAATAAGGTTTTTACGATGCTTGTACCGGATTACGATTTTGTACTAATACAAAGAACGGAGAATAAAAGTAAAACAAACTTCCCTTCAATATTCAACTGTTGATGTTTTAAGAAAATATGTAGAGAAAAATTTTCAAATACAAATTCTTTTCAAAGTAATTCCATTCGCAACAGTAATAATATTACGGAGACGACAGTGAATAGACGAAAATGTCATCGTTTACCAACAGTTACGCTTTATCCGTAAATCACCTGATGATCGATTTAGAAGTCAAATCGTTCGATTTTGTTATTTCTTGTCTTTTGCTCGCCGACGTACGTGACCTTTGACCCGTCACGTGTTTGTTTTGAACAGGAAGCAAAATTCAATACGTCCACACTAGCGAAGACGAGATAAAGATGGATAGCTTCGAATTTGAAGTTACCGATGGATTCAATCCGGTTTACAGAACGTTCCGCATTTCAATATCCGATGTCGACAACAAAAAGCCTGTGGTCACCATGACGAACCTTCGCGTTAAAGAGGGTTCCATGAAGCTTATAACTCCGTTCGAGCTGAAAGGTAAAAGTTTTTAATTGAAATTTAGTCGGTTGTTAAACGTATCGCACCTTCTAATCGCGAAATAAATCAATGTTTCGCCGCTTTCGCAGCTGTTTTAATATCTTTTCTAGCTGTCGTACGCATTTAATTTCAATTGATTGTTTATGTTTAATTTATCTCGAAATTGATTGTAATTAATTAAATTATTTTTCTTCTTTTTACAGCTATGAATTTCTTGTAAAATTTGTCTTAATGTTATCCGCCAGTGATAAAAGGAATTCGTTTGTTTAAATCACGGATTCTGTTCGTGTTTAGTTGAGGATCACGATACGGACGACGACCTTCTTCAAGTCCGTATAACTCAGGTTCCAGTTCACGGCCGAATCCTATTAAACGGAGAAGATGAAGTCCGAGAATTTACAATGACCGATCTGAACGAAAATCGAATCTCCTATTCCCACGACGGATCCGAAACCGTCTCCGACTCTTTCTCCTTCACGGTTACCGACGGTACACACGACGACTTTTACGTTTTCCCGAACACCGTTTTCACGACGACGGAACCGCAACGAATGGACGTCGAAATCGCCCCCGTCGACAATGGGGTGCCCCAAATGCTGGTTAACCTCGGGGCACCGTCGATATCGGTCCTTGACAACGGAAACCGCGGTTTTAGAATCACGAAAAAGACTCTTCGCGCCGATGACCGTGATTCAAACGTCACGATGCTCGATTATGTCATCACGACGCCTCCGGCTCACGGAAAAATCGTGAAATCGCGCGAAGGAAATTCAACAGCAGCAATCAAGAGCTTTACTCAAGGTATTATGTCGTACTGACTTTCAGATTATTTGATTATGCGGTCTTTGACATTGAGTCCTTCATACCACTTATAAACGGAGGATAAAGTTGGGCTGTTGCAGCGAAAGGTCGACGTTGCTCGTAAACGCGCTACTTGTTTATTATGAGCGCGCTAATTACCTTGTTTCGAGTCGATCTAAATCAACTGTTTCGCGTGAAATTGGTTTGAATTTTGCTTTCTTCCTCATTCTGTTTGAATCAATCAGGTTGCTTGTCAGTAAAACAAGCGGGTCACTGTTTGTTTTGCCTGCTTGACTTGAAACAAAACTCCGGGCCGATATTTGTTAAACGACGGATTAACTCAGCGACCCTTTTTCTGTTTGGTCACTTAGTGCTTGGCTCTTATCTGCTTATTCGATCTTCGGGCTTTCTTTGACTTGAGCATGACAAATTTGGTTTATTTTCTATTCGACATCTTTTAATGATGTGACAGATTCTGTATAAACACCGGATGCCCCCTTAACAAAGGACAAAACAGCAACAATTCGAACTTTGTTACGAAACCAATCTCAATTATGATGTCATAAGACGACGATAGTTTATAGAATTTCATTAAGAATACAATTTTTTTATGAAATCTTTTCGAGGAGTCACAACACTGACGAGGCCATGAATACCAAAGCAAAGACACTGTTTGCAATTTGTAAATATTAAAAATATAAAATTTGTAAAAGAGCAAACAGCAGCTTTGCCTTGGCCTCCATGGCCTCATCAGTCTTGTGACAAACACGTTTGAAAGAGAAGTTATATTTTCATCGAAATAGTATTGACCAGTCTTTCGATTTTATGGTTTTGTTCACCCTTATTGATTTTCGAATTTCATACACCCTGAACATAATATTAATCTTTCAAGAATATACGACGGGCTGTAGTTGTTTTGAATACTAACAATGTCAATTTAAAACCAAAAAAAAGGGCTTTACTTGAAATTTAACCAAAGTTTTTTAAAGACTTTTTCTTGATTTTGTTTTCAAAACAATATAGCTCATTATATGTGTCCCGTGCTTAAATTTGTGTTAGATGTAAATGTATATCTGCCTCTGTTCGTTCACTCCTCATTTTCAATTCTTTCTACTGCTTCACCCTTATAATAATTTCAATCATCGGGGGGGTAAACCATTCACCCGATGAAGACTGTCGTTGTTTTGGGGATACTGGTAAATGATCAAATTTTCAATCTTACATGGAGTAGGCCTGCTAGAACACATTAAACAATTTTTAGTTAAACAACCATAGGAAATGGTTCGACAATTCCAGGTCTACATTTATAGTAAACCTTTTTTCTTTATATATCGATATCAAGATGGAGTTCCGTAAACTAAAATTAATTTAGCATAAAACGTGGTTCAATTCTAATGGGACGTGTGTCATTGGTTGAAAATTTGATATAGCGTGGGATTTTTTACCTTGTAGCATGCTGCCAAATTTTTTTTGCTAATTTACTGGTTCAAAACTTTTACATAATTACGATGAATATAATTGGATTGTTTATTTAATTCTGTTTTGCCATCGGCGTTTGCTCCTATTCTAGCTGTCCATCAGCTCGGGAAAAAAGACAACGAAATAAACATTTTTTCAACATTAATCAACGTCAAAAAAAGTTATAAAATTGTTTTCACTTATATTTTAAAGGAGACGTCGACAAAATGGTCATCTACTACATTCTAAACTCGGACACCAATGCAACGGCTGACAGCTTCAGCTTTACCGTTAGAGACGCAGGTCAGTTGACTGCTTATTCAAGCACTTGTCTCTGTTGCTTGCGTGTGGCGAAGAACAACGACAATTCGAAATTGTGAGATTACATTTAAGACCTTGTAATTACTCGATACGAAAGTCTACTTAAGCAAGCTCGTGCGCCTGTGTGCGGAAATACACTTGAAATTGAACAATCGACTCATCCAAGAACGATTCGACGCGTAATTTGATTTTTTTAATAGTTTTTCGTATGATTGTTGATAATTACATGCTTTTTTCTTAGTGTTTTTTTAATAACAGCCTTTTAAAAGCTTCGTCCACGACAGACATATACTTAAATATAGTTTATCTTGTTTGTTTTTCTTTTTTGTGAGCTTTAACTTAAAAAACTAGGCAATTATTTCGAATCGGACTTATAGTTAAATTAATTGCAATGGCAAAACTTGTTTCGTTTTTGATTATTATTCTTTTTTACTCTTTATAAAACTTTTAATGTGAAAGAAATAGTTTGTTAATGATGAAAATGCACATAAGTTGTAGTAGTTTTTGATATGCCAGCCAATTAAATCTTTTCTGTTGGTATAGTCTGCATACTAACTGGGCGTTTGTTACACTACAAGCAAGTTGATCTTTTGGCGTTATAAATACAGTGGTACCTCGGGATACGATTGTTTCTGCTCAGGAATATTTCGGCTTACAAACCGAGTTTCGAAGAAATGTTCGTTTCGAGAAAGGATGAAAAATTCAAGATATGAATAAAATAAAACACAAAGTCAAAAAAAAATCAAAAAACACCAAGTCCAAAACAAAAAAATTAAGTAATGTACATAAATTAAAATGTTAAGTTTACGTACACTGTAAATTTTTTGTGGTTGTTTACACTTCATAGCGTACTGTACGACTGTTCTCGGGTGGGTTGCAACAAAATTGTCATTATTCATAACAACAATGTGCATTATTATTATTGTTTTATCGATTTTACTAATGTCTCATTGTTTTTTAGATGTGTATCTTCGAATATGTGCTTATAATAATGTCTAATTTTTGCCTGGGGTGTATAATATTTACACTTTATAAGACTGGGTTTGGGTGAGTTGAAACGATTAGGCCATTTACATATAAATCTTGCTTCTGCATAGGAATAATTCACCTTACGAACGCCGTCCCGTAACGAATTAAATTCGTATCCTGAGGTACCACTATAGTCAGTATTCGTCGAACTTGCCATGGAATGTCGTTGCCCAACATTTAACCAAAGAAATTCCCTTGCGTGAAGTAATTTCTTCCTTTCGAAATTGGTTAAGATTTGATCGTAATTGTTTCGTCTAAGGCGGCGAAATGCAACCCCCTCGGGGGTCTTTGCGAAAGAATGTCTGGACCTTATAGACTTGACTGCCGTTTTTAAGCGTCAGTAGTGGCCTCGTTTTATTGTTTCCTTCGACCGCACATCTTTGTCTAAGTGCAGTAATATGGTCAGGATAATTTTGCTTTTCTTAAGACAATGTCGATTTAAGAAAATCCCGGAAATAGTTATATATTTTTTTTGTACTAACGCAACACCTCTTAAATTTTGGGACCATTTGATTAAGTTTTTTTTGTTCCAATTCAATATTTAAAAATCAAAACTAAAATTTGATCTCCAGTCTTCAAGAAACCAGAACAATTATGCCATTATAAACTACATTGAATACATTATAAAATACATATAATTTGTTTTATTTTTTATTTATTTATAATTAATTACATTTAAAAGTTTAACTAGCTCTTCACACTATTACCAATTTGGATAAGTTATTTGCGACCAACAGTTTATCCTCATGTGTTGCGTATTACAGTGAACTGTTTGTGACGTTTTAATCCGCCGGTTTTTTTTTTGGCGGACCCGAAATTCGATAAAAACTTGAACAGTTTCCAGAAACGAGTCGAGATATCGAGATACTTTTGACAAGTTTATAATTAATTGGTGAACTTTTTAATCTAAACTACAACCGCTATCTTGACACACTTGATAAAAGATAATTGGCACACTGTCGCCTGTTCCAGCTTAAGATAATCCGTCGCATTGTGCGGTTGATTTGAAAGCAGTTGCAGCCTGGGCTGATACAGAAAACCTGTTACGGTTTCTCCAAATTAAGGAGGTCGTTGTTTGCTAAGCCGCAAGGCTTTGATCCGTTTCATGTTGAATCTGCATCTGTCAGACTTAATTTGATGACGGTGTAAATTGGCTGGCGTGTGAATTTCATTCGAATTTTAAACGAACATATCCTGTGACAGAGAAACTTTGAAGTTTCTGGTTTTGTGCTTCTTGCCCTTGTTTGCTTTTGAACGGAAAAAACTGTTAAATTTCAAACAAAACAGATCGACAAGCCAACCAAAATGTAATACAGTGTAATATTGAATTCGATAAAGTTTACACAAAAAAGGAACATGCGATGGTGATGTGGCTGGGCAAAGATAAAACAGTTAAATATTGAAAAAACCACAATGGCAATCTACCAATTTGCTCAGCTGTGTTCATAGGCTACTTTGTCATTCACTGTTTTTCTTTGAAAATTTCGAATATATTTTGATTGTGACGTTTTATCTGACTTCCGCTTGTCAATGCTTCGAACCTTCATCGATGATCAAAGCTATAAATGTTTTCAAAGATGTTTTTCGAAATAAAGAATTTCATAGTAAGCAATATGTTAATTATCTTGAACCTTTTTTTACAGCTGTCGTTTTTGTATGAATAACTAAATTCGTCCACGATTCTACAATCACAAAATTTTAAACATATAAACCAGCAAACAAATTTAAAAAGAAAATCTAAAAAAAATGTTTTTGGCTGGAACAACTTTGACACAACATAGCGTTAATTGTTTTCATCAGTTTGACAACCTGCCTTCAGCCGCTTTAGTCGTTTCCTATAAGGTTTTTTTCGTACAAGATACAGAGTTTTAAACTATTGAACTATTTGTCAAAATCTAACATGATGAATGTATATTTTATGATCAGTTTTCCGGCGACAAATGAGGTTTTTTAGATTGCATTTCATCTCAAGAAATTATTTTTCTTTATTTGATAGACTATAACATTAGACAAGTTAGGAAATGAGTTTATTGTTAACGTCTACAAGTCATAGATTAAAATAGTCTTTTTGTAATCCCGGATTATGCTAATCTATCAATTGTTTTTATCTGTCAAATGTCATATGTTGAGATCAGTTATCTTGGATTGGTGCAAGACTTTTGTTTTTAAACTGTACGTGACTATTGTGGTGCATGCTCAAGTTCGGATCAATTCACCACTGGACATTAAATTATTCTAAGATTAACAATCAACATTTTAAAATAGGTTTTTGGATAAAAAAACAGTTCTTTAAAATAGAAAGGTTACTTATAGATAAACAATTCAAATGCTATTAATTTGGATCAGAACAGTTGACTTGGTTGGTTGATTTATTTGTAGGAAATTTCTTTTCGATAAGGTTTAGTAGCATCAACAAAAAACTCCTATGACTGATCTAAAATCTACTTTAACTGAAGTTTTTTTAAAAATTCTTACTGCTCAACTAATAATGTTATTTTAGTGCAAACATAGGAGATGACAACCCCATGTTTTTTGAAAATATCCAGATCTGCTTTGATGGCTTTTTAAGTGAAATCATAATTTGCCTGCTTTGTTGAATAGTTGAAGCTAGTTTGTACGTTTGCTATTACGATGAGCGCCCACCGACTCATACGAATTAAAATTTAGTTTTTCATCAAAACATACGGGTCTTGAAGATTATTTTTTATTTACAGTATGTTACACTCTGATTTGCGAGCAGAAGAACGCAAGTTCGATGCTCAGTCTGCCTGAGTGGTTTCTGTTGTCTCTTTGGGAAAGGCCTTCACGACAAATTTATTGTTGGGATTTCCTTGCATCAGTGATTCAGCTTAAAATTGAAAGCAGCATCAGGGCCGATATAAATTAAATGCAAGTAATTACATTGACCATACGAAAAAAATTTAAATAATCAAGGAATATAGGTTATATTATTCCAATTAGGTTTGAAAAAGATTTTTCGTACAAGAAAGCGAAGTTTAAATTTAAAAGTCTTTTTGGTAACGTTCTTTTGATGCTAATTTTCTTAATTTTATCGCAAAATTTTGCTTTCTATTGTCATTGTTATTGTCGCGTACTTGGTGATCTGTTATGTCATTAAATAAAAGCATTGTAGAATCACAACTGAGAAATCATAAAATCTTTTTTCCTTTTAGTGAGTTGTTTTTATATAAAAAATGAAATTTTAAAAGAGTTGTTCAGATTCGATGTATTACAATGCTCAAAAAATTGTTCCACTTGTAAAAACGTTTGAAATAACTGTTCCCAAAGTGTGCTTGACAAGCGTAAATGGTTATGAGTCATTGTCTCAATTATTTCCGCGATTTTTTCAATTTTAAATTCTGTTTAAGGTTTCAGTAATTTAAACTACCATTAACACCTTTTCTAGAGTCGTAATTTTAAAATTTCGAAAATAATCGAAAATGAATCAAAAGCTGCAAATTAAAGTTTAATAGAGAATCCGAACTTTGCTACTTGGGTTGCATTTTCGGTATAATGTGATACGACCTTTGAAGTTTTTTTAATTTTAACGTTGTTTTGAATGCGTTGGCAACTCATATGATTGAAGACTCTTTAGGATCGGACAATATAAGCCTACTTGCATTTCATTTACTGAGTAAATTACACGGTACAATTTATATGAAGTTCAATGCTAGTTTTTGGAACATCGACCAAGTGAATTTTTAAAAATATACAAGTTAAGCATGGACTTTTTAGTTCATCTTTTAAAGTTATAAATTCTTACAATACTTTATTATGACAAAAGTAAAGATAAAAAAATTTTCATGCAGACATTTTTTGTGTGTGATTTAAATTGTAATTTGTCAATCCTAATTTAAGAAGCTAACAGCCATTTTTTTAGTTCCTATTCTTACAACTGCCGCAAAAAGAATATTGATTAACTTTCAACTTTTGGAAAAGGTTATTAATTTATTTCTCAGTTGTGACTGTCACATCAACACGTAGTTTTAGTTGCAAATTTCGAAATTTGTAAGTTACCGAGGGTGATTGGTAATTACTTGAAGACAAACCGCAATATTACAGTAAAAAAAAGACAGTTTTTTAGCCTAGTTGTTGATGCATTTCCAGCCGACAAAAAACGTCTCAAAAAGATTAACTGATAAGTATTTTAGATTTTTTAAATTTTCCAGGCTTGTTTTAAAGTGGTCTTTGTCAGATTTTGTGAGCTTTTCAATTTGACTCATAAATGATAGGCATGTCTTCCTGTTTTGGAAACAGTTGTCGCTTCAAAGGAGAGAAAGCTATTAGCCAAAGAAAAAAAGCATCGAGAGAACAAAAAAAAAAAGTTTTCGACACGGGTTTTGTCTATTCAGAATGTATTTTTTTATTTTGCAAGTTTTGGGCAAACAAGCGTAAACTGTTGTCGCTTTTTGTTCGTTGCATAATCAAGTTCGTATTTGCCACCACAGTTTCTTCAGCAGTCTAACGTAACAATGCAGCGGAAACCGGTGACGCACTAACTGGTAAATTTGTCTGTCCTAATCAAAACGACCGACTCCGACAACCTTTAAAAACATTCATTATATACCCTGTAAATAGACTTTAGATTTACTTTTGTATAATTTCTCATAGCTATATGTCTAAAAGCTTGTTAAAACCATATTCTTTTTAAGTTGCTTCGTACCAATCGCGATTTTATGACAATAAAAAAAGAATGTCCCAAAGCTGTTTGTAACAAAAAATTTACTGTAACCTCTTAAAATATAACGACACGAAAATACGCGTGGCAAAGCACCTGTATAAGAAATGTGCAACGTCAAATCTTTTTATTTTGAAATATATCAAGCTATTTTTAAAAATCTGCGTTCGAAAAAATTTTGAATGACGTGTTTCTTTTTGACTTTGATTAAAAAGCTTTAATTCAATAACTCGTTTCTGATTAAGATTGAAAGTAACAACACTAACTTTGCAGTCCTTTATCCGCATTAGTAGTTTTATAATTTCAGAAATGACCATTTAGTTAAATTTTAAGAAAGTTGTGTCTCATCTATGAACAGATGCACAACCGAAACGGATGGTTTAAGTAAATGAACTTGGCATTTTTTACGGATAGTCTTTTTACTATGCATAGTTCTTGAAAACTATTTTTTGCCTGTCGCTGTACAGAAGTTATCACTCTTGAATTTGACGCAAAACTTTATGGCTGGTTCAATTGTGCTTTTTGTTGTGTTTACATCAAAATAAGAAGAAATATTTTACTGTCAAAGTCAAATGAAAAGCATTATCTATAATTGCTTTTAAGTAAATACTTAATGAACTTCTCGCTAATCCTTTAATGACTTTGTTAGGATTTATCCTGATTGTAGGGAGCAAGTTAAACATCAAGTACTGACATAGTACATTTCAAATAAAAAAAAGTTTGCAGTGTCAGTTAGGTCTGCTTTGATTGTCATGAAAAGATCCAGATTGCATTACTTGTTAAGGGCATTTGCTTCATGCCGCTGCATGTGGCTGGAGACACATGCACTAGTTGTTTTTTTGAAGTGTCTGTTTCGACGATTCGAGAATGTCGCTGGGATTAAAGGTCGTTTCCATTCGCGGTGTCGCAACGCCAACTCTTCTCTTCGACGCAATGTCAGTTTCTAGAAATAGGCAAGCTTAACTTCAAGTCTAGTCTAATTGTCTTCGCGAAACGCAAATTTCGTCCGCGCGTCCCCGCCTCTGACAGTAGCCAGTCTCGTTGTAATCAGAAGCATATCAGGAAAGATCCTCCAATGAGAAAAGCACTTTTACCCATTACTTTCACCCGGGTGTTATGAACAATTCCCGAAATCGGATTGTGGTTCAGCGTTCAGTTTGACCTGACACTTGACACGGCCAGCCAAAATGATGACGACAAGGCCTCAAACAACTTTGCTTGGTGAATTTACTTGGGTTGTCTCCGAGAGTACGGCTCACCTTTCAGGTTAACAACCTTATTTGATTTCAATTCAATTTAAAAGCAGGCGAACAAGTAATTATCAAAAGTGAACGGGCGCTTGATGAAATAAAGATAAGATTGTTATTTTTGAATTGCTTTTTCGTCTATGCTTTTAATAGGTCTAGCGCCCTTTTTTATAAAAAATATTTTGTAAACACTGAAATTGTATATCTCCGAAAAGTGATTGTAATGCTTGAGAGAATGGGTCAAATTAACACTTGCTTTAATGTTTAATTTTTAAACAAGAGCATTGAATCGAAAAGAAATTAAAAAATATTTAAATAAATCAAAAAAAGACGATTTGATTGACGTAAAATTTATTCTGAAATGATAGATTGATTAAAACGTGAAGCATGCCTATACAGTGTATTTTATTTCTTAAAGATATTTTTATTGAAGCAAAGTATTTTCCTCTTATTGTTTTATAATTTTTTCCAATTGCTTTGTTTGAGTTAAAATTTTTCGTATTTAAATCAAATGCGATGTGACTTATTAATAGTTTAGTAGAGTTTGATTTTTGTTGATGGTGAAAGGAGTTAAAGTTGCAAAATGCCCTGTAATAAAGTGTGTTACGCTGCAACCAAGGGACTTTACTTTTTATTCAGACCTATTTGGGTTTCGTCTTGGCAAAAAATTTAATAAAAATACTTTTGTATTGTTCCAATATTTATTTTTAAAAATTCTAATGAGGTGATATACTAGGAGCAACTATTAAAATATTTTTTTCTTTTTTCAATTTTATGAATATAGTTTGCTTTCAATAGCTTATTATTTTTTGCTGCAAAGACATAGCTAAAAAATGAAAAAATAAACCCGTAAAAAAATCTTAAAAGTCTTAAAAGATAAAAAAACAAAAATACAGCAAACGTGGAGTCTTTTTCTAATTTGTACTGGAAGCTTGACTTGAAAGAGACACTTTTTATAACCTTTAGCTTTTTCTAATCGCCCCATTTCTTTTTTCTGAGTTAAAACGACCTTGTTCAGTTTTGTTTTGCCCTTGTAACAAAATACATGTGGAAAAAGTGTAAAATTTTGAAGAAGGTTTTTGTTGTACAAGTTTTTTCATTCAATTTATTCCGCTTCGTATACTTGGGCATTTCTTTTGCAAAATCTATCCCATAATTGAAATTGAGACTCAGCCCATTTCCTAATATAGAAAATATAAATCAAGGTCGGCCATAGATTCATAGTAATGGCAGCAAAGGATTTACTTTGTTCGCTTTTAACAACTTCTGAGAAATGTAGGTTTTATCCAATAGAATAAAAGCGCTGTCGGAAATGGTCTTTGGAATTTTTAAATCAAACGTTGTAAATCTAGCCCCACCCAAAGTTGACGAAATTCTCAAATCTGTTCTTGGTGTCGAGTATAAAGTTACAAGTTCAATATTACGTAAACTTAGCTTTAAATTGGTGTCTCGAAAAAGGTACAAGTCCTAAATACAAGAATACAGACAAGAAATATAATTTATCTATGAAATATTTTCTGTCTTTAAATAAATAATAGAGCTGAATATTTTTTAATTGGTTGGAGTTTAAACATAAATGGCTTGAGTTTATTGATATAGGCTATGTGACATTTTTTTGACATTGGCAGGGTGAATTTAAAAACGACAAAATTACTTCAATTCGAAGACTTGAGAGAGCTAAACCATTTGAATTAAATGATTATAAAGGTTGTTTGAGTTGTCTCTGTGGAAATCTGTCTTAAACGAACTTCTTTTATCTTTAAATTACTTGATTTGATGAGAGCAGATGAGTCCGTTATTTTTTTTGATCAATGTCGTCCGTTTCTTCTTTGTTACCACATAGATTTTCTTTTATGTTTACTTTTTTTTAAAAAAGCCATCGTTGCCGTCGAGTTTGTTCCTTACGAGCGGTCAACTTTTGCTTCGAAAAAAGCAAGTTTGATGTTTTGTTTTTTTGCTCGACTTATCAACGCTTTAGTGAAGCAAGGGCAGGTTTTTTATTAAATATTTTTAATTTTTTTTAAATTCTTTTTTAAAAGTTGCAAATTCATCGCGCAATAGTTTGAACACATGTTGTGTCTCTGTACGTAAGCTAGTTTCCCCTGAAATTAAATCTGTAAGCTTTCATTAGTTTCATTGGATCACTTAGCCATACGATTTAAACCAGACCGTAGTTAAACGATTAACTTTTATGTACTTGTTCTATTTGCAGGTGGCAACGAGCTTACCAATCAGGTTTTTCGGTTAAACTGGGCTTTTATTTCGCTTGAGAGCGCCACCTACCGAGTTGATGAAGACGCGAAAAAGCTGGTCGTTAAGTTGATAAGACGAGGATATTTGGGCGAAACATCATTTGTCAGTGAGTTACTACACTAATTTCATTGTTTGGTATTAGTGCCATCTAATGAAATGTATAAATTCTTGAATTAAAAGCTTTCTTAATGAAGTTTTATTACAATCGTTACAACGATGAAATGTATTTAAATTTTTTTTCAAAAATTTAGTTTAAAACGAAATCACACGATTACTTTTTTTAATTATTTAGGTATTGATGGTTTTTTCATAAGTTGTTCTATCGAAATAGCGTTTGTGAATTTGTATGTAACTGTGTTGAATTTTAAATTTTTGAAGTTTAAAAACTTTAATTATTTTTTTCAGCTATCGGAACCAAAGATGGAACAGCAAAAACCGGTAAGGATTTCAAAGGAAAGTCCCAAAGCCAGGTTCAATTTAACCCCGGTCAAAGAGAACGCACGTGGAAGGTTAAAATTTTACAGGTAAGCGATATTGATCGCCATTTGAAGGGTTAGTGTGACTTTGGTCCAGAAAACACCCTTTTCTAATCTAAATAAAAAAAATCGTTGTAAGATTTTTCCAAAAAGTTAATAAAGCGGACGGCGGCGTTATGTGGAACAAAAAGGCATCACGATGTACTGGTACTTCTCTTGGTCAAACCTTGAAATCCTTTTTTTTAAGCCGCGATTGCTGCAATTAAGACGATCATGTAAAGTTTCTTGTTTTTACGCAGGATGAAAAGTATGAAGAAACCGAGAAATTTTTCGTGGTTCTTTCGGAGCCCGTAATGGCTATCCTGGAACAGCCTAGAAATGCTACTGTTACAATATCGGATCCCGAAGATGGTAGGTTAATGATGATAGTGATGATAAGGTTTTCGGTTCATCGATTCTTCCTTTCTTGTTTTTCATCAGCTTTTTTCAAAGCGTCGGTTGATCTGTTTTTGGGCGAAAATTTTAAATTATTTATTGTTGTTTGACACTCGCTTTAAATTACCTATTTCGTTGTTTTATTAAATTTACACGTCATTTTAGTGTATTTTTTTTTGCCACAACGCTATCTGATATGTAATTTACAAGTTCAACTTACTATTTTAATAAATTTTTTTGAAATGATCGATCAGTTTAGGAATGACATAAACAAAGAGTTTCTGCCTTTTTTACTGTGAAAGTAATTTACTTTCGAAATCATTAATTTCAAGTTTTTCATTCGGACAGAATCCACAGTTTTCATTCCGTCGGCACGTTACGTCATTGCTGAAAACATCGGAGAGCTGCTCGTTCCCGTGAAACGAACCGGGGACCTTTCGAACGAACTTATGGTTATTTGCCACACTGTTCCAGGTGAGATTAAAACCTCAATTTTTCATGCTCGCAAATTTTCTCGGGCCGTTGAGTCAAACGTTTGAATGATTTAATATTTCATCTCATGATGAAAATGCGTAACTTAAATCGTCAACACTTACAACCCATCGTGTTTTCACAAGTTTTTCGTCATCGAAGAGAAACCAAATTATCGCGACACCCTTGCATAGCGAAGTATGAGTGAAATTAATATTGGTTTCCGAACTTTGGTTCTCCAAACTTCTTGATGAACTACATAAATTAGTCATTTCGAAGCAAAACAGTGTTTCTGTGTTGGTCTTAAGCCGCTTATAATAGCGGTCACAACAAATGACCTTTGACTGTTGCAAAAACTAGCACAGCGAAATTGTTTCCAGGTCTTCTCACTTTTTTGCTTAACCTATGACCTCTTGTATGACTTGCAAGTTATCTTAGGCTGTTGTAATCTTGTTATCAGGTGTTTGTTAATACAAAAAACACTGTCAGCGTGCAAGACAAAGATTTAATTAATTTAATTTTTTTTTATGATGATTATGCCTTTTTTCTGTTGTATTTGTCTTTAAAAACCAAAAATGGTTATTTTTGATTGAAACAAACTGAATAAAATTTAATGTGTGAATCAATGGTATAATTGAAATTGTTCAGTTTAAATTTGGTAAATTTTTTTATCCTTAGTAATATTTTTCACAGTTATTTACGGCGATTGCGTAAATTTAATTAAATCGATTGTAGAATAAATCTTACCTGTTATGAGCTTCTGGGCTAGAAGAAAAAGTAATCAAGGCTGGATTTAATTGCTTTTACGTTATTTACCTGAAGTAGATAAAGAGATGACTTATTTTTCTAAGTAAAATACTGTAGCATTATTATGTTAGTTTGCCCTTTGGTCATTTCACAGTTTTATATAATTTAAAAACATTTTTTTTAAAAAGTAGACATTGTCCTTTCTTAAAAACCTTTGAGTTTTTTGCAATTAAAAAAATTCTCTATAATAATTGAAGATATTACTTGAATTATGAAAAAAAAGTTTTCCTTGATAACTAATTTTTTTCAGGCAGTAAATTTTTGTGTTTTTTTTTTACTGTCCGAAATAAATGCTGTTTGACATTTAATCATGAGCATAGCGTACTAAGATCGAAAAAATTATTGCTAAAAACAGATTGTTTAATGCATACACGTATAGATACAATGGAATCCACTTAACGTTCGTTATATTTGAATGATTTTTTAAAATATCCGGAAAAACAAGTTTTGATTGTGCTGTGGTTTGTTTTTTTTATTTTTTATTTATTTATTTTATTTCATCTCTATAATTATCCTCCTGACTCGCAGGAAAGCGACGGAGGCGCTGTATATTTCAAGCAATTCAACTTGCTGTATATGCAAGCTCTCGGTTATTTCAACTAAGGGTGTCACTATGGATCGAAGCCCATTTGCTGTTTTAAATTGTTTGGTTGGAGCAGCTAAAATTTGGTTATTTTAACTTTTAATTTAATTGTTTCATGTACGGAACCGCCGAAATTTCTATTCAAGAATTTTCACGAGTGGTCAAGCCCTCCCTTTTTACGTCTCACATTTTGGGGACGAGGCTGCCGGTAAATCCGGACGCTTATTTTGGGGCAATTTCGTTTTGCAACCGTCTTGTCACTTTTCGTTTTTAACTCGCTTCGGTCAGTCGATCATTCTGTCCGCTCGAGTTTCCCTCCTTGGCCTCCGGCGTTTTTCCGCGTTTTCGTCAATTCGTGCGTAACGTGACACCCTTATCAGAGTCGATTAAATGGGCCGTCATCACGTAGTTATGTGAATTTCAACTCTAATAGCGGATGATTTTCATAGTTTTGTGCTTCTACTTGCTATTTGATGAGTAAATTGAACTTTGCCTGTTGTAATTCGCTCTCTGTTTGTA
This sequence comes from Diplosoma virens, assembly GCA_963680785.1. NCBI lineage: Eukaryota > Metazoa > Chordata > Ascidiacea > Aplousobranchia > Didemnidae > Diplosoma > Diplosoma virens. The sequence goes on from OY796892.1 coordinate 34,077,257, forward strand.
CATTCTCTGCTTGCTGGAGCGATTTCGAATGACAGGAGGTTCACCATCGAGAAACCATTTTACTTTGTAATTTTATTTACCAAAATAATATATCTTCCTTTTTTAGATGAGGTATTAAACGATTCATGTTTTTGCTTTTATTCGCCAACACAAACGTATCTTTTATTACGCAATGCAAGAGCTTAGCAATTCTGATAAAATTTTTCCAGTTTAATAGATTGCAGTTTCGCTCTATTTCCTGTAAAGATTTTTTGAATTACCCAAAAAACTTTTAAAAAAATATGAAACAAATTACCCGCTTTTACACCAATTAATTTAAACGTAATTCGCAATCGTTAAGAAAATTTGTCGAAATCCCCCTCCCCCCCAAAAAAAAAACGGATTGTCAACCACCTATTTTGATTTGTTTCGTTTTTTAGTCTACTTATTGTTTAAAGCTGTATTATTAAATCTGACTTGGATTCATGTACCACTGTATTATCTTCTCGAAAAGTGGTTTTTGCTAAAGCCTTTAAGCTTCATGCCGACGAGTTATCTGTGCTGAACAAACATCAAGCAATGGTGATAGTCATCTCAATGTCAGGAAACCGTAGCTAGAACGCGAATTCTGCTAATATTTAAAATAACTTGTTGATTTTCAAATAACCGCTAATCGTCCACGCCGGATTAAGGGGACTTTTCGCCGACTTACAGTTCATTTTTCTTGATTAGACACTTTGAGATAAATATTGACCTTTTCGTTGGCGATTTTGCCTACTTAAAAAGCGTTAATGTTCGATTTGAATCACTGTATTAAACCAGTCGGTGAACCAAATGCAGTTACTGTGGGAAAATGTCGCAAATCCTTTCTGTTTTTCCCTCACCAGGGTCAGCTAGTGGGACAACTCCGACCACCGTCTTGTCGTTTTCTGATTACATCAGCAGGGCGAATGACCACAACAGTCTTATGACGTAAGCACGTGAATTTGATATCTTTTGTATACGGATAGCAAAATATTGCTTTGAAAGTAAATTTTGTTAATTTTAGAATACAGTAATTTCAAGTTTACTTGTATCTGTAGTAAGAAATGAAATCGAGTTTTCTCCAAAATTCTTGCAAGAATTTCATAAAGAGTTGCAATAAAACTACAATTGCTTCACACTAGAAATTATAAAAAATTGGTCAACATATCGCAAAAATTGCTCAATATAAAATCTTTTTATTTTATTTTATTTTTTGGATCGAAGCATACACTCTACATCTATCTCATTAATTATCCAACACTATTAGCAGGTTGAATGCATACGAGTAGGGGGTTTGTTTAAATATAAAAGCTGTTTTGCACTAAATTTCAGGAACCCAAATTCTCCACTTCATTTCAAAATCAGTATATTAGATACTCAAAACATATTCAAATCTCTAGAAAAATTTGATTTGATTTTAATTTGCAAAACGTTCGGTCTACTAACCAATATATGTCAGTGTTGCCACTTTTTTAGTTTTGGTCGCAATGAATCCGAGAAAATGTGCCCGGTTGTCATCATTGATGACTCCCTTTACGAAGATGACGAAGCTTTTAACGTCACATTGACGTCACCAATGGGAGGTCGCTTGGGTAACTTCTCGACGTCGAAAATCGTCATTGCGTCAGACGCAGACGACGGTAAGCTTCTGGCGATTGTGACGTGTGGTTCTCGGTTGTTAGCTCTTCATTAGTTTCTGCTTGATCACGTGTTTACAGAAATCTGTCCACACCCAAGTCCAGATTATATACTAAAGCCCTTTCAAATACTACATTAACCAGAATAAATTCCCCAAAATTTTTGGAAAATCATTTCAATGACATTGACTTTGATAAATTTAGAATTCAAATATAAATGTTTAGAAACTGTCCAAATAAAGCCGTTAAAGCTTTTCGATATTAACTCGACTTTTGGTGCCTTTATTTTTTCTCTTGTTAGCACTTGTTATGATGTATAACTTGATCTAAACTTGTCGTTCGAGCCAAGTTGACAACAGTCCAACAAAGTAGGGTATCAAGAAGATTATTTGCAAAGACCAAGCGATTAAATATATTTATGGTACTCATACCTCAAGTTGCTCTGGAGCAAAAACTGAATGACGTCATTGAATATTCCATGCGGGTATGAAACAAAGCTATTGTCATTTGCGAGTTTTTTTCTTTGCTTAACCATGCAAGATGCTTTAAGGCTCGTGTCCACTACGAGCGTTGGAGGTAGAATTCTTTGTTTGTTTATTAATTTTTTTTGCTTTTCTTAACGCTTAAGCGCAGAAAGAAGTAAAAAAAATCAATAAACAAGCCAAGAATACTCTTGCCAACGCTCGTAGTAGAAACGAGCCTTTATGGTTTGATTTTTGATTTCGAATAGAAAAGTCTGGACAATGAAGAGAAGAGAAACCAACAAAGCACCGATAATGTAACAATTCGAGCTTGAGCGCGGTCGAACCTTTGTTCGCGAACAAACGAAATAACGAGCAATCAAAACAATCTTGAATCATCGCCGAAAAACGTCGCAAAATCAGCGTTGTTTTGATTCATGTTTGCTTTGAAACGCAGAGCCCCTGTTCTACTTTGACAAGAGCTCCTACGATGTCGATGAAAGCGAAGGCCACGTGACCGTGAGAGTTTGGCGAACCGGAACCGATCTCACGAAGACCGCTTCGGTAACGGTTTTATCGAAGAAGACCAACCCGGAATCGGCGACGGGTAAGCATCGAGTCTTCAATCGTCGCGATTAATCGCGTTCGCATTGCACGCGCTTTGATAGGAACACGATCGACGCGATGTAGCGAGCTTCGTCTTCGTGGGTGGGTCAAGTACAACGCAAGGTTGTAAACTCTTCATCAAAACACTTGAAACTCGCCGCTCGCCGCGCGATCCGCTTGTTCGTCGTTGTAATTCGCAGATCAGTTCCTCTGTTGATTCACTTTGAGATAACATCACAACAGGATTATTTACCGAGTCTGAAAATCACTTTCAAATGATCATAAACTTGTCACTTACGTAATGCGCGCTGTTAGCTTGAAGTTGACATCGCACAGCGCTTTATTTAATTTAATTGTAAGTCACTTAAATGTTAAAATTCTTGTTTTTATTGTTTTTGGAACCAGCTTGTGGCTGTTCTTTTCTGGGATTAACTTTGCTTCGTGAGCACCTCGCAAAATATTTATTTATCGGCGTTTTAAATATTTCAAACGTAAGTGCTGACAATGCAAAGTCCTGTCCAGCCGCTTAATTTTAGCTTGAATTTGAAATGATTTTATTCAACAAGGACTCGCCTAAGAAAAGACCAAGTGAATATTTCGAATTATATTTGAACCCCTAGAAATAAATAACCGTGACAGTCACCATCGTGATAACTGATAATAATAGTATTCCATACAGTATTTTTTTTTCTTAACTGGCATCAAATTAATGTGCGTAGTGGCCTGCGCAGAAATTTGTTATAGAGTGTGATTTGCGTGCTCCAAACACGATTATTAATAGTTTGAAATGAAGATCTTTTTTCTTTGGTCTTCAGTTTATTTCATTCCCTAATTCTAATGTGAGTGATCTGCATTTATTCTTTAATGGGGGGTTTTGACCCTTGACTCCCATGCGTGCTCCTATGAATGTGGGCTGGTGGAAAATCATCTTAGGTCTGACCATAGTAGAGAAGAAATTAAGCGCTTTTTCTTTTTTTTTCAGTCTTTATCAACTAATGAAAATCAGATTAAATATACAACAATTTAAGTGTAGTTATTTCTACAAAAAAATTCAGTTCATCAAACATCAATCTAACTAATTCTTATCATTTTGTAAATATTCAACTACAGTGTTATTCAACTACAGTATTAATTCAAATAAATTTAGCAAATGTTGATTACGTCGGAATCAGTCAGACTCTTGAGTTTGCTCCCGGGATCACCATGCAAAACGTCAAAGTGAATATTCTCGATGATCTTGGAAGTCCGGTTCTGGAGGGACTCGAAACCTTTGACCTCGTACTTCGGATGCCCGTTCAGGCCATTCTGGGGGATCCCAAAGTCGCGCACATCACTATCAACGACACGGAGTCAGATTGTAAGTATGCTGACCGATCGATTTTCAAAAGTTGTAAAGCCTTTGGTTATTTAAAACAATTTTCGCAAACTCATCGGAAAATGACTTCATTGCAGTGCCTTTAATGGAATTTGCCAAAGCCAAGTACGAAGTAAACGAAAATGACGCTGCCTTGACCGCTCTCATACAACGCTCTGGCGACCTCTCGCATTCATCCAGTGTACGTTGCTACACTCGGCAGGCTACAGCAGAAGTGACAAGTGATTACGCCGAAAGACCGAACACGAATGCTTCAATAGTCGTGTTTGAACCGGGTAAGTTTACAAGTTAACATATTTTAAACGTACACTGGTACTCTTATTTCAATAATACGGGGTGTCCATGAAGTCCTACACACATTTAAAATTTTAATATCTCAAAAACCGCATAAGGTAGAAACTGTAAATTTTCGACAGTGAATTATACCACCATAAAGTTATTTTTGTTGTTTTTCACAGGTTATTTTATGGTTAAAATAAGCAAGAATAAGTCATTTTTAATAAAAGCGTAAGTTTGCAACAAAGTATGAAACATGTTTACCATTCAACAAAAAGCACAATGTGTTTTTTGGTACCATAAATTGAAATCACCAACTGCAGTACAACGTAAATTTAGAAATGAGTTTGGACTACCTTAACAGTGTGGCTTGAAAAAAACCACATTGTTAAGGTAGTCATTGTCATCATCAATGCGCTGAAGAATTTCTTTAGCAAAAGCTCCTCGGCGAGGGTGATCATCCGGTTTAAGAGCTGGAACAATTTGTAACTTGTAAGCATGGAGCCGAAGTCGTTTATGTAAAACTTTGTCAACTGTGCTTCGAGGAATAGCAAGTTATTTTGATGCAACACGAACTGATTTCCTTGGGCTGCAATGAAATGCTACACGCACAGCATCAACAATCTCTTCATCAATGCTTGGCCTACCCGATCTTTTGCGATCCAAAATGCTGCCGGTTTCCATAAAATTTTTAAACCATCTCTTAATGCTGCTAGTGTGAGGAGGGTCTTGTCCAAACTCATTTCTAAATTTACGTTGTACTGCAGTTGATGATTTCAATGTATGGTACCAAAGAACACATTGTGCTTTTTGTTGAATGGTAAACATGTTTCAAACTTTGTTGCAAACTTACGCCTTTATTAAAAATGACTTATTCTTGCTTATTTTAACAATAAAATAACCTGTGAAAAATAACAAAAAAACTTATGGTGGTATAATTCACTGTCGAAAATTTACAGTTTCTACCTTATGCGGTTTTTAAGATATTAAAATTTTCAATGTGTGCAGGACTTTATGGACACCCTGTATAAGTAGTCGAATCTACTATAATTTCTTCGCTATTTACAAATGAGTTTAATAGTTTTCAAAATTAAGCGACTCTCTTCTGTCATTGAGAAAAAATTTCAAAAAATATTTTAACAGCGCATTTGTTTAAATTATTTTCGTTTTAAAAGTTTGTAACCTTTTCACTGTATAACCTTCTAGTGACACTAAAAAACTTAAAAGCTTTTTGCGCCGAATAGCTTTGATTTCAATAGTGAGATCGTAAAAAATGTTAGTCGATCATTTGATCTTTTAAAAAATTTCTCTTTTTGAGCCTATAAAATAATAAAACATTGAATTCAAAGAAAACATAGGAATTTATTGTGCTCTAAGAGTCATATTTTGATGTTTTTTCAAATATCCAAGGAAACTAATTCACTTTCAATAAAGAATTTAAAAGTTCTAGTGTAATAGATTACATATCGTGAAAAATCAAACAGTAATAGTTAAAAATTAAATTTGACAACAAAATTTCTACCGAATTAGAAATGAGGGCGAATTCCTAAATCGCGCGTACGCTACCCGGAAGCATTTATAATTTTATACCTCTACAAAATTTTTCGGCAGACGTTGATATTTGCTGTCGTTTTGCCAATTCCATCTTTTCACCACCTACTTTGTAATAACGTCACAACAGTTTATGTGGGTGGTTCAAAACTGACTGGCTTTTTGGTTTGTTTGTTTTTTATTTGATCGTCTTTTAAAGTAAGCAGTCGGGTATTATGACAGCTTACTTGCCGTCAGGAACTAATTTTTCAACAGTTTGACTGTTAATCCGAAAAAAAATCGGGATTAAAAATCGATTTTTTATTTATTCCCTCTTTTTTGATTGTGGTCAAGGTTTTAATGAGAAAAAATTAAAACACTTGCTCCCGTAAAACCGGAAAAATTTGTTTTTTTTGAAAAGTGTGAAATGCTGGCGGTTGTGGTTCAGTTCTTACGGCGCGATGCTTAATGACCTGTAGCATTTTGCAAGTGTCCTAAAGCTTAAAAACGACTTTTTACTTCGAGACAGCAGTCAGTCACGGTTTGTGGGATTCGTGTTTCCAATCCCCGATGGGTAATTTGATTCCTAATAATTCATCCATAAGCAAACTTTGCAAAACATAGTGAAATGCAATAATGTTATTAAAAACTTTCGTTTTCCGCTTTGGAGCCTGAAAAATGCAATTTATTTATGAATTACGTGCTTCTACGCCGGCTTAGCGTGTTGTTTTACTTGCAACTAAATAAATATCTTAAATAATTTCGACATTTCTACATTTTTTTCTATAGATTTTGGCCTTTGTTTCAGTAGGTTGATACAAATTCTTCGCTAACTTACAATGTGTCTAGAATTTTTGCGTAGCAGTATCTATATCACCTTATATGGTAATGAAGACCGGATAAATTACAGACTATTCAAATCTGCGTAACCGTCAGTCAGACGTAATCAAAACATCGCCGACTGTTGTAACAACAAATCCCGCAAGAAATTTAGGTTTTCGTTCATCCCGTTATTATTTTACAATGGACTTGATGAAATGATTTCAACATGTTTAGTTAAACACGTTTTTTAAAAGTTGAAATCTATGCGAACCAATGATTATTGCGTATGTTCATGACAATATTTAAAACCTTGCCTTTTGGAAAAATCAAGATATTTTCATTGCCATTATCAAATATTTGACAATCAATAAATATTTGATTATATCAAATATCAAATATTTGATAATACCTGGTAACTAATTTTTACAATACGGGCCTATCTCGTTCAAACAAAAACTATGATTCTCTGGGGTACGAGCCTAGTGTTTGATTGGGCTGGTTATTTACGGCACTCGCAACTGTGACAATCTGCAGAAAGATTGGATGCTTTAAGGTACTCGAAGAGACTTTTTAAAAAGCCCGAAAAAAAGTAAATTTTGCTAATTCGCGACACTCGACTTCAAATGCTCGATCTTAGTGCCACTAGTGACCTTCTAGATCTTTCGTAGAAATAACTCGTGTCTTTCAGGTCAGTCGGAAGCACGCTGCGTCGTTGTGATAGAGAACGATCGCATTCACGAGGAACCGGAACAGTTCCGACTCGTGCTTGGCACGCCGACGAGCGACAGCGCCGGAAAGGCGTTGATCGGTTCCCTGGAAGAAGCGCTGATTGTCATAAACGACAATGCTGACAGTGAGTTTTCGCTACTGTTTTATGTATTTTAGCGACTGTCGTTTTTCTATTGTTACTTAATTGTTTGGTGTCGGAAGCGTGGTCGAGTGGGTAAAAGAACCGTTTTAATGGGAACGGTTAGTTAACTTGGACTTGGTTCAACCACTGCTCGTGTTATTTCTGTTCTGTCCTTGAAAAAGACACTTTCGACCGTCTATGGTGGTCATAGCAGTTTGCTTTTGTGTTATGAAGGTTGCTTTCTTTAATTCTTATTATAAAGCTATACATTTTTTGGGCTAGTTTCACGTTTAATATTGAATTGAACCTGGCCGTACATGCTTAAGATAATGTGTCAATTGGTTGGAGCAATGTTTTTCATTTTTTTGCTACGACCCCTTGATTAAAATCTTTACAAAATACTGATTGCCACCTCCGCCTTCTCTTGAAATAATGTTTTTTTCTAGCACCTAAAGTTTGGCATAGGTTTTGGATTACTAGCTGTCACGATACCTAATCTTTTCTTTCTTTAAAAGAATTAACATCAAGATAAACAAAAGTCATCAAATAATCACAATTTACTTGCTCACGCACAACAATTCCACAAAACTTTGCTTTAAAACTTACGGCAGGCACTGAATTGCACAAAAGCCTTGGTGACTTTATCCAAACATTGACCTTATTCAAATAGAATATTCTCGAACGTGAAACAAACAGTAACTTCAACTCACTTATAAATTACCTAATCACTAAGTAAAATAAATTTCGCAAAGCGTTGAAACGAACGGCAAATTCAATAATCCAAAAAACACAATCGCTACGTCAAAATTATTTTTGCTTTTATCTTGTGATCAAAACAAACATACTGATGTGTATTGAAAACTTTTGGCGAGATCTGATCGTGACACTGCAACATGGAAGATTATGAACATTCAACCAAAAATTTGATAAAACTAGGTTATTCCCCATCACTTATTAGAAAATTGCTGCTCTTTGAAAAAACTTAAAATGTCTTAAGCGTTTTTTGGTTAATATTTCTTCAATTTGTCGTCTGTTATATTGAGAAAAGGTTTATGTCGATTATACATATACGGTGTTGGCCGCCTCTTTTTGTCCCCTGAATATTTACCTCCTCGTAAAATCTACAGAGTGTTGGGCAAAGGGCGCTACTGCCTCATTGGAAAATGCGGGATTACAAAAAATCCTTTTGTGCAGACATACTTCCGTTGCTTGTCTTCGTTAGTTACAGAATTTAAATCTTTACAAAATTCCGTCTAAAACCAAAATACTAGGATCAAAAGCCAAGGTTCACATTGTTGTGCAAACATTAACGTTTAACAGTTTGCTGAAATTACTCTTGTAAAGTGATATTATTTACTCCCGAATTTTTTACTAGTGACTTTTTTACTCTTATTAGCATTCAAAATATGTATTAGTCGGCAATTACTTGAAAAGTTACAGGATTTTCGAAAGGATTTGTATGTTGCTGTAATTACATGCTTCAAGGCAATTTGTGCGTTCCGGCTTGTAATAAGAGATCTGCAATCTTGTTCTGTTTCTAAGTGAAAATTAGTTGTTTGACCTCACGCCCAAAAGACCACTCTTAATATCTGCATTTGTTGTTACTTGACACACACGCACTTCGTTCAAATTCAGTTATTTAAAACTTGGAAATTGAATTAAAGCTTGTTCGTGCATCGTTCAAACTTTACTTTCTTTTTTTGAAGTAGGGAATAGTTTAAAACCATCGACAAAAAGTGATTGAAATGTTAACAGACTGGAAATAACTATAAATTTAGAAAATTTTTTGGATAGCAAGATGTTTGCAGTTTATTTACAATTTGCTCGTTTATTTGTTTTCGTTTTTTTAAATCATTACTCTTTTTATTTAATCGTGTAATAGTTACTTTTATTAAAAAAATAATATTTGAATAAGTTGGTTCAGTCTTTAAAACTAGGCTTACCATACGTCCTGATTGTTAGGACTCGTACCGCCCATTTGAGCAGAAATCCTGACAGAAGTCGAAGACACATTCCATGTGTAGGCCTCTATTTTTTTTGTTTTTTGAGATCACTGGTCTTCAGGGACGAAGATCATAAAATCCAAGAAAGATTCAAAACTAAGATCTTTTTTTTAGAGGACACTTGAATTTTAGGACAGAAATCCGAGACTGATCCAAGGTGAACACTTTTTTTTTAGAGAACACTTCCATTTTGGAACGAAATTTAGGAATTCGGAAACTGATTCAAACTGAAGGCCTTTTCAGAGAAAACTTTTTTTGGGACGGAAATCATAAAATCTGAGAATGATTCGAAGTGAAGACATTTTATTTTGTGTACACTACTTTTTAGGAACGGATTTTTTTCTGTCAACGAGTGCCCCGGTTTGCCCCTTTGAAAATATGGTGTGCCTGTTTAAAACAGTATTTACTAATGGGCTTAAAAATCCTTTTTGGCAATCATCTAAATTTTAAAAACATTTTGTGCTAAACTTTTATTGATGAGTTGACCTATCGTAAAAACAGTTAGCCTAGGAGTTAAATGCTGTTTAAACAGTTATAGTTCTGTTTTATCATATCTCATAAAACCAATCTATTATTCTTTTTTTACTTGCAGATAAACGTGTAGGCTTTGAATTCAGCTTTCGGAAATACCGAGATATAGCCGTGCAATTCATACTTGAAATTGATTTTACTTTTAAATAAAACAATTGTCATTATTACGTAATTTGCTAAAAAAATTGCTGAACAGAGTCTTTTTAAAGACAGGGGCAAGAACTGAAACAGGTCCATGCCGATTAAGGTCCCCATTAAAATGTAGCCTCTTGACCTTATTACCGATGAGGTTGCTTCATTTTTATTTATGTAATTGTTTGAATTTATCCATTGCAGACTTCGCATCTATATGGTTTTTACTTGCCAGGATATTTTTTGTATTTCCCGGACGTTAATTAGGTGTAATTGGCTGAAAAATAAACTTAAATTCATAATTTTATCATCGCAGGCCTCTAGCTTGGAACAGTATCTCTAATTTACATTTTTAAACATTGTGACAGTAAAGTTTAATGTGTTGACCTTGAAGTAGATTATAAATAATATAGCGTTGGAAAAAAGTAAAGATTGATTGTCGTTGCTCCATTGGAGTGCTATTTGCTGTAGCCTGAGAAGAAAGCTTCTCAATTGATTCTTACAGAAAAGATCATATTGGTTGCCTCTATTGTTGCTTCTACGTAAAATCTTTAAAGCGATTAAGGGGTAAATGCAATTAGCTTTACGAAAAAACAAAAAATGCTTGAATTGCTATAGTATAGGTTAAAAAAAAAACATTATGACTCAAAAATCAATTGTTTTTCTGACTATTTCTCTGTAATTTCATACCAAATGTGTCTAGATGACCGGCTGATAACCAGCTCCTGCTTTAACATCCCACTTTATCTAAAGGCACCCGACGAAAGCTCATCTATTTTGAATTTGATAATTTAATTACCAGAGTTTAAATTTCTTATCGATTCAACAAAAAGACGATTGTATTACTTAAAAAATTTAGTATTTAATTTAAATAGTCTAAAATTTGTTTGTCAATCGATTTATTCAATGTTTGCTTAGTTTAAAGATACTACTCAAGAAAATCTCAGTTAAACCTTGCTATTGTTAACATATTTTCCATGCATCTTATCTGTGCATCTTTTTTGCTGTGGGTGCTTTCAAATAAAATGTTTTCCGTATTACTAAAGTTTCGTTTTTTTCAAAAACAGTTTTGTCATAATTGAAGGTCCAGCGTTTGAAATGGTTAAATTTTCAAAATTTTCATTTTTTTATTTGCCTTTTAATTGCTTTCTCATAGATTTTAGTTGGATAAAAAATTTTTATTTTTAGTGACTGATTTAAGATAATATTAAACATAAAAAATGTCTTACAAACCTTGATTTTAAATTACTTTGAAAAAAAAAAACGAACTAGAAGGTATTTCGTCTTGTTTTATTTTTGTTGCTTTATTACGATGAAAACTCTTTGTTATTTGACAATTACGTCATAAAACGTTTCAATTGATTGCTTTTCGATGATTTAGAATCGATTATCGAATTTGCACAAACCACTTTCGAGGTCACCGAACCGGTCACGGACGACGAACCGGCAATCGTTAGCGTACCGGTCGTGCGACGGGGGGACCGGTCGGAACCGTCTATGGTCCGGGTCTACACCAAAGACGGAAACGCTGAATCCGGAAAGGATTACAATCCTGTCAGCAAGCGTAAGTTAGATCCTGAATTTGTTGTGTTCTGGGTTTAAAAGAACCTTATTAAACTTTTTAAACAAGGAAGCACGCCCAGTAATAACGTTTTTGATGTTAAATTTAGACGTTACTTAAACATTTTTCTTCGCCTGTCTTTGAGTAAATCAATTGTGAATATCAGCTCCCCGATTATGAAAAAAACATAAAAAGTTTGACTCAGATTGTGATAGAATATTTGTAAAGAAACAGTTATTTCTGTATGACTTCGAAACATAGATATCTGAAGAGCACTGCTATAAACAGAATCGAAAGACGACAGGTTTTGACCAGAAAAATTTAATTAAAAAATGACAAACTCCAACTTTTTCAGTTCTTAACTTTGACGCGGGGGTGGAGGAGCTTGTTCTTGAGATAGAGATTCTTTATGACGACGAAAAAGAAATCCGAGAGTCCTTTACCGTCCGGCTGGAACCCGATGAGAACATGGTGTCGGAGCTGGGGGTAAAAGCGCTTTGCACGCCGCAAAACGGACGCGAGCTTTCGAAAAAGATCTTCGCCTTTTGATTTGATTTTAGTTGTAGTTTGTTTCTCTTTAATTCTGTAGATGATTTGTTAAATGCTCCTCGGTGATTTTTGTGTTTTTTGTTTTTGTTACCGTGACATCAATGTATGTGTTTCCATTGTCTTCACCTAGCATCAGAAATAATTTTTGAACTTTTGCTTCTGTTGTAACTATTACGACATAATTTGCGTCACTATTTCTCAGCTCTGATTAAGTTTTTTGGTACTGGTTTAAGTATACTGTCTACAAACAAACTTCTTGATAAATATGCGGTCTACCATCTGTCAAAAAAAGTTTTTCCATTTTGCAAAATAAACGTTCTTTTTAACTTAGTTCTTTTTTTTTATGATTCATACTAAATCAGATAGTAGACCGCATAAGGATTGTAGACTGCATACTCAACCGTATGGTAGACCGCATACGCCAGGTAGATCGCATATTTAACCAGTACCAGATTTTTAATCTCTTGTATTAAACCAAAGTAATAAAATGAGTCCAAGCATCTTGGTAATTGTGTAAATTAGCTTTGGCGAAACCTCAACAATTCTTTTGGTTAATAATTTACTAACATGATTGGGTCACTATTACGTCACTATTGTGGCATTGCCAAGACGGACAAAACGACTGCATCAAATTTAGTAGGTTGCTAGTTTGAATTTCACCCGGACGATGAAATACGGAAATACTTCTGTCTGACGATCAAAGAAAGCAGAAACGCCAGAAAAAAATTGGCCGTCCACGAAGTAAAAAGTTTCTAATTCATTTTGTTGGCAACACTGCTGCAAACAACTATTCCTGAATATTGAAACAAAAATTACCAATTTCGAAGTAAATATTTTGTTATAATTTCAAAATCATTTCGTCTAGGAAAAGCGAGCTATTGTACACATCAACCAACAGCGGATTTTAGCGGATGTGACGTTTCCTTCAAATCCAACAGTCGTCTCGTTGCTCGATTATGACGACATGTCCACTGCTTCCGACCAACCTTCCCCCGGATATCCGGTCATTTGTGTATCGGTGAGTCTTTGATTTTGGTTGTAAATCTTGGAGGGTTTATATTTGTATCGAAGCGGAACCTTTAACCCTTTCAAGGGACAATGGTACATATGTGTACCATGATTGTGATTGTAACGCAACAAAGCACTTTTGTGAAGGCATTATAATTCTAATTTTTAGGTATGTGTGACATCGTTATTGAACCATTGTCATTTTATTTTACAATCAAATTGTTACATCCCTTAAAGGGTTAAAAGACAAAGACTTCTGACAAAAATCTCGTCCCTGGAAAAATAATGTCAATGCCAGTTTGACCTGTATGGTCGGACTCTTAATTTGATTATTATTTTTTTCTTCAGTTATCCCTTTCCAGTGGGCAAAAGTTGTTTACAGATTTAATTGAATATTAAATTAGAGCGCGAACGCTGTGTAGAGCACTTTTCTGTTAGTGTGACGTCATAAAGTCGTGTTTTTTTACGATTCGCTAAGTATCAATTGTAATTTCTTGTTTTTAATCGGCAGCCGTGCAATCCGAAACACCGCAGCTACAAAGACGTCTCATCGCTCTGCGACAGCGAAGGCCTCGATGACAGCGCGACCCAGTTCAGGTGGGTTCTCACGGTCCCCTACAAATCTCTTTCTCCGTCTTAATGAGCTAAAGCTGAGGCATCGGCGCTCGAGCGATCTCGTTTCCATCCGCTTTTAATTCTGCATTACGAGACGTGGCGATCGGCCAATTAAACGCCGGTGTCAAAAATGACCGACGGTCACGTGACCGTGCTGGCAACGACGCGCTTGACTGCAACAAAGTTGCGGCGAGCTTGAATTGTCAATGCGCGACCGACTGCTGACCGATGGCTGCGCCCGAAGCTTGTGTGGTTTGTAACCGGAGACAGGCTTGTCGACCGACTCACTTGACAGCCGCTAGAAGTTGTCGATTAGATGACAAACTGAGCTTGACTAAAACAAATACCGAGAATTCGACTTCGATGCTTGATGTATTCGCCTAATGATCATAGTTTCGCAAAAGTTTTTCCACTAAAATTTATCGCCAAAACCAATACAAACCTGCTCTTCGATTTAATGGCAGCAAAAACACTAAATAAAACCGCTTTTTCGAAATTCCAACAATAGTAAGTTTGGATTTCAAATGTTTTCACAGACAATTTTTTAGATGGCTTGTTGCTGCACCTAACGGTGATGATAGTGTTACCAGCCGTCTGCGAGAGGTCGCTCAACGAACTTTCTTCACGGACACCAATCGCATTACCCTCGACAGCATTTACTTCAAGCCCGGCAGTCGCGTTGCATGCGCAGCTCGCGCGGTGAACCGTGACGGTGATGCTGGCCTCGAATCTGTGTCCGAGCCAGTCACAAGTACGTAATCTGCAGTTGTCTCCACGTTGTTGTTTTGTGTTTTTATCACTGCTTGTTGTTAATGTTTTGCTACTTTCAATTTTTTTATTATAGTAAACTCGGAAAGCAACATTTGCCCCCCAAGGGTAGTTGGATCTGTTGGTGCCGAGCCCTTTTCCGCGAAGATTCGGTATACGGGTCCGGCGGACTCCCAGCATCCAAATTTGATCCGTGTTTCCGTTTCGATGCCTCACATAGACGGAATGCTTCCTGTCATTAGCACCAGACAATTGAGCAACTTCGAAATCACATTGAGCAAAGACGGAACAAGAGTGGGAAACCACAGGTTTGGATTGGTTAGAAAGTGGTTCGCTAATAAATATTGGCTAGAAGATTTCCTAAATGGGTTTCAGCAATTCTTCTGCATTGTTTTCTAAGTCGGGCTTCATGTTGGCTTGCAGGAAAAGCCCACGTTTACGTTTGTTGACATAAATTGTACATGCGCATAACTTTACTGCTTTCTCGAAGCTACGAAAATTTCTTATTTTCAGATGCTCGAATATCATAAACTACGATGAGCTGTCGACGCAATTCGGCTTTCTGACAAACTCGACCCGAAATCCGAGTGTAGTCGACGAAACGTATCCATATCGATACAACACTCAACTTCGTGGAAATAATACTTTGCGATTTTACAGGTCTTTGTTTTATTATTTGTGTTCGACTGTTTTGAGTAGCTTTCACGGTAATATGTAGTGCAATATCAGTTTAAATGCAATTTAAAATCCCAAATGACTGCTAATTTAAGTGTAAAGCCGTTTAAATGTATTATGCTAGCAATTCTCCAGTTGATTGCCATATGACAGAGCTTTTATCTTTCAAGTTATTAACGAAAAAAAACTTCTCAACTAGAAATTTGAATCTGGAAGCTTGCCTTTGGGAGTTCACCACTTTCTTCGACATGTCTGAGCTCTTGACCGAGTGCGGAGGCAACATTGACACAGACGGACAGGTGGATATTTTGTTTGTTTAAAAACAACTTGAAATATTGATTGATAAATATCGACAGTCCATTTGTTTTCGTTAGAGAAATTTTTATCAACGCTTGATACTTTTTGAAGTGTTAAGTGCTGCTATCTGATTTTTTTGATCGAGAATGAATTTTAATTTGAAGTCAATCAGTTTTTTCACAGGTTAAAAAACGAGGCAGTTTTTCCACCATTACTCGACCGATGATCCGTTTATCTATCATTGTGTCTTTGTTAGGATTAAAACCAAATAAACAAGTTCATTTATTATGAATGAGTAATTATTACCTCTCGCCTCTAAATGGCTATTCTTGGCCATTTTTCGTTTTTTACGGATTCCTTATCTATGACATTAAGGGAAGTTGTTTGTTTATGAACCGTTTTGAGTTTTTGCTGAGGAAAAAGTCAATAAACCGATTAATTCAGTAGCGTTTTATAAAAATTTTCTTTGATAATTTTAAGTTCTTGTTGAAATCTTTACTCAGTCGGAAACCTGGGCTTGTTGAGTCTGCAAGATTAATTGTTTATCGCATCAATGCATGTAAATCGAATTTTAATTACTAGGCTTCAATTATTCATCGTTTGTTTCTAATAGGAATAGTATTTAGGCTTAAATATAATTTCTTTAAAGAGAACATAAACCGATATTGCCATTTTCAAAATAACCCCAAAAATCGCCCGTTAATCTAAAGTATAAGAATGATAACAAATAATCCGGAACAGTTCTCCAAAAACTGTGCCGGTCCATGTTTGAGGTGCCCGACACAGTTTGTTTGAAACCGGATTATTTTAAATTCATGTTAACACTTCATGTTTTTATCTTGGTTGATGTGATTCTTTTTTAATGAGTCTCGTGTTTAAACTCAAACAAGCAGCTGTTCTTCACGACAAGACGGTGGGCCAATGTATATGAGTCACGGAAGCGGGTTTTGTGATGACTCTTAACTGCTCAAATCCAGACAAGTTTTCTGGGTTTTTGCAAACAATAACGGCGATTTTGAAACCGCACATGTCGTGAAGCTTAAACAAAAGCCGCTGTTTACCGTTTTTTTACTTTTTTTTCGCATGTTTTTTCGAGAGCGTAAAGCCACTTTACAAAAAGTTTGTAGATTTTAATTGCTTTTGTATCATTTTAATCTTTAAATCTTTGATAAAATTAGCATTTTTATAAAATTACATTTAGTATCAAAACAAAACGTATTATACGATTCTTACACAATACAAGGGCACGTGTTCGTTTCTTGGTCAAAGCATTTGCAGGTTTTGCGTTTGTCCGAAAACTTTTCAAAACAAATTCAAACACTCACTACCACAATAGGCTACTGATAGCAGTGTGAGATCGAAATAGAAAAGTACATAGAAAAAATAGAGAAGTAAAAGCAAAAAAACGAGAAAACTGTTTGATTTTTGAACGTATACATCGTCTAATTCACAATTAACACTACTTAGGTTCGAGACCTGGTACAATCGTACGTGTCTCTCCGAGTTCCGCTTTACGTGTCGTACGTGTTCCACTCTCCAGTTGGAAAGGGCTGGCAACACTTCGATCAACAAACGGAGTTGCGACTTGCTTTCGTGTACGACACAGCCATCCTGTGGGACCAGGGCATCGCGACCCCCCCGGAAGCGGAACTGCAAGGTACTCATCTTCATGAAATGATGGCCCGATGTATTTGAAAATACGATGATATGATAAAAACCTGTTGCTATGTTGTTGACGTAAGGTAAAAAAGTTTTTCGACTTTTAAAAGCGTCTTTGTATTTAAAATACTCATTTTAATAACTTAGTTTGAAATTAGCGGTTTTATTGTGAAGAAATTTCTTTTTAATCAAGTATTTTAGGAAATGAATCGTTCAAAAAAAGAAAAAAAAATGTATTCAAGTCATTTTGATTTTGGTCGCAAAAGTTAACGTTGCATCTTGGTTTTTCAATAAACAGTAAGCAAAGAAAAATAATTTGCTTGAACATATGATCGAGAATTCAAGTTGACGAATGCCACACAGCAGCACGGCTGGTCGTTTGTCACGATCAGAGGACTAATTGATCCCAGCGTCCGTTTGCTGTTGTAATGAATCATAGGACATTTCGAGAAAAACCTTTAGTCGTTGTGTTGCCGAAGTCTCGTTTTTTTGCCACATATTTCATGTCTTAATCTATCGCAAATCAGTCAGCAAATCTTTAAAGCTTTTAAAGATTTCTTTTTTTTTCCGCAGTATCATTCAACCATCTTCACCCTCTTCGATTAGATAACAATAAGAGATAAATTCACCGATTTGTTTTTGCTGATAAACTACCATTTGCATTGCGAGATTTCGTCATCGAACCAACGATGACGAGTATCTGATGTCATTACTGCATTCCATAGCCTTTCGAAGATGTTTTGTATATAATATTTTTATAAGTTTTGTTTCATTTCATGTTGTAATTTGAAGTTTCAATATTACAAATTTTAAAAGTGTAGAGATATAAAATTTATGTCTTAAATGACATAAATTTATGTCTTTACCCAAGTCATTTGGACAATAATGAATATAAATATCATTAATAAATTATTTTTACAACCAGCATTAATTTTCTTATGTCGCATGACGACACGCGTTCAGACCAAGCGCTAAACCCGTGTCCTTCTGATATAAAAAGTCATTTACATTATTAGACATTGAGGATCGTTTCGTCATAAGAATAATCGCCACCCCATTTATATAAACTTAGATTTTCTTTGATTTCGTTTTAGGAAACCTTTACCCCACCAGCATGAGAATCCGCGAAGACGGAAAGCTGGTTGTTCACTTCCGGACAAAAGCGCGCTTTCGCGGTCAGTTCGTTGCCGAACATCCGGGAAGCCAGAGCGTGGCGATGGTGATGAGCCAATCACATCCCGAGTTGCGGATGACGTTGAACTTGATCCGAAGCGAGGCGACCTACAACAATCCGGAGCAGAAATGGTCGTTCGAGTCTGATTACGCGGTAAGCGCTTTCCCTCCTTTTCGGCCCAATTTGACCTCAAACTTTGATCTTTGATTTGCCTTTTTTCGCAAAAAAATTCGAAATTGCTATTTTATGAACAGTCGTTTGTTTTGCAACTCGAAAATCTTTTAATTCTTTTCTTTTGTTGTCATTACTCACACTTCTTCCGCGCTGATTTTGAGCGATTATGTTTATGATGAAAGTCTAATCTTGCTGTGCCTCAGTCCCCCTCAGATTTAGACCCGATTAATTATTTCTGTTTGAATTTGCAGTTTGGTTTCAAACAAATTAAAAATTGGTTTGTTTCTGGGTCAAAAAGTCAAACTTTTGGACTCTGAACGTTTATTAGAGCAGCACTTCGTAAACAAACGCCGGACAAATGCATAATCTTGAAAAATCGCTTTCGGAAAATAAACAAACGGACTTGAATTTTCGCACGGTCGGACACGAACTTTTTGATTTGAAAAAAAGTTTTTCCTTTTTTTCCTTTTATCGAATTCAGTTGTCTAAAAAAAGTTTTAAAATACACCCTGAAGACCACTAGCCATGGCTTAAAATCTTTCCTGTATTTGGACAAAGACTTAAAAAATGTCCATCACAGTGACAATTAATTATTGTTATCTGTAGCATGCTACAGATCGAGTTGACAAAATAAAATGTCTAAAGAGATAAGCTTTAGTTTTCTGGGGTCATCTAAAAATATAAAATTAAATATTAGGTTGTCAAGAAAGTTCTTGCGGTTTTTGACCTTTAAATTCAGATGCACATATCTCAGCTCAAACAAAAATTTTTAATCAAAATAAGCACCAACCTCTCTCCGGTCGTTGGAAATCGTCGTATATGTTACATGTAATTCAGAGGCAAGCTCTCGAACAGTTGTGCATGTATTGGCTTCGACTAAGGCTCTTAATTGATCGTTGTCAACATCCGATGGCCGACCACTACGTTCATCATCTTCAAGACTTTCATCACCGGCACGAAATTTCTTAAACCACCGCTGTGCTGTGCGTTCAGTAGTGGTTCCTATGCCAAACGCTTGGTTTATGTCGCGAGTTGTTTCTGCAGCTTTACGGCCTAAGTTAAACTGAATAAGAAAAATGGCACGAATTTGTTTTTTCCGTTTTTGGTTCAACGTTCCGAAAAAAACATAATTTCTTTAAAACGATTAAAATTATAACCATTAGATAGTGCAAAAAACGTTCTTTAAAATGATATATACAGCACAAAAATACAACGAAAACTTGTTTAAAAATACATAGTTTGAAACCAAAATTTGAAATACCGCAAGAACTTTCTTGACAACCTAATACATTTAATTTTGTAGCTTTTCAGCTTTTTTTCTTTGAAGTAGAGCTATATCTTTTTTTCCAAATGGTCTAAAACAATATGAAAGTCTTTAAATGTGAACTATAAAGGTTTGAACTTTCAACCTATGGATTTCTTGACAAAGGCCTGGAACCTTGGGACCCTAGGGGAATTATACTGAAGTTATTTATTAGTGGCTACTCAAAGCTGTATGCTGTTGCGCTTGAAATTAGATAAAAGCTTTTTTGTATTTATTTTTGTTGGTAACACTTTGAAATGAGAAGGAAGTAAAAATAAACTGTTTGCTTTCAAATAATTTTTTAGATTCGAGATTATTCTGGAACTTATACTATCAAACTTTTGCCTTGCGTTTCACCGCCCGGCCAGGCCTACACCATCCCCACAATATGCAACCCTCGAGAACCCATCAGTTTCGACATGGATATTAGATTTCAGCAGGTGGGTTCATCAAGCGATTTACATTGAAATCAGACGCTGAAGACGAATTTTGAAAAACTGAGAAATAAATTGGTTACTGGAGAGACGACTTCAATTTCGGTTTTGTGAGAAAAACTCTTTTTCGATTTCATTGCTATTTAAAAATCAAATCATGTTAAAATGTTTTGCTGATATTGAAACATCTTGTACGAATGCTAATAGCAAAAAAGAACCGGAAGAGCATGGATACTATTTTTCTTGATTTCAACAGACTAGACCCTAACTTGTTATTTCCAACTTATTATTCTTATGGTTTTTATTCGTTCAAGCTTTTTTTTAAATGAGGAAAAAACTGCTCCAAGTAAAAATTCTATTATAGGTCAGCGATCCAGTTGCTGAGGAATTCAGCTTGAACACAAATTTCTTTCTTTTGAGCAAGAAATCTCTTTATTTGAGCGACGGTTCGATGGGATTTGCTGAAGATAGTGATAGCGCATTTGCAGAAGGTCAGGATTTAATTTTTCTTTACCAGCACGGTTTATTTTACGATTAATAAATCAATATATAGCTTAATGTATTTCTAGTCCGTGAAGTAATATTAAAAATTATCTCGCTGGTAATTTTACACGATCTTGCCTCTAAATCAGGGTTTCCCCAAACTGCGGCCTGCGTCATTTACGACTGGGGCAACAATTTTATACGAGCCGCTGTCACACAACATGCTGAAGACCCGCAGTAACTTTAGCCTATGGAAAATAGCTTATTATTAGCGTTTATTAAATGTACAAGAATACCCATCTTAAATATAGAAGAAGGATTTCTTTTGAAAGTTAAGACTTTTTATTTTGATCTTTACTTACCGTATATACCCATGTATTAGTCGCACTTTTTTGATCTTAAAGTCCAAAAATCGGAATGCGGCTAATACACGGGTATTCAGAATTACTAAAATTTTCTAGAGAAATTTGACTTTCTACAAATTACACATGTACACGTAGACAGCTTCGTAACAATCGTAGGTTTCAGAAGTTAATCGTGCTTGTGTGTAAACTAACCAACTATGACGTAAGAATGGTTAAATTAAGTAGACCGAAATAGCGTGCTTTGATGTTAAATATTTACAATTTATGTTTACAATTGTCAAATTTTAATGCGTCTTATACACGGGTATATACGATAGATTTCTAGTAAATTTTTTTCCGCTTACCTAAAAACGAAATCAGAAAACTAATTGAAGATCAAAAAAAAAAAAAAAAAAAAAACGGTAAATTTTTACCAAATTTTTCCTCTGGCCGAGCAAACCTGTTACTTTAAAAGAGTGACTTCTGACCCTCAGAGTCCAGAAATCACTAGTTAAATTAACTAAATTTATTTTGTAAAGTAATTTATTGCTACGTATTATTTTAGGTGCTGAAATTTATGGTCGAGTCCTAGTTGACCCGGTTCAAAACCTGGGTAATTCGTTTGACACTAACATTGAAAAAGTGTTTGTGTGCGCGGGTAAAGACGGGTACATTCCAAAGTACAATCCTCAAAATCAGGAATATGGGTGCCTTGCCGACACCCCCAATCTTCGAGAAAGGTTTAAAATTCTGGTATGTTATCAAAACTTAGTTGATTTCAATTGAAACCGAGCATTCTTTCGAAGTTATAGTAACTTTAATAATAAGAGCGCTTACTGATGAAACGATGACGAAATTAAAAGCTTTGTTATGGAGAAGAATCTCGTTTATAACTGCCCATTTTAATTGTTACTTGTATTAGCTTCTAAAAAAAGCATCAAAAGGTATTAAAAACCGGATAAAATTTAAGGATAAGGAACAGCCGGATACTCAGGATACGGAATTAAATAGTGTTAACTTCAACGCTCGCTTAGCTCTGGACGATCCGGAATCCTTAAAGATTGTCCGTCAACCCGGGACAGATGGCTTCCGGATGGAATCGACTCCTCTTTTTACGGTAAAAATTTATTAGTCTACGCTTTTAAAAGCATTTTCTTAGTTCTTATATTTGCTTTATTGCTAATCTTGAATATCTCTTGGGTGGTAAAAGTAATTGTTTGAAGTTTTACTGATTGGTTTTATCAGCGCTAATTCGTTGTAAGAAAATAAATTAATATATCTGCTTTCAATATTAATTTTTGAGCTTATGAAATAAGTTCTTAATAAATATATTGTTTGAAGTCGTTACGTTTATTAAGGCTTGACTTGCTTGAATTTCATGTACTGATAATTGGCTTTATAGTTTTCTAACTTGCTTTATGTCTTTATTACTTTTTCAGGTCACCGTCGGACGCGAATGGTACATGCATGCTATATACACGGTAAAAGCGACTGACCAACGACGAAAAAGATCCGTCATTCATACTTATCACTCCTTGATTCACTCCTCCAGTGGAAGGAGCAAACGAGCCGTGTCTGGAGCAGCTGATAAGATCGGAAAAGATTATCAAAGAGGCACTCAAATGAAGTACTTAAAATTAGAAAAGCGGGAAAGAAAATCGACACCTCCTGCTTTCGATTCTAATGATCCAGGAAATGGAATTACTTCTCAAGAACCAAAATTTTCTATTCTCTATGTAGTCATCGGCGCTGCTATAGTTGTTCTTCTCATTACAATAATAATAGTTGCGCTATTTTTAAAACGTCGCTCCAAAAATTCACCGCAAGACGACGCTAAAGGGCAATACACAAGCGGAAAAAATATTGTTGTTACTCGAAAACCTGGCGGGGGAACCAAATCGAGTGCTGTTTCGAAGCGTAGTAGTAGTGGTTACAGTAGCTCGGACACTTCAGAAGTATGAAACAAACACTCTCACTCGATAATTGCATTTTTTAGAATTAGGTAAATCGCAAAATTCGGCAACCGACCTTGATCGTTTTTCTGAGAAAATCACCATCTGCGTAATTTTTTTGCTTTGGTTGTTGATATTTTATATAGTGTTGCCACGAATTTTTTTCTCATTTAAAAAACGGCATTGCAGTTTTTGTAAAAAGATCTTATTCAGTTGTGACTATGCCCTGCCAAAAGCCAACAAGGGCTTAGTAGGGCTGCTGTGTTTACCTTTGCACTCTCGTTTTAATCAGCATATTGTTGTCTAGAGGTCAGCCCTGGCGGTCTAGCCTCGATGTTTTTACTTGTGAAAAACTTTGCTTTTTTTTCTTTTACAGCATTTTCTTAGTTTTTTTAAAAATTTTCTTAATTTAAAAACAATTTTAAAAACGAACTGGTTCCTCGAAGCCAAAGTAAAATAAGAAAACTAAACATATGTGATTTTTGATGAATTTATTGTCAAATTTAACCCTAATCGTTTTGCAATTCGCAAGCCAATATTTTAGTTGATTGCACTGTTGTAAGAAATCAACTTTTTATGCCTAGTAAAATTGATAAATTTTGTAATTTACCTGTTTCAACTTCTAGTTTTTGTTTTATGCTTTGCAAGAACAATAGCAAAATAATCATGCACTGGTACTTTAAGGCGAATGTTTTTCTAGCACGTCAGCAGGTCTGCACCGCTGGTAAACCTTGGCCTTACTTGTTGTGAGAAAAAACACAAAACATCTGCAAACTCTATCCACTTCGTTATCACGCTAAATCGTTTTTATATGCATTACTAACACCTATATTTGCGTGCATTGAAACATAAAGAGGTTGTTTTTTTTTTGCTTCGCTTGGCAGCAACCAAGAAAATTTTTTTTAATGTGAAAAATGTCTTCGTCTTGTTGTTTATTATTTTTTTAATTTTATTATTGAAAGTTGCTTTTTTAACTTTCAATCGCTTGATGTCGCACAATACAGCATAATCATGTCTGAATGCATGTTTCTTGGCAACGGACGTTGTTAAATGACGTTTTTACCGAGTTTTCAACAATAAACTCGCCTTATATTGTAACGGTTTTTTGATTTGAATAAACCAAAAAAAGAACTGCCGAAATTATTAGCAGCCGACAGGGAGGCTTAAGGGGAAAAAAGAAAGTACAATGAGAAAATCATTGCTTACTACAAGGTTAAAAAGGTACAGTCAGGGTAAGTTTTTAGGGTTTAATTTTTTTCCTTAATTCTACATTCTATTAGGGGAGGCTTTGGAAAAAAGTCCTTATTTAAAAGCAAAGTTCGGCAGCGTGATTGAGTGTATAGGAGTGCCGTATTAATGACGATCACGATCGACACAATTTTAAGGTTCCACTGCTTTTGTCGTGCCGATGTCTCTTTAGGAAAAGTACTTTATGACACTTTCTCTGCTTGGCGGTCTTAGCAGGTAATTTTAAATTACAATAGCGATAATAACTATATTATACAAAGATTAAAAATAAAATAAAAACTTACAAGCAGACAGCAAGATCGTGCTATCTCCCAAGCAGTCATGGCTTTAGTAGGATGCGAACGAAACGGCCGCACCAGCCCCTCCTAAAAAAAACGTCAAGAAGTGGCCCCCTAAGCAAAATATTGCTCTATTTCTTCATAGCAGCACCACAAGGGTGGCCCCCCCTAAAGTGATGCTCTTTTTTTGGGACCAGAAAAATTTAGAACACAAAAAAGTGGCTTTTCCTATTTTTGCACCGCCCTCCCTTTTTGTAAGGCCATCACTGCTCCCAAGGCAGATTAAAATAGACGTATGGCAGTTGATCTAGGGCCAGTACTTTTGACATGGTCCTGCAAGTTGTGTCCCCCGTCTGCACCTTAACTTTAAGACGAAACTAAGGGTTATGTACTCGGTTGAAAGTGATGCTTTTCTTTTGTTTTAGAGAACACCACGGTTTTGAGACGAAAATAGAGATTTTGGACATAAATTTAAAGTAATTACCCTATTTTTAGAGATCACTTTATTTTGGAACGAAAAACTTGGCACAGTAAGTTTAGTCATCGATTCCTTTTTTTGCCTTACTTGTTAATTTTTTTAATAAAAATTGTTTGGTGAGGGCAATAATGGCCTTACAGAAAGGGGGGAGCGGTGTAAGAAAAGTAAGGGGGCCACTGTTTAACGTTCCAAGGCAAAGCAATCTCTGAAAAAATGGTCATTGTCCATAATGCGCATTGTATTTATTCGTTTTAAAAACATGGTCAGTTAGTTTAGCTAGTTTAGGGTTAAATTAGAATTTTAATTATGCTAGTTTTGTTTAGTTAGAGTACGGTTAAATATGTTGTGTAGATTTGTATTATATAATTGAGATATAATCAGGAATTGTGTTGAGTTATGTCTTATTATTATTTATTTCTATTAATTATTCCTTTTATTTCTATTAATCGATTCTATTTGAATAAGGTCATAGATTCTGTTTGAATAAGAATGTTCAATAGACAACAATAAATCTATTCAGTCTTTCTAAAAACGTCTTTGCAGTATTGCAGAAACTTCACTAAAAAACCGTTCAATGAAAATAGCGCTTACAACAGATTAAGCTTAATTCAATTAGCCTATTTGTAAGAAGTGAAACAAGCTGTATAGATTTTGTAGTTGATTTTAGTGGTTCAACATTTTCCGCATTCGCGCAAATCAGAACTACAATATAATTATATATTTTTTAAACAAGCTGCTTAAAGATGAGAAACACCAGACTCGAGTTTCGCTCTTATTAGAGCTCGTCAGTGATGCTTATCTCACCGCGAATCGCACCTGGGACCTGTAGTCTTCCACGCAGGTTACTATACCACTAGACCACAGATCCCAGACGACAGATGGATTCAAACCAGCTGTTACTGATATAGTAACCTGCGTGGAAGACTACAGGTCCCAGGTTCGATTCGCGGTGAGATAAGCATCACTGACGAGCTCTAATAAGAGCGAAACACGAGTCTGGTGTTTCTCATCTTTAAGCAGCTTGTTTAAAATTAATTCTAAATTCCTCATAATTCTTCAAATTATATATGTCTTCATTATTGTTAATTGATTATTTTGATTTGCATTCGTATCAATGATTTTGAGCAAAATAACTCAATAATAAAAAATTTGCAGTTTTTTTCAGTTTTTGTATTGTTATTAGTTACTAATTTTTGCAAACTTTTAAATACGCCTCATGTACTGTGTTTTTGTAAGTGTACCGCTGTGTTTTTTTTTTGTCCCACTATTTAGAGGGAGGCAGTTGACTAGAAGACCGTATGGTCATTTCGCTGCCTTCCTGTGCTTTCGAAAACTTTTTTTCACATATATTGGTGTATTTTTCGTTTTGAAGCACAAAACAAAATAAATAGATACTAGATACTCATACAATTTTTTTCTGTATTTAGACTTACGAAACCAATCATTTTTTGTTTGAATTCGTCACAACAAATGCTTTATGACATTGTAAATACATTTAAGTGCGTAATTTTTCTTTAAATAAGACTTGGTAAAATTGATGTTGCATTATTGTGGATGGAATTATAAGAAAGACGGTACCGAAGACCTCCCGGACCCTAAACTCAGGACAGTCATAGAGGGAGCCGCTTTTTAGTGTATGAAAACAAAGTGATCTCTAAACAAAAATCTTCAATTGAAGGGGGGCCACCGTTGAAAAAACATTGTGATCTCTGAAAAAAGTCATTGTTTTAGAAAGGGCCACTTTTTAGTATCTCAAAACGAAGTTATCTCTAAAAAAAAGTCTTTATTTCAGACGTGACACCGAAGTCCTGGTGCTACTATGAAGAAGTAGAGTAAGATCTTGTGTAGGGAGGTCACTTTTTGATGTATTTTAGGGAGGGTTGGTGCAGCTGCCCCGTTCGCACCCAATAAAGCCATCGCTGGGTGAGAAAACGAGAGAAAAGTAAAAACGATAGTGTCAATAATTACAAAAGCGTCAATTGTTTTACTCTCGAGAAAAACTAGAAATTAAACTAGTAACAGACCTACTAAATTTTTTAGACCAAAATAAAACAGACTCTTATAAATTGTTATACTAAAGTCGCTCTTCAGCAATAATAACTTTTTCATTATCCAAGCTTTATATAATAAATATTTACTCAAGCTAAACAAGCGTTTCAGTAGTGTAGTGGTTATCACGCTCGCCTCACACGCGAGAGGTCCCCGGTTCGAGCCCGGGCTGAAACAGTTTTCTTTTAAATGATTCAATAAAAATACGTAATTTTTATTGTTAACACAAATGTACTTTCACCATATTGATTGCAATAAGTTTAAATTTTACTTTTAAACCAATTGGTTAAATTATTAAAATATTTAGAAGGATTGAGGATACTTTCCTGTTATCGCCCCAACATCAGCAAATCGTAAACGAAAACCCAAGACTTTTGGGGTCTCTTAAGCGATCTTTTTCGGTGAAACTAACCGGAAATACCCTTTACAGCACCAGGGTGAAATAAAAAAGACACCAAGAGAAATGTATTGAAAATAACAGGAAGCAATAGATGGTGGGGCGATAACAGGAAAGTACCAGATTGAGATCCATATGACCACAATTTTTTTAAATGTTATAAAATTCAACACCTTTACCTCAGACAACGAATTTTGATTTAAAAATTACAATCGACTATTCAGTTAATTTAGGGATGCTACATAGGCTACCTTTAACTGACTTACCATACGTCCCGATTTAGCCGGGACAGTCCCGGTTTTAAAGCCTTCCGGACGGTCGGTCGAAAAGTCCCGGTTAAGCCCTTTAACCAGCAAACATAACCCTACAGGTATATAAACTTGTTTTGTATGGTATGTTTTAATGTTTTCCCAACTTATTAAACAGAGTGATGCGCTATCTTGTTTCGTTTTGTTGGGTACAATGCAATCATAGCCGTACCTGCCGGGGGGCAGGGGGGGCAATTGCCCCCCCAAGTTTCGAAGATTTGGGCAAAATTAAGATTTTTCGGGCAGTGAGAAGAAAATATTTGGGCAAAACCATAGTTTTTCGGGCAGCGATATGAAAAATTTGGGCAAAGTCAGGAAATTTAGAGAGGTGATGATGAGGAACTGCAAGAAATAATAACCCAAATTTAGGTGAAGACCTTTTTTTTTTTAGAGAACACCTTGATTTTGGGACGAAAATTGAAAATTAGGAGACTGAATTTAAGTGAAGACCTTTTTTTTTTTTTTAGAGATCACCATGATTTCAGGACAAAATTGGTTTTTCGTCTGAGAATCTCAGACAATTTTTTTGTCATATCCGAAATGTACTATAAAATCATGATTTGGGCAAACGTCACAAAATTTGGGCAAAACTTCATTGCCCCCCCAAAATTTTTTGGGCTGGTACGGCTATGAATGCAATTGTTATGTCATTGTAGCGGGTCGGTTCTTAAGTAAGAGGGCATGTGCTTTTTGCTGTTAAGTTATTGAAAAGACTTATTTCGTGTGAATTTTAGAATTAGAGATAATTAGAGATCAAATCGAAGTGAAGACCTTTTTTTTTAGATATCACTGATTTGGGAACAAAAATTAATAAAAACGGTCTAAAAGACCCGCGATTTTTGATGAGCTTCAAAAATGTGCCGCAAACGGAAAAAGGTTGAAAAACATTGGTTTATCCTACTAATTTAGCTTTCAGTTTTTTTGCAAAAATTCTTTTTTTATATATCTGATATTAAGGGTTTGTTCTGAAGCATCCCGGTTTTTAATTGCAAAAATATGGTAAGTTTACCTTTAATAAAAAAAATTACTCTTTCGAGGTCTTCCGAAAACTATTTTGGCATTCGAAAACAGCTAAGTCAGTAAGTTTTGAGTTGTATGTGCTTTAACCACAAATAAATCTTTCCATCGTCTTTTAACTGAAAATGAAATCAAAGTCTTTATCATTGAAGTGTTTTCCCGATGATCCGACAGAGCGGCGAAAGTAAGAGTTGATCCATGATTATGCCTGTGCCTAAAAATTTTTATTACCAACTTTCCTGTAATTCCATCCACAACAAACAACAACATGCCGTAGACCAATTTGACCAAGTCTAATTTGAAACATAGTTTCATTTAAATAAAATCAAGGAAATAAAAAAGCAATTAATAAAACATAACTTACCGACATAACACATTATTCTTTAATTAGGCCTGCTATTATTAGGCTACACAAATACATATAACAAACCAAACCCTAATGTAATTAAACAATACTAGCATATTTGAAACATACGTAAAACACCAACTAAAACCGAATCTAGCTAAACTCAACTAACCGTTTGCTAATTAAATGGGACAAGACAAATTACATGGCACATTATGACTTAATAATATAGAAACATCACAGTTATATTGACCCCATTTGCAAAACGGTGCTTCATCCTATCAATCACGCTGTTATTCTGGTTTCTGTTTTACGTTTTTCTGGATGCTGGTTTAACACCATCACTCCCAGCATCTGATCCGGGTAGTACAACACCCTGAGGTAGTAAAAGGATAAATCCTCGGGTCCCAATCCTGTTTGTGTCTGACCTGGAGCGGATGCTCTTTCAAACGATGACGACGCTGTTTTTGTTTAAGATTGAGAGCTCCTGCCTTATGGAAACAATTAAAGACCACGCCTCTTACTTTTTTACGTTTTTACTCCACTCTTGACTCTTAAATTACTTCAGCAATAAACCCAAAGCTTATAATGCTGATATGAGTTTAATGCAGGTGGATGATACGCAATTTGGCTTTATGCCAGGAAGAGGGACGACAGATGCTTTTTTTATAGTGAGAAGTATGCAAAAAAAATACAGGGAGAAAGATAAAAAAATTGTACATGTGTTTTGTGGATTTAGAGAAGGCTTTTGACAGAGTTCCAAGAAGAGTAATGCAATGGGCACTGAGGAAAAAAGGAATACTAGAGATCTTGGTGAAAACGGCAACGAGTCTGTATGAGGGTTCAAAGACCAAGGTTAAAGTTGGATCTGAATTCTCAGAAGAATTTCATGTAGCGGTTGGTGTACATCAGGGATCTTTTTTGTCACCTTTTTTGTTTGCAATTGTGGTGGATGTTATGACAATGAATGCAAAAGAAGGCTAAATGAAAGAGGCTTTTGGTTCGCAGATGATTTGGTACTGATGAGTGAAACAATGGAGGATCTGAAGGAAAGGTTTCTAAAATGGAGAAGTGCATTGAAGAGCAAGGGACTGAAGGTGAATCTTGAAAAGACGAAGGTAATGGTGTGTGGGTCAGACGGTGAAGTCATACGAAGTAGAATAGACCCATGTGGAATATATGGCAAAAGGGTAACTGTCAATTCAGTGCTATGAACAAAATGCGACCAAAGGATTCATGGAAGATGTTCTAAATTAAGCAATTATCCCGATCTGCTTTCAGAGATGCTAAGATATTGCTGTCCGCTTGTAATTTAATCAGAAATAACTGTAATTTATAACTGATGCTTGCCAAAACCACCAAGCAAGAGAAATTGCCGTAAAGTGTTTTTCCCGAAGACTCAACAGAATGGCGCGAGTAGATTTTGAACTGAAACCATGTTAATCATAAGCACGGCGCTTTAAACACTCGACTACGCTGCCGACATAGCTTGTAGCGGAATATTATTATTGTTAAAAAGGCTTTTTACGTGATTAAAAATGCCCCTTACAGCTATAGTTGGTTTGAGTGGTTTACAAAAAAGGAAGTATTACTTGATGGCATTTTACATAACGAGTAAAAACCACAAGTTGGCTGCAATCACTGACATCTGTTGAATGGAGATCTTCTATTGAATGGAGATCTTGGCGGAAAAAGCTTTGATGTCTGATACAACTTGATCAAGAATATCAGCGTCAATCTCATTGATTCTACTGCTGATAACATTGTGTGACAGAGAAATCTGTTGCAGTTTTTAGCGGCCTTCTCACCCAGGACAGCTTTTACCATTTCAAAAGCACAGGACTTGATAAGAGTCTCCGCAGCAGTGACTGGCTTTTTCGTTTTTACCACTTAGTATGCGACTTTATAGGCTATGATACAAAAAATAGAGGCTTATCCACGGGAGTAAACCCTAACTTGGGATGCGTTTCTTGAGTAAACCATATTCGACGTATTTTTCTTTTTACTTTAGAACTTTTTTACAAGTCATAATGGAATTAGTTGGACTACTAGTCAACACAGTTACGTTGGGCTATAGCTAGTACTAGGCTATCGTGAAGGTTACACCAGTAGCAATTAATTAGTGGGAAAAATCTATTTTAAGCCTAGTAAAAGTTACACTAACGACCAAGCCTTGCTTTGCTGGATCTGCCTGCCTGCTGTTCCTGCCAAAAGCTGACCACAAAATGTCAACCCGCGACCTCACTTCTTTCCCGGCAAGTGAAAGTTCAATTAGCCCAAGTTAACAAGAAAACTACGGACTAAACAACCCGGTGATTATTACTTACTGCAAGCCGATTGTGACGACAACAGAAACAATGCCCATTGTCAACAACAAACAGTCTTTTAGCTATCAGTCACTTGCGAATTTTTGTTGTCGTGCGCTCTGCTGTTTAGACCCACCTCGAATTCTTGACTTGCCGAGATAACCCATGTACAACAAATCTTTATATACAGTATTATATACTTTCACATTCGCGATGGATTCTCGCACTCCCAGCAACAGTTACTCATACCCCATGGGGGTGTGGGCACCCTTAATCAAGAAGCACTGTCCTAGGTAGAGTTTGATAGTCGACAAAGTGTTTAGCAGCTGTAAAGCTCAAATTAAAAAAATAAGTTTCTTAAAAAATATGTTTAGATTATCATTATTCCGCGGCACCCCTGCATTCTTTTGCTGCACATCCGCTGTGGAGCATTGAAAGAGACGCAACCACGTTTTAGGCTTAGTTGTTATAGATGAAATAGCTGTTATTTTCTTTTTTATGTTGCCAACTAAAACTGAAGTCTGTTATTCTCGTTCTGGGTTGTTTGGAAGGGCATACACTTCGGGTCAGGCTTAGACAGAACTGGATCTGAGAATTTATCTTTTTACTATACAAACGTCTTACTCGGGTCAGATACTGCAGGAGTTTTCAAGCCGGTGGGCCATGGCCCATTTTTGGGCCACAGCGAGTTTTTTTAGATGGACTACACGGAGATGATGTAAAAAAGTATTGAAATCATATGTTCGGGGACTGTTTTTGTTGTCAAAAAACGATTTGGTTAAAGTGGGTGCAAAATTGAAATGACATTGAGACCTTTTTTTGATCTTCACCTATAATTTGGAAATAATTTAAAATTGGGTGCGGAATCAAAGTGAAGATTAGACCCATTGGGAGGTAACAATTGCGTTCAAGGTTTTTGGGCCACGGTTTTAAAAAAATTGAGAAGTTTTGAGGCACTGGCAGGGATGGTGTTGCGCCAGTATCAGGTTTCGATGTTAAGACCTCGTGCTCCATTTCCATGCGGTGCTTGTATAGATACAACGTAGCCTGTGGTTTCTATACAATGCTGTCACAATGCAAATCGATTAAGAAGCGAAGTTCCATAGTGCGTGGGCAAATGCAAGCACGCAACATCAATTATGCGATTGAGCTTGACCCAAGGTGTTCCAAGCCGTTTTTATGGGCCGACAACTGGCTCTGGAAATGAAAGCACAAAACTTGAATGTGCTCTCACAGCATTTTCAATTCTATTTACAATTTTATGGAGTTCAGATTTAGAAAATACAAAAATGTTTTTCATTTTTGATCGTTTTATAAAAATCTGAGGACGCATCAAGTTGCCAAGTGAACTTTTTTAAACCTAAAAATTTCATTAGCTAATCGCTATTGGAAAAATTTATCTGCAGTTTTTGACAACAATAGCCAACACTAAAACATGTTGAAATTTCGATTTTTCGACGAATTTAATTGTTTTATATGAATCCTACTTAAATTAAATTGACTTCTGCCGTAAGGAGCCGAACCAAACAACTTTAAAGATTCTCTGGGTTAATAACTGATGGTCAATAACTTTGGAAAAAGTAAACTATAAGATACCCATGTTTTATTTTTATTTGCAAATAATTAAGATTCCAATAACATTCGCGAATTGGCATTAAAAATCATGACGTTCTGTGGTAAAATTATATTTGTGAACAATTTTTCTAAAAAAATTGTTATAATTAATTAGAGAACAATGCTGACGGGTACTCATTAGGATTGCCAATATTTCTAAGCGAGCATTAAAAACCTAGTAGCCTATGCAAAAAACTATCTTAAGCATGATAAGAGAACATTTGTACACAAGCAAGTCTTAATACCAAGCCAACACTTCTTCATGATTATTTGTAATTATTCAATTTTGATTTGTAATTAGTGCAATAAAAAAAACTTTCTAGAAGAAAAATTTTTTTTACAACACTTGTATTTTATGTTAGTGTAAAATGTAAATGTTATTTATGTACTGGAACAATTCAATAAAATTGATTGCGTTAAAATTTGGAATCTAATTTGTTAAAGCCATTAAATGTTTCATCATCTTTAACCTGTTGTTCAAATAGACAAAGTGTTTTGCAAATTCTTTGTTATCAGCATAAACTTTGTACGTAAATCACTGTTGGCAAAAAAATTAAACAAAATGACTTTCAGAAACATCTAAAAATTTCCATATAAGTCGTAATGTTTTGAAGTTGAAGTGCTATTTATTACTGGGCATAACGCTTCCAACAGTCAAATTTGGCCATCAGTAATGTCCAAATATCTTGTTATAATATTAAAAACAAATTTATTAAATCATAAATAGTAAGCTCTAGTTGTTCATAAAAATTTTCGTCGAGCAACTTTTACTTTAACTAGACAAAAAAATTCATCCAA
Source organism: Diplosoma virens (assembly GCA_963680785.1). Lineage (NCBI taxonomy): Eukaryota > Metazoa > Chordata > Ascidiacea > Aplousobranchia > Didemnidae > Diplosoma > Diplosoma virens. The sequence goes on from OY796892.1 coordinate 34,111,318, forward strand.
AATGACGTTTAAGGTTTTTCATTTTGACATGCTTTTCTATAAGTGTTTAAAACTAAACTACAGATTTTACGAGATAAAATATGTTAACGGAATGTTAACTTAAAGAATACAAACTTCACGTCATATAAAGATTGAGAAAAATAAGTCTTGTTTCTGTTTTTTTTGTGCATCTCTTCTAGTGGGACTTAATTCGAACTACTGTATTTATTAAAAAAACTGGTCCAAAAATATCTTGACGATATTGTTATTCCATCGTTGCAAAAACATAATACTGTACCTGATTTTTGTTTTTCTTTTTCTTTTGTTTATTAAGTCAATAAATGTTTCATCATCTTTAGCCTGTTGTTCAAACAGACAATGTGTTTTGCAATGTCTTTATTACCAGCATGAACTTTGTACGTAAATCACTGTTGGCAATAAAAGTTAAACAAAATGACTTTTAGGAACACCTGAAAATTTCCATACACTGTAAGTTGTAATGTTTTGAAGTTGAAGTGCTATTTATTACTGGGCATAACGCTTCCAATAGTTAAATTTGGTCATCAGTAATATCCAAAATATATTTTTCATATAATATTAAAAACAAATTTATTAAATCATAAATAATAAGTTTTACTTGTTTATAAAAAAATTTGCCAAACTTTAACCCTATTTTTCTCAACCTTTTTCAAACTATTAAGACAAATGACTCTCTACAAATAAATTAATATATATTGGAAAAGAAAAGCTGTGTAAATATGTTATTTTGGAAAAGTGTATTAAACTGGTACCCCTTATATAACTTATTAATATTACCCATGAAGTAGCTCTCAGGTTTAAAAAAGTTGGTGATTCTGTCATAGAAACTAAACGCATGCGATACGACTAAAAATTATCGTTTTTCTTTTATCTATAGGCTACTTGAAAATTTTTAGCATTGTTAAAATGTCGTTGATATAATTGTTAAAGTGGGACATTGTTGAATGCAGTGCCAGTGCACCTACTTGTATATTCAGCAGTACAAAAAAGGATTTGTTTATTTTGTTTTTAGTGAAACAATAAAAAATGGCTTACTATTGTCGACGTGATTTTGAAATCCAAATTTTTCAAGTCGACTCTGTAAAGTAAAAAACTGAAAGTTAAAAAAAAGCAATTAGTCTGTCCATTAGACTAATTTTATAGTTTCAAGAAAACTAGTTTCTTGGACCACAAGTTTTGGTTGAAGCACAGGATCTGTACTTAAATAAGTTATGTAACATGGCATTGGATAAATTTTGAATTTTTGAATTTATGAAACTGTTCGACATGACCGAAGTTTTTCAACAATTCAAGAGAATTACTGGTAAAGAATTAGTTGACTACTTGAAATAAAGGTATTACAGCAGCTTCTGATGCATTATGTTTCAAGACCAAAAGAATCGCATTATAATTTATGAATAATAATAATAGAATTCTAGTTTATTTTTTAAAACATTATACTTCAAAATACTGCTTGAAATTAAAGATCTTTATCAGTTAATTTTTTTTGCTCTTTTATTGATTAAGCAATTTATTTGCAAAAGGCTTGGAAAAAGCTAACTTTCAGTTTACGACTGAAAACTTTTCTATAAGTTGTGGAGCGTTTTGAATATATTATTATTGATGTAGAATGTAGATATGAAGAAGCGACAGCAGCATCTGAGCTAAAAAAGTTTTGTGTAAAAAGTTAAATAACTTTGTTTATATTACAGCATCAGCGGCGTGCGGTGACCTCTGAGGCTGGCCATGCAATGCTGGTCATGCAATGGATATGCAATACTTTACGGATAGGACAAAAAAATTGCCTGGGATTGTAGGACGAAGACCAATTTTCGTTCCCAAATAATATTTATTGTTCTCTAAAAAAAAAAAATTTTCGCATGAAATCAGTCTCAAATTTCACGTTTTTACTCCCAAAATCAAGGTGTTCTCTAAAGACAAAAAAAAGTCTTCGCTTGGAAACAGTCTCGAATTTCTCAATTTTTGTCCCCAAATCGGGCTGTTCTTTATAAAGAAAAAAAAAGATGAACAGGTAAAAGTTCGTTGTTTTTGCAATGCATGACTTGCATACCCTGACCGCACGCCACTGCACAGCATTGCAGTATAAACAACTTTCATTCACTCTTTAGCAAATAACTGTGCTATCTGTTGAATCAAATATTTGATTTGCTAAAAATTTGTGAGATTATTTTAGAAATACAATTTACCATTACAAAAGACATTCCACACCAGAAAAGTAATTTTTAATAAAGTACAGCATACAAAATGTAAATTTTTAATTGTCATATTTCTGTTTAAAAACTTCTTGAACAGCACCGTAGCATTTTTGCTAAACATCTTTTTAAAGACTGAAGAGATATACAGGCCTATAAAATTGAATTGAGGAAAATCATCGAAAGGAAGTTGCATTGATTAAATAATAATTTTGTCATCTTGTTTTTGACTATGTTTTGAACATGCAATTGTTGGAACTGTTTACATCTTTACAGAACATTATTTTAAGTCTTGTTTTTTTTTTATTTCCATCCAAAAAAACAACTGATAATTGAAAACAAAATAGAACAAAGGTTGTAAACAGGGAGATGGCAACTGAATGATATATTTTACATGTATAACATGCACAGAAATTTTTGCATGGTCACCACACCTGTGCATTAACATTGAAGATTAAAAAAGCAAACACATGAACAAAAAAATAACAATATTTTTTAAAAGTTACAAATACACTTTTAGCGGTAACAAGATAAAAGTGCATTGCTTACTCAAGATTTGCTTTTTACTTAAACAGTAATTTAAACAGTAATTCATTGCTTTAAACAGGCAGGTTTCGTCGAAGAAGCACATTTTTTGGTTGAAAGTCAACTTGAAGTAGCTAATACCAGCTCCGTGAATCCTAAAGCTCAAGAGATAATTTCACTCCAAAACATCTGGCATGGGCTAAAGGAGATATATAGTGATTGGGTGCCGAATGATATGAATGATTACATAGCAGTTGTTGACAAGATTGAAACGTCACCAAATCTAACCTACACGAAAATCACGTAATGGATACTGTAGTTGAAGGAGAAAATGATACCGATGAGGAAGAAGAAAACGAAAATCAAATTACAGTCGAAGAAAACCCAATCCCAAAACTGAGTGACGCACACGCAGCCATGAGAACGTTGCAGCACTATGGGTTTGGCTGTTCAAGCACGGGCATGGAGAATATTGTTTTTTAATTAGAGGAAATACTTAAAGACCGGTCGCTCAAATGCCTGCGAGAATCAAAAATTACTGGGTTTTTTACAGCAGTGTAAATGTGTATTGCAGCAATGGCCAACCGTAGCTCGCGAGCCGCGGCTCTTCTACCGCTCGTTTGTGGCTCATGTGAATTCTTATAATAAACCTAAATTGTTTTTTCGATGTCTTAATTTTTGCTAGAAGTTGCTGAAGGTGTTTATTTACTAAATAAGCTTTGAATACATTCTCTGTCTTTTTTCAGTTTTCTCTTTCAATTTGGGACAAAAAAAAAGATTTTGGACATTGTTTGAAAGTGATGACTGTTTTTTTTAGTCATTATCAAAGTTTTGCGCTGAATACGAAATAGCATTGCGACCGTATACAGCGCAAAAATATTTTTAAAAAAATATATCCTTTTTTAAAAACTAAGGGTGCTTTTTTCTTTAAGTTTTGTCATAATTACAATTTTAGAAAATTTTGTGGCTCACAAACATTATTAGTTTATTGAATACAGCTCATGTGTGAATAACTTGGGCCACCCCTGGTGTATTGTATGGTTATTCTGCATCACAAATTTGTTTATTTTAAAATAATTTAAATATTCGGTCGTCACAAGTTTAATTTAGGTGATTTTTATCGGTATTCTACAAGTCTGGATAACTGAAGAGCAGAAAAAATAGTCTTCGTATAATCTGGATCTTCGCCTAATCCGGATAATTTTGTCAGTCAAATCGAATCCAGATTAACCGATGTCTACTGTACCTATATATGCCTATCCCTGCCTATACTAATAATACAAATACAAGCTGACTGAATGACACTAAATGGCAACACGGATGAGCAGTTTCATAATTTGTATTATACACTGTAGTAACTTTGGTGCTAGTAGGTAGTAGCTTCGGTCGTTGTCTGGTAACATTGACTAATACACACATATCGCGTGGTAACTTTTGTCATTCATTACATTTGAAAAGTGCTTAGGATCGTTTCTGTCGCTGCAGTCCGTGTGACGTTGTTAAGTAGTTAAGGGTCAGCGTTGACGCCTCGAAATCAGAATAGTAAGCTATAGTTGTTTATGAACATGTTAAAAGTTTGCATTGCTTTAATTCTTGTTTTATCGCTAAAGTGTGCTCGCGACCTGCGGCATCGGTGTCAATTGAAAATGAAAAAATTGTTCTTTAATTCGAATTTAACGAGGTCTTATTTTCCAAATAGTTTTTGACATTTCTCTAGAATTTTCCACAGTTGAACAGAAACCTTTGATGTTTAAAAATTTAAAACTTAAGTTAGTTTAAATCTAAAACCTTAAATTTTATAAAGAGTCAAAGGAACCTAGTTTTTTTAAATAGAAAGATTAAAAAATTGAAAAAATAAAACAAAAATACCAAAATATAGGCCTATCAGTCAATCTAGAAATTGCCAGGAAAGTCTAGTAGTTATCAATCCTGCTTACAGCCCAAAAGATTTCATTTCCGGAACGACCAATCACTCGCCATCGTGGAACGCCACGTAAACTAGGCATCTCAAACTCACGGCCAGGAAAGTTTTTTGGTGCGGTCGGCAAAAGTTTTTAAAGAATTTTTGAATCAGATGCTCAATTCAAAATAAAAATACTAATAAATTCAAAAAGTTTTGAAACAAAAAAGGTTTAAGCGGCATTTAGAAAAACGCCATAGAATTTTTTTTCAGGAACCGATTGAATGATAACCTTTTTTTAGCCTTCAATTTGATTTAACGTAAAATCTGAAAATCTAATTTCCTGAATACTATTACTCGGACTACAGGTTTACTTGAAAACCAAAAAAAATTGTTCATGTTGTTTTTTTTAACCTTGAAATGAACAAAAAATTGTTCATTTTAAGGTTTACTTGAAAACCAAAAAAAATCTCCTTCACTTCAAAATTGTTGATTTTGATGCGACATTTGATTGCATCTTTTGCTCTTTTTGTTTGAAAATTATCACCGATGAAAGCCGTTACGATTGCAATTCATTTTGCTGATATTTTCATCGGGTTAAAAAAGAAATGCTCATCCTTTTTACAAGGCGTCCAAATTCATCAATAAATTTACTGAAGAGCCTTTTATACGTTTTATACAATTAGTCAACTTGATCGTTTAAAAATGTTGGAAGCATGGTTTGTCTTTACAAAATACTCTTTCAAAAACAAAGCTTTTTAAACAAAGCAGACTTTAAAAGTGCTGTATAAAAATAAATCGTGACAAAGCTTTGAGGTTTTTTGGAAATTGCAATTTTGAGATTTTAAAGGTTTGCTATTGCGATATCAATCATGAACGCAGGATCAGCATCTGTTCTTCGTTGCTCAGGTGAATGTCATTTGTCCTTTCGGTAAACTGCTACAGTTATGGGTTTATACTTTAAGATAATAATGTACAATTGCACATTTGATGCAGCATCTAATGAGTTCCTGCAGTATGCTCTGCAAAAACGACAAAATGGCTCCGGCAAACAAAATTTGCATATTATTTGTTGAAAGTGACTTGCTATTCCGACTGACCTGTAAAAAAGTTGACGAATCGGTTACTAAGTCAATAAGTATAGTCCAAACAAGTCATTGTGTTTGGGGAAAAAAATATGAAAGCTGTTTGCTGAAATTGAATGAATTAAAAAATATTTTACAAGTAAATATTTCATTAAAAAAATTTACATATCGAGTTGTATAAAGTCAGTAAGCTCACAAGCAATGCATTAACCCTTTGACAGTCTAAGGGGTTTTCAAGACATCTGAGTTAAATGCCCTGTGTATCACATGTGATGCACGGGACTGCCAAAGGGTTAAAGAATAAATCAAAATAGTCTTGTCACCATTATGAGTAAATTGACAGAATTTGATGGGTTTTTTGCTGTTTTATGTTTTGTAGAAAAATTTTGACTAGATATAAGCAAAAACTTAACATGCGTAAGCATTTATACCGCCAATTAAACGGTTTTTGACACTGAGCAGTAACAGTCATGGCTCAAGTTGAATCGTTATAAAAATCTATTTTTCTTGTTCATAACCAGCATAGCCATGTATTCCTTTTTATTTAGTAGTCCATGGCGTTGCCTAGTAGTTCTTGCGAAATACTATATTAGTGAATCATATATAACAGGGTGGTCCAAGGCCCTCGTTCTTGCGATTTACTTTTTAAAATTTTTTAGAACGTGCAGGCCATAGTCGACTGGAAATGCCAAAAATGATTGTTTAGAACTCTTTTTTGGTTTTTACTTGATTTTAAAGGTAAATGAGCGTTGTTTAGACTTCAGACTGATGGAAAAAAACCTTTTTAAGTTCTAGTTTTTTTATTTTCCAAACTCTTTGTTGCTGCTTCTAATAGAAAAAATGTATCATGATTAAAATTCTTCTGCGGGCCACAGATAATGTGATATGTGGCCCGAGGGCCTGGATTTGAACCACCCTGATATATATCTTTCGAAACGAAACAAACGACTTGTCAATCTTTAGTCTCAAGTTGTTTGCTAATTATAGGCCTAGAGCCTTTTGTAAAGTAGTAATTACTTTAAAAAGATTAATTCAACTTCGACTAAAGAACTTTTAGCGTCGTTTCACAAATCACGAAGTAAATCAGCCGATAAATATGATGGAAGTGGTTTTATTGTTCTCTTTTAACACGTTGGTCGCAGTCTGCACCGTATAGGCGCACGCTGAATTTTCCAGACGCGCGATGTGTACATGTATGGTACACGCCTATAAGAATCATCGCCGGCACATTGCCATCAATACGGAATGCAGTCATTGTGGGCTGCGTGTAGCTAATTTTGGCACTGAATTTTACACGGTATACTGAAAGTACTAACCTCTGTGGAGCTGCACACAACCTCCCGCTTTGATGTCTGCTTTGACACTGAAAATATACAAGTTTGAACATATCGCCCCCTGTAAATTCGCCGCATGGGCTATCGCGGCCAACTTGTTAAATACTGAGTTGATTTTTTTGTGAATCAAAAACTGATGTTTGTACTTAGGCCTGAAAGAATTGCCACTTAAGAGAGCTACTTGAGCAGTGGCGTACCGAGAATTTTTGAAAGGGGAGCATATGACCACAATGTTTAGTGGAAAAATTTATTCAAGTGGTAGGTAGGTAAAAAAAAGATCTTCACTTTGAGTCGGTCTCGGATTTCATAAATTTTGTCTCTGGAAACTAATTGTCTCTGAAAAAAAAGGGGGGCCACAGCACAATGCTCTCCCCCTTCAAATACGCTACTGTATTTAAGTTTCTTAAAAATTTGCATCTTTAAAGAAAGAACTTTTGTATAAAAATGATGTTATGACTTGAGGTTGTTACTTAAGATTAGGATTACCATATTTTCGAAGGGGCCAACCGGGACGCTTGTTGACAGAAAAAGAGTCGTCCTCAAAAAGTAATGTTCTTTAAAAATAAAGGTCTTCACTTCGAATCAGTCTCAGAATTCCTAAATTTCGTCCCTAAAAAGAGGCGTTCTCTAAAAAAAGGTCTTCACTTTGAATCAGTCTCCGATTTCCTACTTTTCGTACCCCAAAAGAGGTGTTTTCTAAAAAAAAGGTCCTAAAAATCGGGACTGTCCCACCAAAATTGGGACGTATGGTAAGCCTCCTTGAGATTGATGTTAATAACGAAAAAATTAATCACACATATTTTTATATATTTAAGATTATTTTAAATAAAATACAGAAGCTTATTTATTGCTACTTTAAGTCAAACTGCTTTAATTGGTGGATATGGGAATGACTGAAGGACATGGTGAGATACAATGCTTTTTTTGTTGCTTAATCAAAAAACAATCTCTAAACCTATATCATATTTTTTAAAAATGTAATCTAAGTCTAGTTCGTTTGAGGAACATTGTTATTGGGTACATTGCTCCATAACCGTACCAGTCGAAAAAATATTTTGGGGAGGGGCAACAGAAATTTTCCCAAATTTTATAACGTTTTCCCGAATCATGATTTTTAGCAATTTAGGGATATGAGAAGAAAATTTGTCTCAAAGTTTCGGTGAAGATCAATAGAAAAAATAAGTCTTCCCTTTGAATCTGTTTCTGATTTCTCGATTTTCTACGCAAAAAATAGTGATCTCTAAAAAAAGACTTCACTTCAAACCTTAATTGTTTTTCTAAATTTGAAAACTTTGTTCCGCAGAAATAGTTCTAATTTTTTTGTTGCTTCCCGAAAAATTCTGATTTTGCTCAAATTTTTAAGACGTGGGTGGCAATCGCCCCTTTACCCTCTGGATGGTACGGCTATGCATTCCTCTACAATTACTATTTATAACCATTACTGTAGGTTAGGGTTAGGTCGTACATATTTAGCAGTAAAGCAGCTAATGTTCTCAGTCACAAGGTATTCAGTGGCAAAGTTTCAAGCTCCCATTTTATCAAATAATTTTGAATAAACAAATCGATTTTTTGAAACAGTTTATTTTGGGTATATTGTGTTTTTAGATTCTCTAATTAAATCTGAATCAACGAAGCAAAATAAATCTTTTGTAATATCTCTCATTTCCTTGGGGCTATTGTTGGCGCTTTTGGGGGTAATGGTCGCATTGTTCATACAAGTAAGTAGGCTACTTTTCTGGATATATTTTGTAATAAAAAAATTTGTTTTTAAACTTAGCCTAAGGACGTAAAAGATAATACGTTTACACCCATTTATTATTTGAATTAAAAACGTTTTTGAAAATTTGAAAAGTCGCCCCCAAATCACTGCAAAGCAATTTTTTTAACATTAGAATTATGCAGCTTATTTAATCTACCTATAAATAACCCGAGTAGTCAAAATCACTGCTTTATGCATAAAAAAGAGAATGATTATCTTTATAAAATAATATTATTATTAGGTTATCATAAATGTTTTAAACTTTTATGGTCAATTTTGAAACGGTATGAACTAAATTGATTGATTGATTGATCTAGTTATGAATTTATTGCGTTTAAAGCAGTGCTGCCCAATATTATTAATTACGCTAATTTTACATTTAGCGTTATTAGGTCAATGTTTGGTTTTACATAAAAAAGTTTTTAAAAGACATCCAAGCATTTAATGCTCCTATCTAAAAAATCTAATTTAAGTTCTAAATTTCAATTAGTTGTAATTTAATTGTTATAAGTATTGGCAGTAATATAATTTTGCTCATTAAAAACACTAAAAATATATGCAATTTACAAATTTTTCGGTAGAAATTTTCCACTTTGATTTAATTTGACTGAAAAAATAATTTTCACAATCAACAGAGCACTCAAAAAAAGAAGCGCATGACTGCAAAGCAGAGCGATCTGTTTTTGCTTGACAGAATGTTTTTGAAAATGAAAAAAAATCTGACTCCTAAGAGCCTTACCCCTTTTTTCAAAATGGGCCAGCTAATAAATAACACTAACGACTACGTGCCAAATTTTGGCCAGCTATGCTGTTTTTAAATTAATCAAAAATTAATATCTTGCGTTTGTAACACCAAAAAACTCACAAAAAATTTTTAATTTAAAATAATAATGCGGTGCCCGAAAAGTGAGCAAAAGAAAATTTGGGGGACGTTTGGCAGGTAGGACCATACCCTTCGGCTGTGGTTTAGAACCTTGATTTAGGTGATTCTGGACCTGCAGACTTGCTATTGAAGATAAAAGATATAACTTTGTGGGAAATTGAATTTTTTAAAGTTTTTATAAAGTAATACGACTTAAATGTAGAGTTGCTTGCTAATAACCGCCCAGCAAATGAAATTGCAATTTAAAGGGTCTTTTCTAAAGACCGATACGGTGTCGATTGCATACGCCATAATTACGGCGCTCCTATGTGTACTCCCAGCCCTGTTGATAGCTATCGGAACGCTGAACAAACACAATCTACACAGATATAGGCTACTGTAAGTGATTACAGAAGTACGAAGTCTACTGTTTCGAATGACCAAACCAGTATGCTGCTTAACACTAGAATTACCGGTGCGGTCATTTTGACCGTTTTTGGTTTTTAGTCGCTCATATCTCTCCTTAGGTAAGTCTTAGAACGATGAAACTTTCTGACTTTTCCTAAGTCTTTGTCAACTTTTAGCATGTTAATTTCTATTGCATTGCAATAAGCACAGCTGATGTTGGGGGGCCATTTACCTTAAATTACCGCCAACGGTCATTTTGACCGGAAAGCAACTTGCAATTTCTCTACTGTTAAAGTTGCCTTTACAATAAAGCCTTTTATTGTGTTATTGTTTCAAAACAATCATGCAACAATTACTGCAGTATCTGGAAACAGTTAGTTACTAGCTAGTTCATAATGTTGAGTCATTTGCAGAATGCCGAGGCCAGAACAAGTGAGTAGTATCCAAGCTCTAGCTTGGCTGAACGCAATTGTAGAAGATGATTGGGGGATGAAAGCGAAGTTGAAAATGTTGTACAAGAAGAAAACTGGAGATGCTATCTCAAAAAGGAATTTTATGTTTCAGCTCACCACTGAAATAAAAGAAGCATATGTTCAAAGAAAGACAGGTCAACTTGCCGGAGTTTTGCTTCCACTTTTCAACAATTCTCATCAAAATTCGATGGTGAATGGAAGCAGAAAGCGAAAGCAAAGACAAGTTAATGTAAACTGTGAACAAAACAAAATTGCAAAATTCTTTTGTGGATGCCGTAGATCAGTTTGCCGAAAGAGTAGAGGTTGTGTAAAAGTTGAATGTGTGTAAAAGTTGAATGTGTGGACTGTGTAGAGCGCTGCAATTTTCTTTGTTTTTGTATGCTTTTGAATAGCCATTTGTGGTCTATGTAAAGAGTAGTATGATGAAAAATAATCATTTGATGTTTTTAACTCTTTTTAAGGTAAGTTGTTTTCCATTTAGTTTGGGACCTCGTGTTTGTTGTAAATACAATAAAAACTTTGAGAAAATTTTAACCACGCAGCTAAAAAGCGGGTTGAAGGCTTTCAATGTAATTCGTAGATCAGGGCTTATGCAGTATATATTTTAGAACATGATATTAAAAAGAAGCCTACAACGCACCAAACTCACACCTACAAAGATTCAAATCATTACTACGTATACTACAAAAGTATTAAAAAACTTATAAGATAAAGTAAAGCTAAATTATTGCGCATTTTTTTGTTTATTCGACAAACGGTCATTTTGGCCGCTCGTGGTAATTCTAGGTAAATCAAAAACGCGGTAATTCTAGTGTTAACACCATTGCTGCTAGGAGTAGCATCTGGTCCTGTTGGTACGGCAGCCTGGGATAGTAAAACGACAAAACCTCGACCTTAGTCCTGTCTATGTCTGACGCAAAATGGATGCTTTTAAAAGAAGGATAAAAATTGAAAATGGTTCAATCTTAAATGGTAGTTCCAGTAACTCTTGTATTAAAGTGATGTTGTTAAAACTTTCAGTTATTTTGTTATCAGTTTTTTTTTAAATAGTTAGTCTCAAGCTAAAAATCAATCTTACTCTTTTTATTCCTTTACTAATACATAAATCTTAAATAACCAAATTAAATCTTTCGAATTAGAATGCGTTGTTTAATATGACGACATAAAATTATAGGTATCTTCTATGAACAATCAATGTTCATTGACGACAGTGCAAACAAGTAATCGTCAAAGACAAACTGCAACAAAAGTCTTCTCCGACAGCGAAGGTTTGTTTGTTTGTTTGTATAATTGTTGTAGATCGAGAACAATGACCTGATTACGTATTGTTTATCAAAGTGGTTAGACGAAGTTTTCGCAAAGGGGAATTGGTAAATAATTAATCTTTGTATTTTTTAATCTTTTATTCACCAATTCCCCTTTATGAAAACCTCGTGTGACCAATTTAATAAACAACTACGCAATTAGATCAGTAACCTCAATCTTTAAATTTGATGAGAAGATTTCTTAATTTTTTTATTCATCTAAAGAGGGCTAATGTAAGCCGTAAACGTTTATGGTTTCTTTTTGTTTTATTTCATATTTTAATCTGGTATGAATGAGTTGCTGTACATAATTTTGGTACGGTTAAAAAAAGTATACTCTCTCCTTAAATTGTATTTTAAAATAAGAGTTTTAACGTTGATTCAAACAGATTATTTAACATAGGGTTGCCATTCCGTCCGGAATGGGGTGTTAAATTCTATGTCCAGAAGGAATTTAAAAAAGACTCAAATGTCCGGAATTTTAGAATCCAGTAAATTATTTTTAAATTAAGCGTATTTTTTTAGAGAACACTATAATTTTGGGACGAAAATTAAAAAATCCGAGACTGATTCCAAGTGAAGACCTTTGTTTTTTAGTCTTCATCCTAGAATCTCAGACAATTTTTTTGTCCTATCCGTAAAGTACTAGAAAATCATGATTTGGGCAAATGTCACAAAATTTGGCCAAAACTTCATTGCCCCTCCAAATTTTTTTGGTTGGTACCCCTATGTCTATCAGGGATTGCGCCTATTCAGATATGGTCACCCTAATTTAACAAGATATAACTTTAGTTCCTGTTTCAAAGTCTTTTAATATCAGCAGCACCTACTCAACGAGCAATTTATATTATTTTCTCTATTTATCTATCTGACTCGCGGAATGACATTTATTTTATTTATTTTGTTTTTTTATCTCTATATTCATCCTCCTGACTCGCAGGAAAGCGACGGAGGCGCTATACATAGGGTAGGCAATTACCCCGACCTTCTTCCGGAGATGCCAAGATATTGCTGTCCGCTTGTAATTTAATAGAGATATGACTTTAATTTAGAACTGCTTGCCAAGACCACCAAGCAGAAAAAAGTGCCGTAAAGTGTTTTTCTCAAGGACACAAAAGAATGGCGCGAGTGGGTTTGGAACAGAAACCATGTTGTTCATGAGCACGGCGCTTTAACCACTCTACCACGCTGCCGACAATCGGTAGCGTTTTACTTAGGCGAACCGTAAAGCGATTGCCTGCTTACAGAAATGCAAAGATATTTCTGTCAGGTTGAAATTTATATGAGTTTTTAGTTTTTTTTAAAATATGACCAAATTTAAAGCTACTTGCTAGGATTGCTAAACAGAGAAAAGTGCTCTAAAGTGTCTTTTTGAAGGATACAACAGAAGGACGAGAGTTAAGGCCCATTTCCTCTATGAGCGTTGGCTCGATTATTCTTTGTTTTTTTATTGATTTTTTTACGCTTAAGAGTTTAGAGAAGTAAAAAATCAACAAAAAAAAAGAATGATCCCGCCAACGCTCTCAGTGGAAGCGGATCTTAGGATTTGAACCGATACCGTATCGATGACCCTCGCCATTAAACTCTCTTCCACGGCCACGCTTGGTTTTGAAATTGTTCATTGTTGACTATTAACGTTAAAAAATTATTTGTTTAGTTTTTTTAGTATTTGATTTATATAAGTTTAATATATTTATAGACGTAGGCAATGTTCAAATCATTCAACAAATTTTTGTTATCTTAAGTTGCTTACCAAAAGAGCAAAGATAGGTTTTCGAAAAATTTAAAGTTGCTGTTACGAATCAGATCAATGTATACCCGGATGGCATCAATTTGAGAAAAACTTCTATTTCTTTCAAATGGGATTGAGCTTGAATTGGTCACAAGCGGAACAGAATTGCGTCTGTAAAGGAGGACATCTGGCGAGTATTCACAGCGAAGAAGAAAACGATTTTATTAAACGTTGGTATTGTTTTATTCATAACAATGTAGCCAAAGCTTTTTTTAATATTATCATTAATTTGCTTAATGCTTTTTTTAATGCGTACTTAAGACATTAAGTAACGGTGTATAGTAAAGCTCTATAAAATAAATTTCAAGCAAGAAAATTTTTAAAGGAATGTGACAAAAGTCGAATTCGGCTTAGAACTCAGTTTTGGTTTGCTGTTTGACTTACACATAGATTGTGGACCGTGAGAAACAACCCGTATCCTGCTTGTTTAAAATGGGGCTTCTCAAACGTTTTTGTTCTGCGATCCCATTTTAAACAAAATTAGGTGTTCTCTAAAGAAAAAAAAAAGTTTTCACTTAGAATCAGACTCTGATTTGCAATTTTCGTCTCTAAAATCAGGTGGTTTCTAAAAAAAAAGGTCTTCACTCTGATACAGGCTTTTTTTTGTCGATTAAATGTAAATTAAATAAATATTATTGTAAAAAAGCCAATTTCAAAAGCACGAAATGCTAATTAGTTTTAGGACCCAAATTTTTTTTACGCAACCCACAGTTTCAGAAGCCCTGGTTTAAAACACGACATTTGTAACTTCACGTAATTGCAAGGATTTGGCGTGAGTGGCGCCAGTCAGCAAAGCAAGAAATGTCTCTTTATCTATGTTTTTGCCGTACTCGTTCACCTCTCACTAAAAACCTCATACAAAACTTTACTTTCTCAAGAAATAATCCGATTCTTTGTACATTAGAAAAACGACACGCAAGTACGCACACACGCAAACACAGACATACAGGGTGTTTCAAAAGTCATTTTTAATATGAAAAAACATAAAATCGGGCGTGACTTTTGAAACACCCTGTATTTACACACGAGCCATTGCTTTACGGTGATAAAATGGTTACGAAATTGGCTTAGTTTCACAAACTTTCACACGTTCATTGATTATAATATTCCAAATCATCATCAGTTTGCATGAATCTTAGACTTGCTTTTAGCGGCACATATAATGTTTCATTTTATTACTTTTCGCTTCCCTAATTAACTAGTGGTAATTGATGACGTAATGTCAACTTATTAGGTGTATAACGAAGTTTGTGCCCTCTGATAGTTTTAAATGTATCTAAAAATTTACAAACTTATTTTTCTAACTGAATGAAGTTTTTAGTACCTTGCATAAGTGTTGTTAAATTTTTTCATTTTTATTTATTTTTTTCAGATTAAAATTTATAAAAGAATCAACACTTCATGAACAGAGATAAATTTTTTTTCAGAAATTTGTAGTCTTACACTCTCAAAAAAAAGTCGCCTTTCTTCATGATAACACCCAGCCACATGTGGCCAAAAAAGTTAAAAATTTACTTAAAGAGTTTAAATGGGAGGTACTCACTCATCCTCCTTACTCTCCAGATCTTGCTCCTAGTGATTGTCATCTTTTTCGATCTTTATCTCATTTTCTAGATGGCAAAAAATTTGAATCGAAAGACCAGGTCAAAATTTTTTTGAAAAATTTCTTTGAGAAAAAAGAGAAAAAATTTTATAAAAGAGAAATTATAAATTTGATTGAAAGAGGGCAAAAAACAATAGATGGACAAGGAAACTACTTTGATTAAAAATCATTATATAATTTCATCTTTCATTATCTGATATTTTTTATTTTTGATAGAGGGCGAAAACTTAGTTATACATCTAATAATTACTTCTCAATAATATCGGAAATGCGACCAATTTGAATTTTTATCCCGACCGAGATCGACATGATCTTGGTTCAATTCCTGTCCCGGTCATTTTGTTGTGCTCTTTAAAAAGTAGTTTAAGTCATCTTTTTGCTTGACTGTATTAACAAACAGTTCAAAACTATAGGCTAGTCTTATCACTTTATAAAACATATCTGAGTAAAATCGCTTGAGGTTGTTGTAGACAAACGCTTAGTTACGAGATTGTTTTGCACGTCAATAGAATAAAGACGATGATGTTTTGAAATACTTTAGCGACAGCATTACATTTTGCAAAATTAAATAGGACAAGATTTAGAAGCAGCTAAACAATTATTTAGTGAAACAGTTAAGTTTGTCGATTTAAACTTTACAAATCAAAACAAATCGTCATCAACACTGTACTGGACTCATAAAAGATTTTTCGTGTGTTTTATATCCGTGTAATAACGACGTAAGGTGTAGTAAGAACAGCCCATAGTACGTTTCACTTTTACTATTTTATTGAAGTTTTGCGTTCGAATCTTACAATAATTTTTCAACTTGCCTAAATTAAGAATATTTCAACTTCTTTTATGTTGTAACTAGATTGCTATTATACTTATACCGTAGAAAATCGCTTTGTTTGATACTGGATACTTTAAATGTATAATGTGATTTTTAATTACTATCCAAACCACCCGCCCGCTATATCGTTGTATGAAAATTTTACTTAAGCATTTAGAATACAATTTGAAGTTATTCTTTTACATTTTAAGGTATTTTAGAGTATTTTGTTTCCCAAAGTAAAGTTAAATTTTCAGAACGAATAAATTCTTCATCTTGGATCGGAGGAAATGATCAACAAAGCGAAGGAAATTTCAGATGGACTGATGAAACTTTGTTCGTACGTGCTAATATTCTTTCTCGTTTACTTTTATTTTAATAATTTATAATTACTGTTTCTTGCTTGTGGTTACTAATGCACAAGATCTTGCAACCAGGGCAGGCATATCCACTGGGCCAACTAAGAAGCCGCCGATAAAGGCGCATAACTTGCATTTTTATTTTACCAGTTTTTGAAATTTTTAAAATTATTTTTTTTAAATAAAATGTTTCGTCTTTATATTTCAAAATTTTGTAAGCATTATTCAAAAATTAACTGCAATTATAAATTGAAGGCGAAAATTTTCAACTCTTTGCTTTAAAATATAGCGTTACGTTTCATTGGACCCCAGAATTAGTTGCATATTATTTGTTAGCATCTTTATAAAAATAATTAAAATCAATTTTAACCGTAGGTTTATTTGTGGCTGTCGTGTTTTTGCCGTTGTCTTATAACTTGACTGTCACCTGCCGAGCTTTCTCTCTCTCTTTCTCTCTCTCTCTCTCTCTCTCGTTTTATTTCATAAACAATATAATTTGCAGTTGCTCTTTTGGACTCGCTTTATTTCATTTACAGCGTTTTCTCTGTTGTTTTTGTTTAGTTTTTGCTTAGTTGTATCTTCGGATCTACCTCATAATCAATTAAAACCTAGTGTTGCAGTTACTTGTTTTAAGTATGGGTTATTAGATTGCTGGCTATTACAAAAATAAGTAAAGATACAAAGGTTGATTCTGTTTAACTAAGACTGAGGATGTGCTAGAAAAAGAACATTACATAGTTTATGCAGCAAAATTATGATAAACGCAACAGTCGTTACTTTCAAATAGTCCTTCAGAAAAGTCATTACAAATATCGGAAAAATTCTATTGTTTGCTTATACACTTGTGGAGCAATGGGGCACGAAAATTGAAGCTTATCTTGAGCACAAAATTT
This sequence comes from Diplosoma virens, assembly GCA_963680785.1. Classification (NCBI taxonomy): domain Eukaryota; kingdom Metazoa; phylum Chordata; class Ascidiacea; order Aplousobranchia; family Didemnidae; genus Diplosoma; species Diplosoma virens. The sequence continues at coordinate 34,128,636 of OY796892.1, forward strand.
CTCTGCGTCTGCCGTCCTTTAAGAATCGACAGAAAATTTTAATTCTTCAAGAAATTTAACTTTTGCCTTTTACAATGTTTGAATAAAATATGACAATATTTATCGATTTTGATTTTTTCACAAAACTAATTAGATATTTTTTAAACAGGATTATACTGATTGGGGATCAGGAGAACCAAATAATTGGTCTGGACAAGACTGTCTTCAACTTTATTCCTCTATGCGATATGAATGGGACGATGATGGATGTGAAAAAGCTCATTCTTTCGTTTGCAAAATCCCTCTCAATAATTTGCTGATCTGTTCTCTATAATCTTTCAATTAATTTCCTTGCAAGTCATCGTATAGAACAGTGATTCCTAAACTTTTTGAACGCACCCAAATCTGAGTTTACTAATTATTTCGCGACCCAAACCTTAATTAGGACAAAAAAAAGATTGAATCGATGATTTTCGCTCAATTAAAAATTTTGCCCTTCCTTGGCATATAAACGGCGACAAGCAAAAAAAAGAAAAAATGCAGAAAAGCAAAAAAAAACAATTTTTTTTCTTCCATATTTGCTCTCTACTTATTTTCTTCAACCTTAGCATAATTTTTCACTTTATTTACTTTCAACCGCAAATTGTTTACTTTTTTATGTCACTGGTATTGAATTATCTTTTTCGATCATTTTTGGAACTGATACAATACAATCTTGGAAAGTATATAAAGTTTGTTTCTGTAACAGAGTCGCGTGTGAAATCTTCTTGCAAATGTGCTTAATGTTGCTCGATGATTCGCCTTTTAATATTCAGAAATGGCATTCTTCATCACCTTAAAATAAACACCTTGAGATCTTGATTGAAACAAAATAAACATGTTGCCTGATCATTTGTGGGACGAAAAATATTAACTGTTTATGCAACTTTATATTGATAATTTGACCGACTTCTAATATAAACATAGCTGCAGCCCTATCTCAAAGCTTAGTGGCTTGACACCTCAAAGTCCCGACAAAATTAAAAACGATCATACCGCAAATCTTTGTGCTCAAGTATGTTTTTGACAGACTGTTTACACCAAAATTTTTGGGGAATAAATAAAAGAACAATTTTAGTACTATTTGTAGGCCTACAGCTTTTGACACTACAGTATAATGATTATAAAATCACAGCATTCGTGTTTGCCTGATTGCTGCTTTCTTTTTTTAAGGTTGAGTCACCGTTATGAATAAGCAGCTGAACCCCATTTTGAATTTATTTTAAAGTGATTTTTAAGGAAAGAACAGAAACCACTTTGGTAGACTGAGTATCGAACGAGCATCTTTTTGCTCGCGAGTCAGAGTGTTATCATACTCAGCTATTCCGCTAGCATATCCGGTAAAGAGACGCGAAAGAATATCTGGCCCAGTGTTTCTCAAACTTTCATGGTTAGTGGCCCCTTTCCAAAGACCCTCAACACCCGTGGCTCCCTGCCAATTAATAAAAGTATTGTCCCAAACGATTACTGAAGACTAAAAAAATATCACTTTGAAACTGTCTCTGATTTCTTAATTTTCGTCCCTAAAATGTAGTGATCTGTACAAACAAAAGGTTTTCTCTTATCAGCAGGAGTAATTGTTATATAATTCTGTTGTCATGGAGGCCGTAGGTTCCCCACTTCTGGTATAGATTGTAGTTGCCCCAAAATGGTTTTTACTAGCATGATGGCATGTCTAAACAATCGAAGTTGAGTGAAAGAAATAGTTGAGCAAGAAATAAAAGAGTTAATTGATTTTTGATTTTCACAGGAAAACAAAATTTTTTTAAGGAAATTGGTTGATATTAAAAAAAGATTATTAATCTTCGTGTTGTAGCATGAAGCTTAAATAATTTTCTGTAAGCTGATTGCTTTGCTCTAATTTCTTAGTTTCTATTAGGCTAAAAGTGTGCTTTTGCAATTTAAAAATTTTTATTTTTTTTACACAAGAGAGGAAATTGAAAAAAAGATAATACGGTGAAATAATCCAAAGTTATACGCGTGCAGCATTATAAGTGTATTTACTTGAATATAAAAATAATGGTTAAACGCAATAGTATTCCCAATGATGGCCTTACAAAAAGGGGGCCTGGTGCTAGAAAAATAGGGGGGTCACTTTTTAGTGTATCAAAACAAAGTGATCTCTAAAAAAGTCTTCATTTTAGGATGCCACCATCCTGGTGCTACTATAAAAAGAGCAATATATTACCTAGGGGGGCCACTTTTTGATGTTTTTAGGGGGATCGGTGCTGCCACTTCGTCTGCACTCTACTAAAACCATCACTGGGTAATCCGGCTAATTTGCTTGTTGAAATTTAAAAAGGCCTTCACTTTTGCTTTAGGTTGATTTGGGACGAGCTATTCATAATCTTTAGGCATATTTAAAAACTATTGACCTTGCTTAATCACACCACATCATGACACATAGTAAAAGTGGTCCAATTAAACGAGAAAAACAACTTTTTCAATAGCGTTAGTTTTTGTTGGGCACTTATCACTAACTTTTTAAAATTAAACGAACGTTCTTGAGGAATTTAAAATAGTGATAAAGAACAAAACAAAAAGACAGGTCTTGTCAGGGATCGTATCTCTAGGTCTTGTTCAAGAAGTTTGGTTGTTAATGACAGCTTTTGAAAATCTGTTTATTCAATCTCAAACGTTTTTTTCTAGCTGTCACTAAGAGACTACGCCATAATAAACGGAAGAATGTCTTCAAAGTGTCCCAATAAATAAGGGGGCGATGATCTAATTAAGCGGGAAGTTCTTTTCCTCCTAAATCAGACATGCCTAACATCTCATTGGGGACTAAATTTTTGTCAGCAAGTTTATCGCGAGCTGCGATAGGTGCAGTAATTAAAAGGAAGACTAAAGAAAGTTCTTCGTTTGCTTCCCAAACACATTTAGTTTCGTGCAATAGAAGTACAGTGGCGAGCAAAAAAAAAGACTTTTTTATTTTTTTAGATTTTTTAAAATAGCTTTGTTAAAATTGGATTATATTTATCAAGTAATATATCATTAAAAAGAGCCCAAAAAAATTATATTAAATCTAATATTAATTGATTTTTTTTTGAAAAATATAATTCAATTTTAACTAAGTTATTTTAAAAAAATCTAATGAAATAAAAAGGTCTTACTTTTTTGCTCTCCACTGCATTTGGCTTCTTTCGGAATAAATACAGTTAAAGTCAAGATCTTCTGTTTTTGTCTTTCACTTTAATTTTTTATGTTTCTTTTAATCAATCCTCTTAATTACCCGTATTAAAACCAAAGATTTAGTTGAAAACCAACATAATGATCTTCACCTTGATTCTACATTTTTTTTAAATAAGGGAAAAACATCTATACGAGGTCCGAAAATAATAAAAATATCTATACGGGGCCGAAAATACTTGCATTTCGAATTTTTTCTTGAGCGTTATTCGAATCTTATTTCATTTTTTTACTCCCAGTTTTGTTCAGAGGTAGTGCAATAATTCAATTTAATTGGGTTTATTTTTAAAAATTTCTTTGCGAGCCGCATTAAAAGACTTTTCGCGCTGCGGGTAGAAAAGTCCTGTTCTAAATAAAAGAAATGCGATTGATTTAAATAAAAAACAGCGCAATCAAATCACCCCAATCAACGATGCATTGGCTTTGTCTCTGGCGTCATAAAGCTCTTTGCTTAGCCTTAATTCTGTGTCTGCATTTGGTAAGCAAAGTAGCTGAAAGCAATCTATCTAGAGTAATTCAACAACGTCGATAACTAAACCAGGTCCAAACTTGCAATGAATGGTAAATCAATTGTAGGATGCATAGATTGGGAAAATTGATTTAAAAAATCATTCTTAACAAAAAATTCCAGCTAAATACCATCCAATTCTATTGGCTTTTGTTCATTAAAACTTCTTTAGAAACTATAAATAAAAAATAAAACGGATCAAGCCCAAAAAAATGTTTAACTATTGGTTAACTAAAAATAATGAGAATTCCTATTTTACCTAAAAGTAACGTAAATCTCAGTTAAAGTTTTGCCCAAAAAATAAAAGTTATAGCAATAGCGTTGTTTTTAGTTTGCTTGCTATTTTTTGATGTTAATCTAGTGGTTAAGTTTTTGTTATTTTAACAAATTTCAATAATGTTAAATTCACGTTGTTTTGGTAACTAATTACCCAACAAAAAATGGTTTTTAACATTTCTTTAGCGTGCAATTATATCAATTTGATGTATGATATTGTCTGATTTACTTATTCACAGATTCAATGTTGAAGAATCATGGTAAGATGACCCATACTCGAACCCGTATGTAAACAACGTTTATCTACTGTGCTTTTTTATTTATCAAGTATTACGTTAAAATTAAATTTTTGCTAACTTACAGGCTTACCAAAATTGTAACAGCACGACCGAGAAACCATAAATAAATTATATACATATGTATGCATAAGTTACCCCTGCAAACAAAATTTAGGTCACACAATCTAACTTAAAGTGAAACTAAATAGTTTTGGCCCCCTGCATTAGTTCACCAACCGGAGATTAAAAAGCACTACGGTACTTGCAAGAGCAAAATCACCGAGTGCAAAAAGTGCAATACTGTCAGCTCAGCAAACAAAAAATTATTGAGGAGCCCGAATATTTTTCTACTAATATTATAAGCGAGTGTTGTGGCAAAAAGGTCTCTTTTCACAATCGAATGTTGAAAAATTTACGAATTGAGTTTTACGAATTGAGTTGGATTTTACGAATTGAGAAATGATAGTCTCCCCGAAAAATTAAATTTGCTCGAATTTATGACATTTTTTAAACGATCGGACCTATTCCTAATTTTTACCCTTTCATTGCTATATTAAAATAATAAGCAGCTTGTTCTTAATACCAGTTTGAAAGCAAGTAATGATCAATACACAAAATTGCAAAGCTTGATTTCAGTTATTGTAAAAAAAATCCTACACAACGAACTGATTTAGTTTTTAATGTATGCAGTAGACCTTGGTAAATGCAGAATTTTGCTTAACTCGGATAAAACTGAAAGTACAAATGATTTCCTATACAGTAATTCTTAATAAAAGGCTTCAAATTATCCGAACTTTGCCAATTCGGATAATTTTGTCTGTCAAAAGAATCCGGATTAACCGAGGTCCACCGTAGTAGGATTAATCACAATTCTACCATTAAAAGTTGCCACAATCAGTTTGAGTACTTGTTGTGTGGCAATAAAAAGCGTCATAAACGACTTTTTCAGGGGAGAAGTAAAGCAAAACATGTGCGCTAGATATATAGGCGTCCGTCAGGGGGGGAGGCAAAAGGGATGCTCATCTTTTCAAATTTAAAATTTTACAAAATAATATATAAATATACATTAAAAATCCCTGAAAGTCATGCGTCAATTTTTTTATTATTATAAACTTGAATGACTGAATGTTTAATTGTTTTGGATGACAAAAATATTGACGACAGGATAATTACAGCTCTTACTAGCAAACCTACAGCGCAGGACGTCACTAAAAGGTTATGGAAAAATTCTTGGATAGGTGTGTGAGTGGCTAGTCTAAGAAGGATCTAATAAATTCATATACACACAATCTATAAAAAAGTTGAGATTAAAAATTAACAAAAAACTTCCCTTTCGCTTCCGCTTTAACAATCATTCTTCATGACGTGTTTTAACCCCAAACCTCTCCCTTTCGCGCTTACGCCTATGGATTCGTAGATCACAACTATTTAACCGGTTGTTAAACGGATCCTGGGCAGCGTGGTTGAATGTTTGAAGCGTGGTTATTGTAATCAAAACGGCCCGGTTCAAAACCTACTCAAGCCATTCTGTTGTGTCCTTGGCAAAGATATTTGGTGGCACTTTTCTTTCCTTGGCGTTCTTGGCAAGCACTTTTAAGTTTTAGTCATATCTCTTTAAAAGAGGGTCGACGTCACTTGACCGACAAAATTTGTGGAATTCCTTAAAATGGGCAGTTCACCAACAACAAAGAAAAATTTTCAAAACAGTCAGTTGTCCGACAACAGCTGTCAGCTTCCCTAACCCTAATCCTAACCTTAACTTCGTTGGCAAGAGGCAGGAAGCAAGGGGGGAAATATGTAACAGCTGCAGCTGTTGTGTGGGTTAAGTGGCGTTTTTGGATAATTCAGTTTTTGAATAGTTTTTGGATAATAGTGAATTAAAACTAAATAATTTATCTTGCTGCTGTACATCTAATTTTTTAGTATTATTTTTTCGTTCTTATGGCATAGCTTATTTTCATATTGAAAAAAAACTAGCTTTAAAAAAAATTTGGTTTTAAGCTTTGTACCACTTCAAATTGCCACAGAGCTGGTCAAATGAGTGTTGTTCGTAAGCAAATTGCCAAACTCATCACAATAACACCAAGTAGCAAAAATACCAAAAAATGTCCGGTCTCAAGACCAATTTGAAAAACACGAGACCGAGGCGACATCACCTCGAGACCAAAACCGAGACCACAAGCGGAAGGTCAAGGCCGAGATCACAAAAAATCGGTCTTAAGATTTTTATTACTGGTAGTTATGTTTTGAAAATTGCAACTCAAGTTTGAAAACCTTGCGCTAGATTAAATGGAAGGTTTATTTTTAACAATTAGATGCGGTTTGATTGTTTAAGAAATTATAAGCAACTGACACTTCGTAAAGATTTTTAGCATATTCATTTTTTTAATCGACAAATAAAAAACAAAAACAAGTTTTCGCTGATTGCTGCGGCTTCCCCTTGTGTTCGACAATTTTTGTTTTTAAAAGGGAAACTTATTGAGCATTTTCTACAACAGCTAAATTGATTTTGATTAATTACAGTCTCCTTTATTTTCAATAAAAACAAGATTTCATTACATCTGTAATTTTAGTTTTATGTTTATTCTCCCGACACGAAGGAAAGTGACGGAGGCGCTTTACATAGGACAAGCAATTATCCCAAGCTGCTTTCGGAGACGACAAGATATTGCTGTCCGGTTGAAAATTTTATTTGCTTTTTTTGGTTGTATAAAGATATGAATAAAATTTAAAACTGCTTTCTAAGACCGCCAAGCAAGTAAAAGTGCCATAAAGTGTCTTTCCCAAGGACAAAACAGAATGGCGCTAGTAGGTTTTCAACCGAGACCATGTCAGTCAAAATCATGGTACTTTTAACCATTCGACCACGCTGTCGACAACTCTTGATAATGACAAGTTTACGAGGTATCAAACAAATTTTTTTGTGTTGTACTGAACAAACAAGCAGGTATAACAAATGCAATAAAAAAATTGCAACGAACAAACAGAAGATACAGATGTACAAATTTTTATAAAAACAATAGGAAGCTATCATACAATAAAAGAAATCACCAAAACAACATTAACTTTGACTTTCAACACTATTAAACATATGGACGCAAAGGATTTTTTCTAGCTTTTCCACCACCGTAATGTCCCTGAACCATCTGTGGAGCATACTTGGGATACTGACTATACTCTCTGAACATCAAGCTCTTCGAGTTGGGAGGAGACAGGTTCGGCACGATAGTTTTCACAGCATCCGGGATTTTTGATGGGTCCGGCTTTTTTCTTCCCATGACTTGAGACCTTGTTTTAGCTCCCTCTGAAGGAGCGCCATCCCATGATGACGCAACAAAGGAATCGGCGTGAACTAAACGCAAGAGTACGTTGGAAAATTGCCAAAGTCAACATCCATCATAATCCTTAATATTAGATTATATCTAATTAATTTGTGGGTTTGATAATGATATTTGTTACATTCGTCTCTCAAAAGCAAACGAAAATCGGCAGCGTGGTCAAAGAGTTAAGCGCCGTGATTGCGATTGACATGATCTCAGTTCAAAATCTACTTTCACCATTCTGTTGTGCCTTTGGAAAAGACCCTTTAGGGCGCTTTTCCCTGCTTGGCGGTCTTAGCAAGCAGTTCTAAATCTCAGTCATATCTCTATAAAACTAAAAAAAAATTTCAACCGGACAGCAATATCTTGGGATTTCGGGAAGCAGATCGGAGTAATTGCTTAACCTATGTATGAGCGCCTCCGTTGCTTTCTTGCGAGTCAGGAGGATAAATTTAGAGATAAAATAAATAAATAAAATAGAAATGTTTTTAAAATATTAAACAATCCTAAAATAAATGTATTACTACTGGAGATTTAAAATACGATCTATTAAATCAAGAAAATATACATGTTATCATCTTGATAGAATTAATGCATAAAAATTATCATTTCCTAGTCATCAACAAATCCATTCACTATTGATCGTAGTGCAACTGTAATAGATCACATTTGGATCAATCGAAATGTCTATCAAAAGGTGTTATACACTACTTGACCACTATCCGACTATTTACTAGTGTACATATGTATAGATTTTATGAAATATAATTTTTTCAACCCAACCCACAAAGGTTTTTTTACCCCTCACAATATTGCAAAATTCAATGCAATGTTGAAAAACATTGCTTACGAGTTACTTATGAGCAAGTACAAGAAAGTTTTTAACCAATGTTTTCCCTTATCTCAACAACAGTGTAAAACCAAAAATAATCAATTATGGTTTGATAAAGATTTATACTTACTAATGGTTAATAAAAAGTTTTTTTAAAAAAAGTATTTGAAAAAAATAATGCTTTTAACAAAGCTATTTTCATCGAAATAAGACATTCTTATAATTGTGCTTTACAAGGATAAAGCAACAAAGCTATTTGGCACAAACTTAAAAAACAAAATGATATGAGACAAACTTGAAAAAACATAAAAAGACAATTAGGTTAAGTGAAAATACCATGTTCTCGTCTACCTATTAATGATATTATTATTGATGATTGAAAACAGATCCTGATCACTTCAATAACTACTTCGTTAGTATTGGTATTAAATTGGTATCAAATTTACCCGAAATTTCCACATAACTTTCAAACATATTTATACAGTCCAATATTGAATTCACTTTATTTTCATCACACAATTTTATTTGAAATAAAAACACTAATGACTAATATTCAACCCTAAAATAGTTCTGGCACAGATAAAGTTCCTTCAAGCATCTTAAAAAGCATTCCTGATAACGTACTTTGGCCTCGACACATGTGTTTAATCTTTCTTTGATTAATGGTGATTTATTTATGGCATTGAAAGGCCCAAAGTTGTACCAATTCATATAAAAAGCAATGTAAGTGATGTAAGTACCTGTCGTCTTATTAGTTTACTATGTTCGATTTCAAAAATACTGAAAAAATTAATGTAAAATCAAGTATTCTCATTTCTAAACAAAAAATTTTTTTTATAAATATTAATTTGGCTTAAAAAAAAATTACCCGACTCTTCAAGCAATTTCTTTATCAACTTAAAATATTACTGATGCTTTTGAAAACAAAGAACTTGGTGTATTTCTTGACTTATCAAAAGCATTTGAAACCAGAAATCATAAAATTTTACTTGCGAAATTGTGGCATTATGGAATTCGAGATGTAGCAAATAACTGGTTTGACAGTTATCATGTCAAAAGAAAGCAATTAGTTGAGGTAAATAGTATTTGCTCAGATAAAAAAAAGGATATAATTCGGTTTTAATATTGGGTCCCTCACTCTTTTTTATTTATGTTAATGATTTTAATGGATGTCTTCTGGTAATTGTAACATGTATACAGAAGACACTAATATGTCCTTAAATTACTGTAATGAGAAACTTTAAAAAATTGCATGCCAAGAGTTGCTAAATATTGATAATTGGCTTTTAACAAATTGATTAATTTTAAATACTAATAAAACACACTAGGCCTATTTAATATTTCATACCCCAAAGACAAAGCCTTCAAATAAATTAACACCTCTATCAGAAATAAATTTATTTCTCAGCAATTGAAAATAAGATTTTGGGGAATACTTTTTCAAGAGCATTTAAGCTGGAAACTACACATAGTTTATACTGAAAAAATCTGTATCACTTATGGCACAGTAGAACTTGCCCAAGTTGCCACATATCGCTTGGTCCCGGCTGAGAGCCTATGGTTTTCTGTGTTATCTGGTTTGGCTAAGTTGTCTTCGCCCAACTTGCCACCGTTTTTGCTCAACATGAGCTGAAAAATTTGCCCAAGTTATCAGGCATAAAAAACTTTGCCAGCGTGATTATATTTCAAATTTGTAATTTGCTACCACTACACCACAGTTGTTTCGCCTATTTGTTTACGATCCTTTCTGATCTAACACATTCCCACTGTACGTCACAAACTTCCTTTAAAACCCCATTATTTCATCACTTTACATCCTTTTCATCAGTTTTAGTTTAGTTCAATTAGCTATCTCAGCGTGGTCCAACTACAGGCCCGCGGAACCATTTTACAGAATTTAAGTCTTATCGATTGTAAGCGGCGGCAACCTTTTATAAAAAGGCATGGTAAGCTAACAGGACAGAATCTAGGGTTGAGACCGATTCCAAGTGAAGGCTTTTTTTGAGAACACCATGATTTCGAGACAAAAATAGGAAAAATCGGACGCTGATATCAACCTTTTTTTTTTTTTAGAGAACACCATGATTTGGAACAATTTCTAGCCGGCTGAGGCCCACAAACTCGAACAATTTCGAAAAGTGGCCCGCAAGAGTGAAGAAGTTGGACCACCTTGAACTATCTTACTGCCATGTATAACAGCCTAACTGTGACAGTTACAAAAGCTATCAGCTTATTGAAATATAAAGAAAATTCAAGAAGTGCTTTTTTGTATTGTTCGTTTTTCAAACGTTCAGTTTTTATAGAAACAAAGACAATTCAAGTTTGTGTTGGCTTATGCATATTTAATCTATTGTTTGTCCAAGTCGCCACTTTTTCTATTCTCCTTGAAGTGGCGACTTAGGCAAATTCTACTGTACAATTAAAAAATTTCAAAATACTTTGACAAAAACCTACTATAAATATTTTACAACTCATTGATAATTAGTCACATAAGTGGCATTAGAACTTGATACAATGGTAATATATAAAATAACAGCTCAAAAAATTCAATGAAATGCAAATAAATTTATTCAAAAAAACTTTTCTTAACAAAAAATCCCAGCTAAATACAGCTATAAGATTTTTTAAAAAATTTATCGGAATAACTTTTGAATTATATCTTCGAGCTAGTTTTAAAAACACTATGCAAGGCATAATGACAATTGATCAAATAAATAATTAGAACTCTATAGTTTTACATATAAATACAAAAAAGCTTGTTGCCACCATGCTTTCTCAATTTTTTTAAATACAACATTATGGGCAATGACTTACAAATAAACACAAGAAGTCAATCTAAATTTTTTCCATCGTTTTGTCGATTGAATGTGATCAAACAGTCGTTAAAGTGTAAGTGTCCACTCCTTTGAAATAATGTCCCATTTTGTCTAAGGGAGTCTGAGTCGTATAAAAATTTTCGTAAAGGATTTTTAAGTATCTTACACAAAAATAAATCTTTAATTTTATTAGAACAAATTAAACAAACTTTTAGAAAAACTTTGGTAGGTTGCTGTTCTTTTTTTTCAGGAAGCTTTAAATATAATTTCATGAAGAAATAAAATACGAGCTCGAAACAAACTAGAAGAAATCAGGCCGACAAATCATGAAGAAATGGCCGATCGCGATAAAAATTTAACTAATCTTTGAGATGCACACAATTATTTTATTGCTTAAGTACTAGAAATTTAATTTTTTTGCCAGCTATATACTTTTGAAACGGTCTTTTTTGACCCGCGGCAGGATTTCTTTTGGTGAGTTTCTTTGCCTGCTTGACCTTTTTGGTCATAAAGATTGTTGTTTCTCCCGCCCATGATTATGCAACATTCTCTTCATGGCTTCAAGGTGTATATTTTATTGTTAAATTGTTACTACTTTTTGCGGTCACAAACAATATATTTATATAATAGTAATAATAATATAAGTGGTAAGCTTGTCAGAAGAGCTCAATGAAAACTTACAGCTGTAGATTAAATTATAAAAGCCACGCAAAGAATTTTTTTTTTAATTAAAAAACCTCAACAGCCTGTCGTGTATACAAGTCTAATCCGATATTATAAAAGTTTCTGTTTACGCCGTGCTTGCTCTCGTGTTTTTACCTGTTTATTTATATTTTTTATAATTTGTAATCTTTTCCAAAGTTGCTTTCTTATTATCCCTTTACGCCTCGTTGGTTTCCATTTCTTCTTTCGCGCCTTTTTCTCTCCTACCATCAATTGCGCGCTCGTATTTTCATACATGTACTACCAGTCGGACCAGCAGCGTTAGATACCAGAATGAAAATGTTTAGCTTGTTTACTAAAACCTATTAGCTATATAGATTTTTAGTTTTTATTAGAATATTTTTTGCTTTAGCTAACTATTATGCGAACAGTTTTATTTTTATTCTTAAATATTTTTTATTTTATTAATGTATTCCAATTATGTATTTTTTTTGTCTATTTTTAGAGTCTTCTGATATATAAGCCTTAACGGTGAAACAGGGTGTTGAAGTTTTTTTAATCAAATGTTTCTTTTTTTTAATTTCTGCCAATTCAAAAGTAATTTTTTTAATAGACATTGAATTATGCTGTAATCGAAAATGAACATCATTTGTATTTTGAAATTGTAATAAATGAATACCTGGCAAATAAAAAATACCGTCTCAATTAACCCGGATACTTAATTAACCCGAAACTTGTTGGAAAGCGCCAGGCAACTGGCGACCGGATATATATGGGTTGGTAGGTTAAGGGGTTAATCTAACAAAAATTCTTTGCGTGACTTTTATAAATAATATGTGGATAGGCTATAATATAAAATTTAATCAATTATTGTTGAAATAACTACAACAGTCTGTTTCATCCTATAGAATCGTTAGGTAGTACTTATTGAAATAGAATCAAGTAAAATCTATATTTATTTCTAGTTTTTATTTTTTCTGATTTAAATTAACATGACTACTTTGTTTTAAAAGTACAGCAGGGGTACCCAACTTGTGGTACGCGGAAGCTTTTCAAGTGGTACGCGAAATGTTTTCCAAAAATGCAAAAAGTATTTGTTTTCACAGAATTCCCACACAAATTATTTTGCTTCTCAACTGTAATAAGTTACATGTAAATATCTAAGCTACATATGTGCATAATGTAGCATACTGTTACGTGGGCTAAACTAGCTCGCTTGGGGCCTTTTTTCTTTCTGTGGCTTATCTGGAGCAGCAAGCAGCAACACGATCGAATATTGTAGCCAGCGTAATTGAAATGGTGTGGTGAATATATGGATTAACTTAACCGGTGAAAAAAAGTTGACTGAGTTGGCTACATAGACTCAGGAACGCATACACACACATTCTGTTAATTGAGTAGGTACAGTGCTGTGACTAATTAAGATATTAAATTATTTTTAGCGATATTTAATATATTAAAAAGCAACATTTGGTTTTATTTTATTTTGTTTTTTATTTTATCTCTATATTTATCTTCCTGACTCGCAGGAAAGCGACGGAGGTGCTAATACATAGGGTAGATAATTACCCCGACCTGCTTCCAGAGATGCCAAGATATTGCTGTCCGCTTGTAATTAAATAGAGATATGACTGTAATTTAGAACTGCTTGCCAAGACCACCAAGCAGGGGAATGTGCCGTAAAGTATCTTTCCCAAGGACACAACAGAATGGCGAGAGTGGGTTTTGAACCGAGACCATGTTGTTCATAAGCTCGGTGCTTTAACCACTCGACCACGCTGCCGACAAATTATTAATTTATAGTGTTAAATCAAAATACCCAAACGACAGTATAGAGATCAATATATTAATTTTGGTTTTATTGAATAGAAGAATAAGGGAGAATCTGTGCCACAGTGTGTGTGTGTATGAAGATATTATCAAATGCATCAATGAAGCCAAGTCTTCTACAACGCCATCGCCAAACTAATCATCCAAACAAGAAGGACCGCAATCCTAATTATTTTTAGCGACTTGGAGAAAATGCAAAAAACAACAACTAGACAAGACAGGGAAGCAATATCAACAGTCTGTGGGGATAGTGACAGCCTCCTATGAAATAACATTTATTGTGGCGAAGAAAAAAGCCTCACACAAAAGCTGAAGAACTCATCATACCTGCAGCGAAAGTGCTAGTGAAGCATGTCTTCAGCGATGAAGCAGTGTCAAATTTGAACAGTGTTTCGTTGTCAAATAATACGATGCAGCGGGGTATTACAGAAATGTCTACTGATATCAATCAACAAGTAATTACGGAAGTACAGGGCTCAAAATATGGATTTGCCATACAACTGGATGAAACAACAGACGTGTCAAACTGCGCACAGCTTTTAGTATTTTGTGCGTTATGCTACTAAGGATGCCATTGGAAGTGAACTACTGTTGAGCATTGAAATGAGAACTACAACAAAAGGAGAAGACGTGTTTGAGCTTGTTGATAACTTTTTCAAAGAAAATGGTCTTCAATGGAGTAAGCTAGTAGGTTGCACAACTGACGGCGCTCCTGCTATGCTTGGCAGAAAATCTGGGTTCCAAGCTCGTGCGAAAGCAGTGTCTCCATCTATCTTTCCGTTCACTGCTTCATACACGGATTCGCTCTCGCTGCTAAATTTTTACCTCTCAATCTGAAGACAAGCTTGAACCTGATTGTTTTGATGGTAAACTACATTAAGACATCTGCCTTAAATAGTCGTCTCTTCAAGGTCATCTGTGAGGATATCGGATCAGAATACACATCATTGCTGTTTCATACGGAAGTGAGGTAACTATCTCGAGGGAATACCGCTGTGCATCTTTTTGTATTGAGAGAAGAGCTACTTCACTTCTTCCAAACAAAGGATCACGAATTTCAGAAGATTCTTGAAGACGAAAACTTCATTCTTTAACTTGCCTACCTGTCAGATATTTTTGAAGTCATAAATCACTTCAATTGTTATTTTTAGGGGCCTGAAAGCAACATTATTGGTTTCGCAACCAAATTGATTGTATTTATCCGAAAGCTCAGTTTGTGGATACAAAACATTGAGAACAGACAGTTTGGAATGTTTGAGAAGGTGGCGTCACTTGGAGGGAAGCCTAGTATTATATTTGTTCAAGAAATCCCAAACACCTTCTTCTGTTGAAAGATGAAATCTAGCAGTACTTCTTCAATGATGGTGATGCACAAGCATGCACTTACATTTGAAATCCATTCACTGCTAAGTCTAATGATCTTCCAGTGGGAACTGGTGAACAAGAAGAACTCATTGATTTGCAATGCGATGAAGGTACACAGGAGAAGTTTAAACATTATATATTGGCCAATTTCTGGTTAAATGTAAGTACCTCCTATCTGGCACTAGCGAAAAATGCAATTCCTCAGCTTCTCATATTTCCAGCGACATGGGAATGCGAACAAGGATTTTCTCCTTTTCTTACAATCAAGTCGAAAACAAAAAATCGTCTCGTAAACCCGGAACACTATTTACGATGTTCTTTAAGCAAAATATCTCCACAGTTTGCAAAATTAGTCGAAGAAAAGCAAGCGCAGCCATTGCATTGACTTACAAGTGTTTATTGGTCGATAAGTTCTATATTTTGCTTGTTTATGTTTCTGTACATGTGCAAATAGGTTAAGTTTACTTTTGTATATTTTTTAATTGCGTATTCGTGTACTTGCATTATATTTATATGTTATTGTGTCTGTCAACCTTTTAGCATAGTTCTTTTATGTCTTTATGGTCAAAAACTATTCATCAAAGGTAGGTGGTACGCAGCTACAGAATTAGTCCATAAGTGGTACACAGCAAAAAAAAGGTTGGGACCCCTGAGGTACAGCCAGCACGCACAACGTCAATTGTGTGGCTTTACCTCAGGCATTCCCAATTGACGCACAATTGACGTTGTGTGTGTAATAACGTACTTCGTTTAGCTGTTTCCTATTTCGCTTTCGCTTTGTCAATAATTATTCGGAACGCGTAATAACTTGATTGCAAATAAAACTGAATGAACAAAAAAAGACCCTTTTATCCTATGGAATATAAGCAAATTTAATGAAACTAAAAAAAAAAGGAAATTAACACAATTTTAAATGAAACTAAGCATTTTAATTATTAATGAACAATTATAAATCTACTTAATTACTGCTTCTTCTTATCATGCAAAAATTAAAAGATAAAAAAATGATTTGCAACGACTTATCAACTTATATTTACTAATGCCTACAAAAAATAAATTTTTAAAAAGTGATCGAAAAACAAAAGGGTCTAAAACAAATTGTAATAAAGCAATAATTTACACAATTTATGTTACAACAAAAAAAAGTTATTTCGGACAAAAATAAATTGAAAGAGACTTGAAGAAATACAGTATAAAGAAAGCTTAGATTAAGTCGATTCATTAGTATGCTCTCCCTTATCTATAAACAATAATTTTAACGATGACTCTATCCAGATTACTAAACGTTTTGGTTTTTGTACATGTCAATGTTAAAAGTAAAGTAGAATCAAATTTACGCCAAACAACTCTTAATTTTCAAACATACTTCCAATCCCCCACCTTAAATACATTTTTTTCTATCCAACAAATTTAACTGAAATCAAAAAATTAATTAGTGATCTTCAACCTAAAAAGTATACTGGGATTGATGAAATTCCTGCAACTACCACGAAAAGTACTCCAGACAACATATTATACCCTTAAATATGTGTTTAACTTTTTTATTACTTGATGTTGAGTTTATCTCTTAACTTTAAAATTGCAAATGCAAACGTCATGGTGCTACTGTAAAAATAGAGCAATATTTTGCTTGGGGGGCTGCACTTTTTGACGTTTTTAGGGGAAGCGTTGCGGCCGTTCCGTTTTCACCGTACTAAAGCCATCACTGCAATTAATGTAAGTAATTATTACTTCATCAGCTTACTTTGCTCCATTTTCAAAATATTGGAAAACTTTATACAAACTTGTAGTATCATTTTATAAGTTTAAAAGTAACTCGGCTAGTTATGCAAACTGGTTGTTAACCAAAAATATTACTGAAGCTTTCGAAAAAAAAGAACATGCACTTGGTATTCCTTGATCTACCTAAGAGCATTTATACCATTGATCATAAAGATGTACTATCCAAATTATGGCAGTTTAGAATTCATGGTGTTGATTATTAGTAACAGAAAACATTCAGTTGAAATAAATAATACCAGCTTTAATATTAAGTTAATAAAATTTTTGTAACCTCCATGGTTCATTTAAGGTTTATTATTGTTTTCGATTTAAATAAATGTTTGACCTAGGGAAGATGTATTATGCATGTTGATGATGCTAATGTATTTTTAAAAGTTACTGTTATGGATCCTTAAATATATTAAATGAAAAACCAAACGTTAACATACATGATTGGCTCCTAGCAAATTGATTGTCCTAAACATTGATAAAATAAATTACATCGTCTTTCGCACAACCAAAATGAAGCCTACATCAAGCAAACTAATGATTCTAATCTGAAACAAATTTATTTTACATCAACCGAAAACGACACTTTTGGTAATAGCATTTTGTAAACATTTTAGTTGGAAATCACAGAAGGACTTCAACCTACTTGAAACAAATTTGTGTTAGTTACGGTACTATAAAAAAGAAAAGAAATACTGTGACAAAAAAACTCTGCTTGTATTATACAAATTCATAATAATCAGTCAAATTAGATATTGCATTGCAACCTGGTATATTGGTAGCAAAAACACAGCTTTAGAAATTTAACGAATCCCTAATAAATTCGTAAGAAAGACAATTACAATCTGTTAATTTTGTTTCTTGTGTAACGTAAGTCTCTAAACCAGTGGTTCTCAAACTTTGGTCGTCCGTGGCCCTTTTTCAAGGACTCTCAAACACCCGTGGCCCCCTGCTTAGAATATTGTTTCAAAAGTCAAGTGAAGAACAAAAAAGATCATCACTTTGAAATTGTCTCTAATTTTGTCATTTTTGTCCGAAAAGTCAAGTAAAGACCAAAAAAAACATCACTCTGAACTTGTCTCTGACTTCATCATTTTTGTCTCAAAAGTAAATTGAAGTCCAAAATAAAAATTCTTCTTGTGGCCCCCCGGTAAAGGCTCCGTAGCCCCCTTGAGAAGCCCCAGGGCCGCTTTGAAAACCCCTGCTCTAAGGTTTGCTTTTTTCTCTACTTTGATTTGGTTTCCTTTGTGACGTTTGTCTGGCGGGAACGCCTGATGTTGTTTGTGCTTAGCTGTAGTGAAGCCTCAAGTTTTCAAAGCTACACTTTTCAATTTTAGAAAATAAATCTTTTGTTTGTAGCATTTTTTTGTCGTGCAACTAAGTAAAGTGAAAGTTTTTACATTGTGTTTATTTACTATTTGAATAAGAATTACTGTAATGATTGGTAATTGTAATTGTACGCAAGTTATAGCACATTTGGTATAGTGAAACGTTTTGGTTAAAGAAAATTTTGGGGAGTCATTTTAACGAATTTAATTGACGATTTTTCGTTGTTACCGACTTCGCAACTATACCGCCGTGTAAATTATTATTTTTTTTATTATTTTTTTTGTTGAACGGCATTTGTCTTTCTGAAAGTGAAATTTTTGTACTTGTAATTTGGTTTTGTTTGTCATGCAGAAACCGCTAGAGGTGTTGTGAGCCGAAAGCGCGAGTAATAAATATTTCCTTCGAAAGCGTCTGACCAAAACACCTGTGCAGAGGTCAAACAATCAATCAAATAAACGAATTATAAAAGACTTCATTTATCAAAAAGTATATACGATTATTCAATAATATATACTCGTAAAAAGCACGTTACCACCAAGCTTGCTATCTTAGCAAGCTACAACGTACATTCGTTTTGTTGCTTCTTCCTTTTTCTAATCCGCAGTCTTAATGATGTTTATTATTAAATAATTATAGTTACATTTTTATTATGTGGCGGACCAGAAATAAAAGAAAACTGAACTGAACTGAACTGAACTGAACCATTTTTTTCAAAATTCACTAAATGCTCAAGAAGTTGATCCAAATTCTATCCCACATTTTGTTGACTAAATACAACTAAACATCTTACAAGTACAGAGAGATCCTCTTGCTTGGCTTAAAGTCCTATCATGTATAGAACAAATTTAAATCTTATAAAAATTTTTGTGTAGAATTGTAAAAGCACTTTATAGAACGATAATTTTTAATGTTAATGGAAGCAGATTTTATTTTAAAATGTAAAAAACTTTTGTTTCTTTTTTTATACTATTAACTTCAATTAATAGGACCAGGAAATTGATTTTAATAAAAGCATAATACAATTTAAAAAAAGCATCACTCTAAGTTCAATACAAGCAGCCTAATTTGATGAGGTTCGCTTAATCATTTCTCAATGTACATTTTCGCACACTGTTTTAATTAGTATGCAAAATTCGTCCCACCGAGGGTCTTTTGACCTGTTGCAGGATATCTTTCGGTAGTCTTTTGGTCTGCCTGACTCGTTTTGATCATGATCTTTGTCGTCTCGAGTTTGTTGTCTTTTTCACAAATGATTATAAAACATTCTCTTAATACAGCTCATGCAGGTGTGTGACAGTTTTTCTCAATTTTTATGTAATTTTTTATTATTTCTTTTTACACATTACACTAAATTGTTTTAAAGGTCCAACGACATGTACAACTAACGTTTGGTTTCATACTTATAACATACAGTATGTTTAGTCACTACCTTTTTATTCACCATCTCAATGTCATGCCCAATGTAGAACACATTAATTTGTATTTGAAATATCAAATTTTGAAACTTGCCGTGTTTTATTTATTGTATCAAAGATTGCCCAGTCGTTCAATCTCGAGCAAAATTTTTGTTAACCTTTAGTTTTACCTAAAAGAACAAACTTAATTATAAGTGCTATTGTCAACAATCTACAACGCCAGTCATTAAAACTAAAAAAAAAATTTAAACCGAATAGCCATTTTTTTGTTTCTGAAAGAAGTTTCCATAAGTTTAACTTTTCCAACGTTTTATTGCAACTCCGGAAGTTGTTGAATACAAATGACGAATGATGTACTCGTATATAATCGCAGCCAAACTTATGTGTTGCTCTCGGCATTGTGCTTTTTTAATTTCATTTTATTAATTTTTTTAGGAACAAAGTCCTAATGTGTAATCTTCAATTGCATCAACTCCTATAACGTCAACTCAATGCAGTGAGTTTACAGCTTTAAAACAGAAAACCATAAATTAGATTGGCAATAGGAAGAAATGTACCTTTACATGGTTTTAAGTTTGGCTTTGACTTGGGAGGTTCTGGTTTAGAAAAATGCGAGCTTCTAGAATAAGAAGAGGTCGCCCCTGAAAAGAAATTGAAAATATAATTTTAGTGTACTTTCATGAAGTCCACTTTTAACATAAATTAAAGATTGTACTCACTTCCTACAGAAACTTTACTGCTGTACCATAACTAAGACCATCAGTCTATAAAAAAGACTGGGGTTTGTTGAAAAAATTTTTACAAAAAATAAATTTACCAATTGCCACGGTATTTAAAAACCAAACTTTTCCACAACAATACCCTTACTTTCAGAGACAATAGTGCAAATTTTTTTCTCAAAGTTGTCATTAGTTTTTTACAATTTTTATTTGAATAAACACTTTTTGAAACTTATCCCAAGAGTATGGTTACCTAAAAAGCATCAGGGGTTGGTTAGAAAACAAGATTTTACACCAAAAAACTTAGAAAGAAATTATGTTTTTTAAACTTGTAATTGATATCGGAAAAAATCATTCAATTAAAAACAGTTTTAGTTTTTTAAACCTTTTACTTTATTTGGGACCGTTTTGCTTTAGCCATTTTTTTGTAATCGTCTCTTTACAGTAGACCAGTGGTTTTTAAGCTTTTACATACCACGACCCAATTTCCAACCCAAAGTGAACCCAAAGATAACGAACCCCTTCGGTGAACAAAATTTAATTTTCTTCGCAAAATCTGGTGATCTTGTGGATCCACCCTGGCTCTCTTTTGGTTACAAACCTGTTTTGTTGATAAACTTCCAGACAGAAAATATTCATTTCCATATTAAAAAGCAGCATGAATTTAATTTCTATAGCTATTTTAAAATTGTGCCTTACCAAAAAGTTTTTAAGTAAATTAGGGCATAAATTGGAGCTGGAGCCATCCTTATAACAACAACGACAGCGTGGTCGAGTGGTTAAGAGCTCCGTGATTGTAATGGACCTACCCGCACCATTCTGTTGTATCTTTGGGAAAGACACTTTACAGCATTTTCCCTGCTTGGCAGTCTTAGCAAGCTCCTCTAAATTTCAGTCATATCTCCATAAAACTACAAGATAAAAAAATTTCTACCGGACAGCAATATCTTGAGATCTCCGAAAGCAAATGCGGGTGATTGGAACCACAATTTTTCAAATTCTACACAGAAAGTCTAGCTCTAGATTCTTCAAAAATGCGTGCCTATGGGGCTGTGGGTTCAAAGACCTAGATTACTGGAGATCTACTGATCTCGTGTTTGGAAACTAGGACTGTATTCAGGTTTGCATTTAGCTCAGAGTTTGTTGCAAAACAATGCTTAAAAGACATCTTTGGTAAGGGAACAGCATTATCTGAATAAATTTCTCTTGCATTTAGTTTGGCAGACTATTCACACCAACATAAAAAAAGTTTTTGCCATTGTTTAATCTAGGAGATTAGTGCATTTTAAACTTTTGTTTTAAAAATTTGAAGAAGCTTCCTTTTTGACTTTAGGTTCTCTATGCACACCAACTTTGCTGGTTCCATATCATCAAATTTTTATAGCAGGTCTACAGTAGATTAGCCAATGCAACATTTCACCACCATTGTGCCTCACTGGAGAGTTTCTAAATGCCCCCAATTGAAAAATATATGCCCATTCATTCAATCAAGAGAACATTTGATTGACAAGCTAAATAGACTTTAAAGTCGAAGACTTCATCTCAACATTTCAAATCCGCGTAAAGTCATCAAAAATTTTAAATAGTTTTTCTACTTGACGTTCAGCATTATAGAAAAAGTATAATATAATATCAAAATCCCTTCAATTTGAAGACATTGGGGGCAATTTGGAGTTGTCTTATTGTGAGCACAATATCTTTATGCGTTTGTGCATGCCATAAAAAAAGCGATTTATTTACAAAGCGTTATCACATACCAGACAGATGAGGCTGATACTTGTTTCTATGAGGCTTTACTGTAGCATGAGCAATACCTTGAGCTCTGTCTGCTGTTAGTCGAGAGTTCCTTGGTATTGCTGGAAATAGCTTTACCTGAAAGCAGCAGTTGATAATTGAAAACTTTATTTTCAGAAGAAACATAAAACAAAGTACTTAAGAATTACCTTTAAAGTATTAAGTATTTAAGCTTCGAACACTTATATAAAAAAATTACAAGTTTACCTACCTAATAATAGTAACAAGAAATTTAAAAAATACGCCACATACACTGCACCTATCATGAGCATTTTATTCAATCTGCTGTTTTTCTTTCTGATTTGAAAGAAGCTTTATACTTTGACAACAGTTAAGCAGGTTTTGAATAGCCAGGTTTTGCCTTTTTATTGCCTAATTTTGCTTTCAAAGAGTTATTTTTATTTATTTCGAACAATATTTTTCAACTGCAGTCTTATTTTGAGACTAATTGTTAAAATATTAGGTTTAATCTTTATTTTAAAGGACACATATTCCCGCAAAGCAGAAGTAGTAAAAAAACTTATTATTTTGCAATTTATTTTTGGCGTTGCTGTTTTCGAAACACGTTAGGTGACCCCTTGTCTAAATTGATATTTTACAAACAATGATGGCCTTACAAAAAGGAAGGCCTGGTGCAAGAAACGTAAGGGGGTACCACTATTTAATGTACCAAAAAAAGGTGGCTGAAGCCATTTTTAGTGTATGAAAATTGGATGTTCCAAAGCATGGAGAAGCACTTTTTACTTCTTCAAGACATTGTGATCTCTAAAAAAAGTCTGTACTTTTCCACACATTTCCACAAGCACAAGTGGCAACAACCTAAAGGGAGCATGCTGCTGATCTTCAAATTTTTTTTCTTTTCTTTTTGACATGCCATCGACGTCCTGGTGCTACTATGAAGAAATAGAGCAATTTCTTGTGTAGGGGGCCACTTTTTGATGTATTTTAGGGGGGGCCTGGTGCGGCCGCCCTGTTCGCACCCTGTTAAAGTTACTGTTTACAAACTTAGTTGAATTAAATTTTGGTCGAGGTTATATAATAGTAGAGATATACATCTAACAAAATGCTTCTGCCTAATGAATTTCAAAAGCAATGCCCCTGCTCCCCACTTTCGGTGCCCCTGAATCTTCCATCTGTAAAGCACAACTTGTGTTAATTTAGGGTTACCATATCTGAATAGGCGCGATCGCTGACAGACATAGGCGTACCAGCCAAAAAAAATTTTGGGTGCGATGAAATTGCGGCAAATTTTGTGGTATTTGCTCGAATCATGATTTTTTAGTATTTTATTTATAGGATAAAAAATTGTCTGAGATTCTAGGATGAAGACCAAAAAAAAAAAAAGGTCTTTAGCCAAAGGCAACAACACATACGAGTTTCATGTCCAGATGGATAATGTTAACTCACTGGACTTTAAAATTCCGAACATTTGAGTCCTTTCCAAAAGGTTTATTCTAAATTCTAAAATTCCGGATATTTAAGAAGTTAATACCTAATTCCCGACGGTATGGCAACCCTATGTTACTTTAAAGCTTATTGCTAAAGGCATTTCAACTTAAAAAGCTTTTTGCCCAAAAAAAGTGAAGCGCTGAACTGGTCAGTGGTCACGCCTATGATTAGATCGGGTGCGCTGCGTTTATTGCAGCTCAAACGTACGTTCAATCAGCCTGATAAAGCAGGGGGCAAACTTTTTAGCTCGAGAGTCAGATTCAGAAGTATATTTTGATTGCGAGCCGAACTAGCATTTATAACGTGAATTTGTGCCTTAAAATTACTCGGAAGCCAAAAGAAAAGGTCATCACTTCGATTTTTAGCACCGTCTTGGAGGTGAAGACAAAAAAGAGAAAAAAGATCTTTGCTTTGATTTGTTACACCGTTCACATTGAATGCTTTGAATCAGATTTGGCCCACCCGCCTTAGTTTTCCCATCCCTGAGATAAAGAGTCAATAAAATGAATCATTTTGCGTCAATTTGCGTGAAAATTTTGAGGTGATTTCAGAACAGCTAAAGAAGTTGTCAATTTAAAATTAAAAAAAAATTTTTTAAAAAGCCCAACAAAACTTAATTTACTAAAGAAAAATGAGAAAAATTATCATTTATGGCTTGAAAAAATAACCATGTTTTCTTTATTTGTTTTGTTTAAATCTTTCAAGCAGAGATGCTCAACTTCGTAACGTGCTTCGTAATGCTGATGAATTGCTTGTGAGTTGTTTTTGTAAGGCAGTCAAAAGACCTTATTATTTTACTCCTTAATCGCTTTAAAGTTTATCAGTTTTTTCCGCTTGCTTGCTATTATTCGCTTCGTAAACAATCCGTTCTTTTTTTTAAAAAAAGCTTCTTATAAGTTAATGTCTTTGCATGCTTTTGGGCAGAGGTAGAAGCTTGAAGTAAAACTTAATAATCGATAGTATAATTCCGGACGTACTAATTGTCGAACTTAAAATATTGCCGTTTTAAAAATATTTTATTTTAATTCGTTATTTTTTCTTTCCAATTCTATTTGAATAAGATTCTATTTGAATAAGGAATTTTAATTGTAATAAATTTAAATTGGTTAAACTTTGTTAAACGAACAATTTATACTACATATTAAGCATTTACGATATTTAAAACTGCTGCACAGATATTAGAGGGTACTGCAGCTTGACAGCTCCTATGGGCGAGCCACCACTAGTAGCAAGAACTATGAAGTAGGAAGTTTTAGAATTGCCATATACTACTTGCTTTCTTTTGATTGATAATAATTGTATAAATTACTAACAATAAGATCCTAAACAAACAATCATAGTATAATACAGGGGTTCTCAATCTTTTTTAACCCATGGACTCCTTTTGCTAAAAATTCTATTTGATGGACCATTATACAAAAACATGTGCAATTTTTTTGCAGAAACCAAAGCAAAGATTTTATTTTACTCTTTAAGTAAATTTGAGGTACAAACTCTAGTCCAGGGATGGCGAACTACTGACCCGCGGGTCACGTTGTGACCCACTAGTTGAAATTTAATGACCCATCTAATGTTCTGAAATTTCTGGCATTTTTAGTCTACAACAGTGGTTCCCAAACTGTGGTACGCGAGAGTCTTTCAGGTGGTACGCGAGCAACTTCAGCTTACTTTAATGTTGAAACTAGTTTTTTAATGATATTCCAATCATTTTAACTAGTTTTTTCTTTTAAAACAGGAATTGTGCGACAACTGAATTTAATTTAATTACTTTAATTTATCTATCGGGAACATGCCTGAGCGAAAGTACAGTGCAGCTTACATAAAGTATGGGTTCATAGCTATTGAACACAATGGAGAAGCTTTGCCGCAATGTGTAGTTTGCATGAAGACCCTTGCTAATTCAGCTATAAAACCAAGCTTACTCCAACGTCATCTTGATACAAATCATCCCGATAAGAAGGACCGAAATGAGATTTACTTTCAGCGACTCGGCGAGAATGCCAAGCGGCAGCGTTTGGACAAGACTGGCACAATCTACCAGAGAAAGAAGGGGATTGTCAAGGCATCCTATGAAGTCGCTCTCCTGATAGCTAAAAACATGAAAGCACATACCATTGGAGAGTCTCTCGTAATGCCAGCGGCAAAGATGTTGGCAAAACATCTGATTGGAGAGAAAGCGGCTGCAAAGCTCAAAAGTGTTTCCCTCTCCAACAACACGGTTAAAAATCGAATAGAGGAGATATCAGTCGATATTGCTGACCAAGTGATTTCGGGAGTGAAAGATTCAAAGTATGGTTTTTCATACAATTGGACGAGTCGACGGACGTAACAAATAACGTGCAGTTACTTGTGTACGTTCGTTATACACAAGACAATTCTGTAAAAACTGAATTACTGATGAGCAAGGAACTTTCCGATACAACAAAAGGAAAAGGATATTTTCGAAGCTTTGGACAATTTTTCCAAACTAAATGAACTGGACTGGAGAAGGTTGATTGGCTGTACAACAGATGGAGCTCCATCTATGCTGGGACATAAATCAGGATTCAAAGCTCATGTGACAGCTGCGGCACCCAACGTGACCTTCGTTCATTGCTTAATTCATAGATTCGCCCTTTGCGCGAAAGTGCTACTACAGAATATGTTGTCATGTTTGAACCAAATGATCAAAATGGTAAATTTCGTAAAAACTTTTGCCCTAAATACCCGGTTGTTTAAACGTCTTTGTGAGGATCTTATTTCCGATTTCACCTGTCTTCTCTACTACACAGAGGTGCACCGGCTGTCCAAAGATAATGCAACAAGGCGCCTGTTTGAATTGCGAGATGAGCCTCTCAAATTCTTCAAGAAAAAAATCATGATTTTCAAAACGACCTGGAGAGAAAAGATTTTCTTACAAGATTGACATATCTATCAGACATTTTCAAAGTTCTGAACAACTTCAACCTGTTGTTTCAAGGACCCAATCTAACTGTAAAAGAGTTCATTTCGAAACTGAGAGCACTCATTCGTAAGCTGGACCTCTGGGCAAAAAATGTAAACAACCAAAGCTACGGAATGTTCAAATGCCTCACTTCGGTAGAGAAAAATCCTGATGGTGGCATTTCTAAAGAAATTATAAGCCATCTTTCTCAACTTAAGACAGAGCTATTGAATTACTTTCCTGATGTTGCATGCTGTGCTTACTCCGTCAACCCATTCTTCATTGATCCAGCTGATGCGTCTGTGAGGACCGGAGAACAAGAAGAACTAATAGACATTCAAACTGATGAGACAGCAAAAATAAAACATAAGGAATGCTGTCCTATCAATTTCTGGTTGAACATGGCATCATCGTACCCGAACCTAGCCCGTCCCGCTGTTTCCCAGCTATTGATTTTTCCATCTACGTGGGAATGCGAACAGGGATTTTCGGCTTTGATGACCATCAAATAGAAAAGCCGAAATCGTCTTCAAACGCCTGAACATGATTTTCGATGGGCTGTCAGCGAAGCTGTTCCTCGCATTGACCAGCTGGTGGAGAAAAAACAACTACATCCCTCGCATTAAAACTATTTGCTGTGTTTTGCTCATTTTTTGGCTTTTTATGTCTTCCTGGCCTAATGTTCGTTTAACTTTAATACAGCTACATGCTAATTTTTTTATATACTGATGTATGCTTTTTAGTTTGAGATATTTTAGTCAGTTGTAACTTAGGTGGTACACAAACACTGTACAAAAGCTCAAAATGATACGCGAGTAAAAAAAGTTTGGGAATCACTGGTCTACAACATTAATTTAGGACGGATTAGACCAGGGGCGTCCAACCCGTGGCCTGCGTAAAGGTTTTGAGGGGCCCGCGCAGTATTTTTTGAAGCCCTCTGTCCTGTCAATTTTGGCAGAAGTCGAAGACAGATTTGATTTCGAGACAAAAAGTGGGGAATTTGAGATTGATTTTAGGTGAGAACCTTTTTTTTTTTTAGAGATCACTATGATTTTGGTACAAAAAGTGGGAATCTGAGACTGACACCTTGATTTTGGGAGGAAAATAGGAAAATCACAGATGAAATCGAAGTGAAGACCTTTTTTTTTTTTTAGAGGAGACCATGAGTTTTAGAGAAAAAAGTGAAAGCCAAGATCAAAAGCTCTTTTTTTTTTTAGAGAAGATCAATATTTGAAAATTCTTGCCTCGGGCCCCTAAATTTGAATATCCACCACTGGTGAAGACTTTTTTTAGTCTTCAACTTTTTTTAGCCAATGACCCACTTAATGTAAGTTTTAAAAAACTGTCAGTTTTTGACCCGCCCTATAAAAAAGGTTCGCCAACCCTGCTCTTGTCCTTAGGAAGGTGAAATCAAAAATATTTCGTTGACTGGGTTGTCTTGTTGACCACCAAACTAGTGCCATAGATCCCAAATTGAATATTTTTTCCCTGTGGATCCCCTAAAATTTTTCTGTAGACCCTGGTTGAGAACCTTTGGAAAAACATACTACGTAGATTTTGATAAGTTGAAAATTAAAAATAGAGGTTCACCATGGTTTCTTTTTACTTTTATAAAGTTAACAATTTATCGGTTTATTATTTTCGGTAACCGGTTGTGAGTAATTTTTAAAGGTTAAAAACCGATTGTTTTTAGCCGGTTTTAAACCCCATTTATGCACATCGTACAGCTAAAATGTTACTCACATCTTCTACCAGATCAATGGGATTAGTTTTGTTCAACTCTGGAACAATTCCTTTGGCACATTCGACAATTTTTCGAAGAGGCTTTACTCGAACAATTTCCTATAAATACAAGTTTGTTTTTTTAATCCACCATTGTTTAAGATGTTTGTCCATTTATTTTTACTAAAGAGTTTTTAAATGACTATTTTTATTTTCAATTTAGGAAAGCACGCAGTAAAACAATTTATTTTTATAAACTGCCATGCAGCAAAACTTTATAAATATTAATAGAATGAAAGTAAAATATTAGTACGCTTGATTAATATACTTTATAATTAATTACTGCAGCCAACATTTTACTTTGGGTTCGTATTTTCGGTAGACGCGGTGTGAATCTGAAATGTAAGGAGAAATTCCTGGGCGTTCGTTAAATTCCCCCACAGTCATTTTTGTTCTTACAACGGGAATATTCTAAAAACAAATATTAGCATAATTTAATATCGCTTGTCAATGCACTTTGTGACTATTAAGTAACATTTACTATTAACTATGGAAAAAAATTAAAAGTTTAAGGGTGATTGAAATTTGGCATGCATTCTTCAAAAGTACTTGTTTGGAGAAATTTAGCATGACTCAATGATTACAGGTTTATACAGATTTTGACGCCTGATCTGTCTCATTTTAAATTTTTCCAGCTTTGCAAATTTGCCTAGTAACTTAACGTAAAATCTGGCTTTGTGCGTAATTAAAGTATTCCCAGATGGCCTTTAGTACGTGCAAAATCACTAAAATTAATATGAAAAATTGTTGTTTAGTATTCATCGTTTTTTTTCATTAACTGAAACTGGAAGTCTACCTTGCTTTTCTTATCTATAATTAATTAATTAATCCTCCAAACTACTTTGTGCGTAATTAAAGTATTCCCAGATGGCCTTTAGTACGTGCAAAATCACTAAAATTAATATCAAAAATTGTTGTTTAGTATTCATCGTTTTTTTTCATTAACTGAAACTGGAAGTCTACCTTGCTTTTCTTATCTATAATTAATCCTCCAAAATACTTTATCTTTTCAACAGCATTATGATGAAGCAGGGATGCCGACTCCTCAAAATTTTAAAGCGAGTCCGGGCTGAAATGACGAGTCCGAATCCGAGTCGCGAGTTCGCATTCTTATCTAAAACTAAGAATTATCCCTCTGACTTCTATGGAAAAAGCCAGTCAAGAACTGACTTAAGTTGCAAAAAAATCTAACTAGATATATCTTTGTTCTCTACAAGTATTAAACACCAGGGGCTCCGAAAGCGGGAAAGGGGGACCAGGGCAATTACCCTCCTTTTCTTTACAAAAAAACGGGTACAAGTGCGCAGATACAGAAGCATTGGGTTAGATTTGTCCCTATAATCATAGAAACTCGACAAAAATATCAGATTAATTGAAAGTGAATGCTAATATTTTGGTTACGGTCTGCACCTTAAATTAAGGACGAAAGTAGGAATCATGAACTCAATTAAAAGGGATGCCCTGTTTTTTAGTCTTTACCTAAAATTTGAGACGAAAATAAAGATTTTGAACACTGATTAGAAGTAATGACTTTTTTTTAGTCATCACTAGTTTTTTGCGCTGAAAATGATCACGGTCCTAAATGGCAACTCGTAAAAACAACTCTGTAAAACCTTCCCAAAAAAAGGTGTCTTTATTAAAATGTTGCCCTCTCACAAAATGGCTTTCCGGCGTCCCTGTTAAACTCGGTATTACAAAAAAAGTGACGATTTTGAGCGCAACAGTCTAAAAAACAGTTATAAAATTTAGAAAAGGGAAGAGAAACAATATGAAGGAAATTATATTTTAACTTTTTTTTTCATTCTTCATTCAAGGTTTAGTAATTGTTTTTCTTAATAAGTATTGATAACGATAATTTGCGAAATCTTTAAATCGTCGATGCTGTATGAAATCTAGACGTCGAACTTGAACTTTTTCGGTAAGTCCGAGTCTGATTTTGAGTCCAGAATTGATGAGTTCGGAGTCCCGAGTCCGATTCCGTGTCCGTATCGCTGTGAAAAAGAAATCCGGTTGGCTTTTTTAAGTGTAATTATCTAACATGTGTTTGATAAAACAATTGTAATAGTGTCGACAATTCTTTTTTTTTTTCATCAAACTTGACTGTTTAAACGGCAAGTTTTCAGAAAATCAGATAATTAAAATATACCTTCTAAAATGATTTAAAAAATTAGATTGTTTAAAACAAACTCAAAACAACTTGAACAAAAGTTTTTATATATTGTGAAAAATATCAGAAGGGTACTTAAAAAAGCTTATATTGCCCTTTAATTTTGGCTTGATATAATCATGCAAACAAATATTAATTTTTAAAACAATGCATCATGGCGTTTTGTTGTGGCAATACGTGGCCTCAAAGCAACTAAATGTTTGTAAAAATTAAAGTCGAATAAATAAATATAATTAATCATTAAACAATGTGTTTCATAAACTTATCCGTAAAACTAACTTATTTAAATTATCTCTGTATATTGTGACAGCAGCTTCAATTTTTTTATTTCATCGTAAAATTGTTTAACTTAACACTTAAATTTTTTAAAAAAATTAAAAAATCATAAGAGGCCAAAAATATAAACGATTTAGCATCTGTCCAGCATCTACTCAGCGAAGAAAACAATGTATTAAATGAGCGACTTCCGCTAGCGGCGCTAAGTGAAAACTTTGAACCGCTTTTTTCTTATGCAGTTGACAGACTAGTATATACGGTATATTGACTATCAATGAACATGTAATAGAAAGAACATGGTTGCGTGCAAATGAAGACAAAAAAAAAGATCTTTACTTTAATTTTACATTTTTTAGACTTTAAAGAATGATTTAGAACTTGGGTGTACAGCCTTTTTATTAGTTGAGTCGAAAATGAGTACTGTTGCAAAAAAAGGTTGAATTAGCAGTGGGCCAAGTGGTAAATTGAAAATTTTATACTTGATTTGGGTGTCGACGAGCAAAAAAAGTTTGAAAAGTTTTGAAATACATGTAAACTTACGCCTGGCGTAGCCAAATGCAGGCTTGCTTTTAGCTGTTTAGTCTGATTACACTCGTAGGTCTTTGATTGTAATCATAGTATATTGTAATATTGCATTTATCAAAACTGCTTTCAAATAACCTTCCAATAAAGACGACAAGTCTACTGCTAATACTTATTTATTTCCGTGGTGGCAGGCTGAAGAAGTGCTGAAAAGGGAGTAGATTACACAAACAGAAAGCTGAGTTATGAAGAAGAGTAATAACCTAACATTTTAGTTTGATTAAAAAAATTGTGCTTGTTCGTACTTGCAAGTCACGGTTCGATGCACCAACATTGTTCAAGAGGTTTTACTCACAAAAAGTACGGAAGTCTACACGTAACATTCTCAGCCAGAGCGTCGAACCGTTTAAAATACGGTTCAGGTTCAGCAAATTTCATTTTTAAACGTTCATTTCGGAGTCGGATTTAATTCATGCTCTGTTTTTACACAATCTCTTTTTTGTCCATTTCTGACAAGCGTTTAGACCAGGGGTGGGCAAACTACGGCCCGCGAAGGCTTCAAACAAATACTTCAAAAAAATTATTAATTGTTTTTTGTCTTCAACCAAATTCTTGGTCATTGCTTTTAGCAATCACTGATTTTTAGAAAATTAAGAAATCCTAGGCAGGATCAAAATGAAGACCTTTTTTAGAGATCACTTCATTTCGGGCTTAAAAATTTAGAAATCCGAGGCAGACTCTAAGTAAAGACCTTTATTTTCAAGAGATCACTTTATTTTGGGCTCAAAAATTCAGAAATCCGAGGCAGAATCAAAGTGAAAACTTTTTTTTAGAGATCGCTATAGTGCGGCCCTCAAATAAATTCAACTTTTAAATGCGGGCCGTGAGCTAAAAAGTTTGCCCACTCCTGGTTTAGACAGTGAACATGATTCGTAGCGTCATAATATCTTGTTGCAATGTCCCCTCTAAGGTGCGCAATACGCAGTGCTACGAAATCATTCGCGCAGTGAAATCTCGTTCTTGCTCACTATAAATATAAGCAAAAATCAAAAAAAGTCGTCACTTTGTTTTAAAGCAAGTTCAAATCCTCTGAGCTAAGAATTTGCTGACGCAGCTTATAATTATTCATGCTTGCTAAAAATATATTGGCGCCGTACACAGTTTTCTTACAGGAAATACTATATAGTCACCTGGAAAGTAGGACGATGGCAAATAGTCGCATACACAGAAGTTTTTTAAAAGGACTTTTAAAAAAATCATAGGCTATTTGCTACTTCTTTTTGTAATTATAACTAAATTAATTAACCCGCAAGCCGTAGGCCTGGCGGCTGTAAAACCAACTCTGTTGGCCTATATTTCAACAAGATTAAAGGAATGCGTAGCCTAGTAATGATTTTGCGATCGCCAAAAGCTAAAGCGGAAATTTTTATTATTTTGTTTTTAAAATGGCAGGTAGAATTAAAGTCATTTTCAAAGTTTTTTGTCGGACACTTAGATTTTCTCCTGAAGAGTGTCAGCGAAAAGGCTTTGGAAATGACTTCAATTCTACGTGCTATTTCAAAATTCTGTCTGACCAACAGTCTCTACGAATATTTTTATTTTTTGTTACCAAGATTTCGGGGCTACTTAGCTTTAGCCAGTAATAAGGTTTTAAAACTTTTTTGTAAATACTCTTGACTCAGTGATAGCTTTAATAGGGTGAGAACGGAGCGGCCGCACCGGGCATACATCAAAAAATACATCAAAAAGTGGCCCTCCTACACAAGATATGGTTCTATTTCTTCATAGTGGCACCAGGACGGTGGCATATCTAAAATACAGACTTTTTTTAGAGATCAATAGACTATGTTTTGATACACTAAAAGGTGCCTTTACAAATAAAACGTTGACTTTTTTTGGGATTACACTGTTGTGGAACACTGAACAATGGCTAGACTAGATGGTGTTTGTATACGTCATTTAGATCTTTCCTGAACTTACCACTGTAACATTTAGCCAAACAATTTTCCAAAACCTTTCAGTGGCGTCTCTACAGTAAATGAGACGTAACGTACGTCGGCTATGTTCTTGTAATTCAAAACAAACGTTTTATGATTCAAGTTTTAAAAAAAATTTAATTCATGGGTTTTAAATGCAAAAGCAAACAGCATTCATTTTAATGTAAAACTTGTATATTAAATCTATAGAAAATTTAAAATTCGGCAACTCTCCCTTCGTCCTCTCAGCGTAATGGCTTTTTTGCTTTTACCCCCGAAAAAGTTGTGTATAACTTTGCTTTGGCCCACTTTGCTTTGGCCCACAACAATTAAGCCTAATTTCCGATCAAACAATTTACTGCAACTTCCAAAGAGAAAATTATGATTTATGAAAGCTACAAACAAATTAAAACGACGACAACCAATTAAAATAAAGTTCCATTTCTACATTAGTTCAGGTTAAGCAAATTCTACCCGGTTCGGGTATAGAAAAAAAGAAGCGGTTATAATACGGGTTTACAGTTCCGGTTCGGGCTCAGGCATATAACCGGACCGGGCCAAAAAATTTTCGGAGTCAACACATTTCTTCCCAAATTTTTTCGACGATTGGCCAAATCATAATCTTGCATCATTTTACGGAAATGCCCAAATGTCACTCAGATTTAATATAAAGGGTACATTAAATCTGAGTGATATTTGGGCGTTTTTCAATTGTAAGTGAAGCAGGGACGATTGGTTTTGGTAGATAAGCTTTTAAAAACAAAAAAAACCTTTACATTAATTCACTGTTATTTTTGCTTACTGATCTGGTTTGTTTTAAATTGAGTAAGTTTCTTTTTCCCGTATTGTTTTTTGTCGGCACCCAAAAAAATCTGATTTTGTCCAAATTTTTTGCGCCTAGGGAGAAAATTATCGCGCTGGCTCGTCAGGTTTAGTTCCGGTTCGGTTCGATGCCGTGCTTACACTCACAGCACAAGCACGATGTTGCTAAAATTGTTTACAATGTGAAAAAAATTTCTTTCAAAATTCTTTTTCTCTAATGAAACAAGTTTTTAAGTCCCAAAACTTTCTGTTTTAAAAATTGTTTCAATGTTCCACAGAAATGTTTAAAGGTAAGTCGCCTTTGAGTTTGCCTTTGCAAAGAAAATAAAAAGTAATAGTTAATGCTCCTAAACTGAGGCCTACTATACATCCCGGTTTACTGAGACCGTCGCGATTTTGAGCCCTTGTTTCGGCGTCCCGGCCAGTCAAATACTTTGTCCCAGAATTTCTATTAAAAATTGTTTTTGGTACCGTCCTCAAATCTCACCAAACTTCCAACAGACACGCCAGAAGTCGGGAGGCAGGGAATTAAGTTAATCATTATATTGATAAACTTTTTTGTGGTCTTCACTTTGCTTTCCTGGCGATAAATTAGAATTTTGCATGGAATTTAATTTATCGTTAAAGTGTTTACCTCTTTTATTTTTTTGGTCTTCACTCGATTTCGAATGGTTTTAACGAGCGTCCTGATCTCTATCTCGTTGGTACTCCTACTTAAAGTGGGCGTAGAAACCATTGCACGTACCAAAGATTTTTGAAAGGGGGGCATGAGTCCGGATCGCCGGAAGCGGGGGGCAGAAGGGGAAATTTCCCCCTTACCTTTTAATATTCTTAAAACGGGGGGGGCAGAGGGAGCAGATTGTGCTCTTTAAAATTAGTATTAGAGATAAATTTTTTTAGTTATGCTCGACAATTAACCTATATAATCTTAATCACCATTAAATTCAACAATGTTTGTAAAATTACAAAGGCAACCGTGACTCATAGTACAGTAATAAAAGCAAGATAAAAGTTTTAACGTATGCAGTATAGAGTTACTGTATTGATATCGTAAGCGGCCTAAACTTCTGGTAAACATCTTATTCTACTTGAATCAGTAAACTGAATTATATCTTAGCCAAAAATCAATTTTTGATTTATTAGCTGATGGCAAATAGCCATATACGTACAACAATCAGAGATACTTAAACCAACATCCTAGTGTTTAGGTATTCCTAACAACAATTATATCACCCGTTCTAAAAAAAAGAAAAAAGTATCAGAAAATTTCTTAGTGCTCACAAAGAGTAAAAGTTTCTAGCAATAATAAAAAAAATTTCATTTAGAAGCAAAGAAATTGTGGTGTTAATCTAATTTTAACAAACAACACAAGCTGTCTGACTTGGCTACTCAATACTCACTTATGGCCAACATTAAAGCTAAAAATAAAAACACCGAGACTAAACACATGACATTCTTAGCCCTTTTGAAGGACTGTGGTACATATGTGTGCCATGATTGTGATTACAACGTAACATTTTAAAAGTCTTGTTCCTTTTGATGTGTTTACAGGAGAACTCGCAGACCTACATGCTCATATTACATAAGTCATTTAACAAAGAAAGTACCACGCCTTTGAAAAAACAAAGATATCAACAATTTGCGAAGTTTTAAGCAAAAAGCCAACAAGCAAGAAATGCTTTTTAGAAATACATGAATTGCTTTAAATTTACTGCGGCGTAGCTCTCGTTTCGGCTTTTGCAGAAAGGTGTTTCAGTGTCATGAGAAGAATCAAAACATGGCTCAGAAGCAATATGAGAGATAACAGTTCCATTGATCGAATGTTCTCAAATATTCATAAGAACTTGTTGGACAATTTCAATTTACAAGCCGTTGCAGATGACTTTGCCAGCCAGCGAAACACTAATAAATTATACAGTTACATTAATTGTGGCAGCGTTTAATAATTGACATCAAACCTCAATCTAAAATGCCATTCATGCTTATGTAATTACGTTTATTCTTTTACCCAATTGTTAGTAGCTCTTTAAATCTTTTATTGTTCTATCTATTTTAAACTTTGGTATTCTTGATAGCGTAAATGTTTTAGCCAGTTCTGTTGTGGGTAACTAAAGAAAAGACTATTCACTGATAAGCACGTGAAAAACATTTTGTGATATTCCCAAGCAAAATGCATTTAATCTGTATCTATCTGCTTTTGGCTGCCGTGCATGGACGTCGCATTTGTTGAATGCTATTTTCGAAACTAGCTTGTGTGCTTTTGACAAAAGTTTAGTTGTGGGTAGCTTATGTTGGATAGCTTTTGCTTTAGTAACCAGTTAATAGAGTTGTATTTTTTTAATGTCTAGCCTAATTGAGAAAAACTTGTGTAAAATTGGCTATTATTGCGGCTATCGCAGTGAGTGGTCATGGCAGAGTAAACTTAAAAAGTTTTGCAAGATGCAGCACACCTTAAGATTAAGGTTTTGAACTCTAGGTTTATTAAAAAGAGTTGACATTGGCCGAAAAATTAATCGAACCAAAATAACAGATTAGCAAAAAAAACTTTTTCGAGATACCGGTCTGTCCTGTACAAACTGAAATTCTATCATGTCAACCAGAATTTCAAATTGCAGCATGACTACCAAAATTTGCTTTTGTTGGCAGTGCTTTTTCAACAAAAAAAGGTGCCCTTTTTTAATTTTTGCTCCCCTGGCAAAAAAACTTTGGCGCCCCTGGGCATGACCACAATCAAATATGCTTAGTGGGAAAATTTATTCAAGTGGTAACTAAAAAAAAAGTTTTTACGTTTATTCAGTCTCGGATTTCATGATTTTCGTCTCTGGAAATTAATTAGATTGCTGAAAAAACAAAAAAAGGGGGCCTACACGTGGAATCTGTCTTCGTTTTCTGGCGAGATTTTTGCCCACATGGATGGGAGAAAACCATAAAGTAGTATTGATCTCGAAGGGGGCCAATGACACTAAAAGTACTGTCTTACGTATGGTAACCCTACGTGCTAATGATTTCCAAGGGAGGACCATGGCACAATGCCCCCTAAATACGCTAGTGGTAGAGACATTTAGATAACATACACAAACGAGTAGAGTTTGAAAAAAAATACTTCTTAGCTATTGCAGAAAAAAAAACAGTTATTTGAAATTTTATATTTACTTGATTAAGCAGATGCTTGACGTGAAAAGCAACATTTGGGTGAGGATTGTTTCTTCTGTATATCGAAGAAGGCCGAATTTTTGGAAGAACAATTGGTTTTTCAAAGTATTCCGAAGTATACATACTAATATCTTTACTTTTTTTTGTATCTGTTTCCCTGAAAAAAGTAAAGTAAAATATAGCGGATTGAAACAACAAGATTGAAATGTCAAACTTGATCAATGGCGTACGCAGAAATTTGTCATGGGGGTTTCCAAGACGAAAATATGATTACTAACAGTTAAAATAAAGTTTAAGTGGTCTGCGTAGATTCTTAAAAGGAGATTGACCCTTTGTGCTTACGCCTATAAACTTGAATAATTAATACAGATTATTAACACTATCTTAAAAAAAGTTAAAAGAAAATAACTACTGGGTGTGGGGTTCGAACCCACGCGGACATCTGTCCATTGGAACTTAAGTCCAACGCCTTAACCACTCGGCCAACCCAGTGGATGGCAGCAGTCTTCGTTTTAGCATTTTTAAAACTTTTAGTACAATTAGAAAAAATAATTTTTGCCTTTTATTAGCTTTTAAGGCAGTGAATGTATTCAAAATTAATCAACCAAAAATAATATCGTAAGTATGCAAAAGTTATACAGGGTGTTTCAAAAAGTATACGCCAAAATCATTAGGTTACGCATTATTGTAGTGAACTGAATCAATGATTATTTGATAGAGTAGCCAAGTTTGATTGGGTGTCAATGTCACCGCTGTGGATAGTAATCCTTCTGGCACCATTGAATTGTGAGAAGATCACATTTTTTTACACTCAAAGTGGCGACTCCTCAATAAAGCATTTTGTGTGCTTGAGTTTGCGAAAACAAACGCCATTGTCACGGTTCAGCGTGCTTTTTGAACAGAATTCGGCATTGATCCGCCCCAGAGTAAGAGCATTCGACGGTGGGTTTGACAGTTTAAAGAGATTCGATGCCTACACAAAGGAAAGAATTCTGGAAGAATACGTGCAGCAGAGGAATAGGTGGAGAGTCTTCACGATGCATTTTAGAACAGCCTACGTAAATCCACACGTTGAGCAAGTCGTCAGCTTGAGATTCCGCATACCACTGCCTGGCGTGCATTAAAAAGACGCTTACGTATGAAACCATACAAACTAAACCTCGTCCACGCACTTACTGATGACAACAAGGAGATGCGAAGGATAATCTGTGGGTTAATGGTGGAGATGGTGGAAGGTGACGAAACCCTTTTTTTCACGTCTTATTTTTAGTGATAAGGCAACTTTTCCTTTGTGTGGCACAGTCAATCGTCACAATGCGCATTTGGGGAACACATCACCCACAGTTGAGCATCAAAAAAATTTCTGTTTTTTGTGACGTGTCTCAGGACAAAATTTATGGTCCCTTTTTTTTTAAAGAAAACACCGTCACAGGACAAAGCTATCTGAAAATGCTCAAAATTGACTATATTCACTTTTCTGACAGAAGATTCGAATAACTTCATTTTTCAACAAGATGGAGCACCACT
Organism: Diplosoma virens; assembly: GCA_963680785.1. Taxonomy (NCBI): domain Eukaryota; kingdom Metazoa; phylum Chordata; class Ascidiacea; order Aplousobranchia; family Didemnidae; genus Diplosoma; species Diplosoma virens. Next base: position 34,167,355 of record OY796892.1, read on the forward strand.
CCATTGACATCTCGGGATTCGAGTTTATCTGAATGAAAACATGCCCCATCGATAGATTGGTAGGAGGGGTGGTGGAGACCTTGCTCTCTGCGCTTGGCCTGCCAGATCTCTGGACCTCACTGTGAGTGAATTTTTCTTGTGGGGGTACTTTAAAGACAAAGTTTATGCTCCACCGCTTCCAGCAAATATCGATAACATGAAGGATCAAATAACAGCTGCAGTCAACACGGTGGACCGCGACATGCTGAGGCGCGTTTGGAATGAATTCTCATATCGGCTTGATGTCGTCCGTGCTGTCGGTGGTGGCCACATCAAGCACTTGTAAAACATGAAATAAAACTTGAAGGTATGTACAAAACATGTGTCCAAGCTAGAGTTTTCTATTGTTTTTCTTTTTTAACATATCACGTGATGAAATTGGAGTATACTTTTCGAAACACCCTGTAGGCCTATTATTACCGTACGGTCGAGTCTAATTCGAAGAAAAACCGATTGGAGTGAGAGTAAAAAAGAAACAAAAACAGTTGTTTTAAGACAGTGGTATCCAAACTTTTCTAGCAGGGGGCCGTGTTAGATTTTTTTGGACCTCCTCGGCCAAAGCGAGAGACTAAAAAAAACAAAAGTCTTCATTTTGATTCGATCTCTGATTTTACTATTTTTCTCCCAAAATCATAGTGATCTCTAAAAAGAAAAAAAAAAGCTCTTAACTTCGATTCGATCTCTGATTTCACTATTTTTCTTTAAAAATCTTGGTGTGTTCTATCTTGGTGTGTTCTCTAAAAACATAAAAAGATATAATAACTGAAACTGGGGTATTCCCCACATAATTCTATCCAACTGTGGCTTAAAGTTAGTGTATATATTTTTTAAAAAGAGCTCCGCTGGCCGGATAAAAAGTCTTGGTGGGCCGGATCCGGCCCGCGGACCGTAGTTTGGGGACCACTGCTTTAAGAGATAAAAAGAGAAAAAACACGCCGCGCAAATTGTACTAGCGGATCCAAAGTATTAACACTTCTGACATTTCACTTCCCCAAAAGACATAAAAATTACAACTATGCCGCAAAATATGCCGCTAACACAACAACAGCATCTCATAAAGCGCAGCAACTCATTCAACCGTTCTTGCACTGTAAAGTGTAACAACTTTACTCATTCTTGCCAGGAGCGGAGGTCATCCATGAGTGGGAAACTAATTGGCTTGTTTGAAAGGTTAAGAAATGGCTCTTTGAAGATATCTTTCTAGGAGGGGCAACATCAGCGTCAACAACAACAAGCACTACCAATTACTCAAAGAAAAAAGAGTTTCAAAACCAGTTGCGAGCAATAGGCTACAAGTAAAGACAAAAAAATTATTACTTATTCTTAAGCAAAAAAAAAACATCTTTTTCCATCAATTAAATGAAAACTAAAAACAGAGTTCATTACTTGTTGCTAACCAAAAAAAAACTGGTGAAGTCTTAAACAGTAGTGGATATTGGGTGAGGCAAATGAGGCAGTCGCCTCAGGCCCCCCCTCGAAAACAGCACATACAGTTTTGGATTCGCTGCAGATGTTTGTTCAGAGGACGATTCTGAGTGAAGACCTTTTTTTTTTTTTTTAGAGAACACCTTAATTTTGGGAGAAAACTAGGAAAATCAAAAACACTTTGATTTTGGGAGAAAAATATGCAAGCCCAGATCAGACCTCTTTTTTTTCTCAGACAACATCAATTTTTGAAAATTCTTGCTCCGGGCCCCTAAATTGGAATATCCACCATTGGTCTTAAACCAATATAATTAAAAACTAACCACTTTATCTCCAAAATAGGCAGGTTTACTAAATATAATTAAGCACATTAAAAATCCCTAAAACAATATTTATAAAAATAAACACTATATTGGTAACCTTGATATCTTTAAATGAAACAAAAAAAAAACAAATAATAATTTTAACCGGAAAACAATATCTTAGCATCTCCCAATGCAGGTTAGGGTGATTGATAGACGGTTTTCCCAAGTATAATGGCTCCGACGTTTTTTGCGAGTCAAAAGAATAAATGACAATTAAAAAATGATTAAAAAACATAAGGAAATCTACGCGACAACATTTTCGGTTGAGGTGTACGGCAAAACTTTGGAAGTTTTTTAAGTGTGACGCGAGGGAAACAAGATCGAGGAGCCGGGACAGTAATCAATGGTTTTCATTGCAATGGTAACTTAATAACTTTCCTAAATTTCTAGGTTATCTAGTGGCAGCAAGGCAGATTTCTGATTACGAATCTTAATGAAAATTTAGTGTAGTACAGAAATTTCAACTTTTTTTCTTGAATAGAATTGCAATTAGTAGACACTTAAAACATCAGGCATACATTACGTAGTGCAGTGGTTTTCAAGCTTTTTTTCAAGTCGATTCCAATTCGAGAAAAAAATGCTTTGACCCGCTGATCCAGTGCACACTCTCCTATTGTATTTTTAATGTAAAGACCCTTTATTTTTGTCTTCACTTTCATACAGCTATGTATTTTTTCATTAGATGTGTAGAAAAACAAGTCAAGACCAAAACAAAGTCTTCACATTAACAATCACATATTTTTTACCCTTGCAAATATGGTACCGCTGCTTTTTTTTTAAAGTAGATCACATCAGTCATTCATCGACCCTCAATTGGTCACTTGCTATTTATCGACCCCTTGGATGTTCGAATCGACCATTCTCAACCATTGTTGAGTAACAATTTAAGAACCACTAATAGAGTGACATAAAGTAGCTCAGTTCTGAGCGTTACGTCATAATCCAACTTGTCTGAGAAAGAAAAAAAAAAACGTGCAAGGCGAACAAAAAACGCGGATAATTAAAAAGACAAACATCTTTTTTGTACAAGTTAATTGGTAAACCAAAATCAGTAACTTAAATTGTTAAACTAAAATTTTGAAGTAACTTAAAACTGAAGTTATTGAAGTAATGGTTAAAGAAAATTATTGTAATACTTATACTGTTAAGGGAATTAAGATAATCGTACTACTTTGGTGGCTGATCCTTTACAAGTGAGTAATATATTAATAGCAAAGTGCTAATGTGATGAAATAACAATATAGGAAACGATACAAACTCTTGAAAATTCAATTCAAATAAAGTAAAATTTTATTTTTGGTGTTGTTTTTGCTTTTATTTTAAACTGGATTTTCTTCATGTTTCAACGTAATGTTGAAAAATTGAAAAAAGTCAAAGACCTGAAGCTAATCAAAAAAAAATTGGTCTCTCGTTCACTGTTCATCGTTTGGAAACTTTTTCAAAACTTTTTCGAAGCCTTTTCGAAGCTTGTATTTAAAAACGTGAAAAATTGTTTCAAAGCAGTGCAATTAAAATGAGTGATAGCTAGCGCGTCTCTTCAAGAAGTCACCGTAAGCGACTTTTGTTCGTAAAACTAACCCGGATCCCCTTGCGGTTATTATTGTTTTTCAAAATATCCTTTTCTTATTGGTTTCTTTTTTATTTCATCGTAGAGTTGTATGGAGGATTCTGGGCTATTTTCGTCAAAAAAAAAATTGCTTACGGTGACATGGTATTTTATAAATTAAAACAATTTGTGGGAGAATGTAAACTATGTCATTTTGTTTCGTATATCAATCATCCAGCATAATATCCTTTATTTCCCTGACTCGCCTAATGACAGACGGATCCAAACTTAAAGCAACCGTAAAGCGGTTACTCCAGTTCCTTTTTAAAATGTCAAGATATTGCTGTAGCGTATTTAATACGATCAATATGATCTGATTCAACTCTTTCCCTTGCTGTGCTGCTGTGTCCTTGAGAAAGGCATTTTTCGATAAAGTTTTTCCGCTTAAAGTCTCAATCGGGGTTTATTTAAAAAAAGCAACTCGTTCTATAGATATGAACACATCGCATATTCATCGTACAAGCACATCATCTCTGTCCTACCAGAGAATACTGCTGCCCCATAAATGAAAAGCAGCAATATTGTAATTTAGTAAAATTTGATGGTAAGATTCGTTGCTACTACAAAGCATAAGAATTTTTTCTATGTGTGAACATGTAATTGATGCAAAATATTTATTTGCTCTTTTAAAAAGTCGTTTTGGATTATATCTGCTATGATTTTAAAGCGTCGTTTATGGAATCAATCAAAACGTTTTCGCGCAAATGCGCGTTTTTTTGTATGGTTTACCGGGCGATTAATTGGAAGAAGTTCTCTTTTTGAGACCCATAAAACACACTTATTTTGTAGAAAGAATTTTTGGAGAAAGAAAAAGCAAAGATATTGATTCAAATGTTTGTTTAACGGATATTTCACTTTAGTATTTTATTTTTTATTTTATCTCTATATTTATCCTCCTGACTCGCAGGAAAGCGACGGAGGCGCTAATACGTAGGGTAGGCAATTACCCCGAGCTTAGTAATTTTTTGGTGTTGCTTTTCATTTTTTAAGTAATATAAAAAAAATTATACACAGGGCTTTTATTTCTAAAAACAAAAAATTTGAAAACAAGTATTTAAATTATTTTGCAATGAAGCTCGAATAGTGATCTAAAAGTACTGTATATATATGTAGCTGTGCTCTTCAATCTTTTTGGTATTGCAATACCCTCGAGCAAAATTTGCCTAAGTGCTATTTCCCACACTTTCAAACACTTTCAAAAAGGACAGGTTTTCAAACCAAAAAAAGCGGTAGGTGTTCACCTTAGATCGATATAGTTTTTAATCCCAGTGAAGAAGTTTTTCGTGTATGTCCTTCACCTAGCTGCCGACACATAAAAAGATATTTTAGTTTGAAGGTTGTTGTTGATTGGAGATCCGGTCCATGGGGCGTAGTTTGGTGACCTCTGCTCTATGTATAACCTTAAACAAAAATTAGTTGGGAATATTTAAAGTTCACGAAATCCAGCGATTGTATCAAGAAATTTCGTTTCAAGACGGGCTGACGTGATTTAAAGTTTGAAATCTTATGAGGCACGTCGAATTGCAAGAATTTATATAAATGGTTCAGGAAGCTCGTTTAAAGAGCGCTGAGATACCATCAAATAAATAAATAATTTTTGAGTGGCCTTTCGCAGGAAGAGCTTCAAATGCAAACTTCTGGTTATCGGAAGACTACCGTCTGCCCAATACCAATGGGCGATTCTTCAATCTTCGCCTACGGCCTCCGTACCCAAACTCTGGCATGTGATGAAAGCCTGGAAAGAGGGCGTGGAAGCTTTTGCCGCTTTGCAGACATTGTCGGGAAACGCATGAATTGCTTCCACACATTGTCCTGAAGTGAGTAACAACGACCGGCCTTCGACTCCAGCGCCACAACCGTGTCTAGACGTAATAAGAAAGAAGTTTAAGAAAGGCGGCAATAAGGTTCTCGTCGAACCCAGAATAGTGTGCCGCCGGACCGGTGAAGTTCTGCGGATTCGTGTGTCCGAAGAGTGATCGTTGGATCCTCCAGGATGCGCACATTCCCTGTGAAGGGAACGGTGGGCAGCTCGAAACCGCGCTCAAGAACAAAGCGGCAAAGTACTGTTCCAGGAAGGATGGATTTCTCAACTTTCAAAATCACCCAGATGGAGTTCGATGGAATCATCATTTGCGGTCTGACACAATCCTTGCGGCAGAAGCTACTTTATCTGGTTTATCGAGCTTATGCAGGTCTGCGCTATCGAAGGAACGAAAACAATCTTCCGGACCTTCATGCGTAGGAGGTAGTTTAGTGAATAAGATCTAGATATATCACGAAATCGGCTGCCGATAAGATTTTGCCGCTTGCCGCTTCGATTACGCTCTGCGACTTCGATGGATGTTGGCACCGCGGCGTTGTCCGCCTGAAAGTTCGAACAACCAAAGGTCGATCTTCCGGTCTTGCACCATCAGGTTGCTCACTCTCGGACAGAGTTTTCGGAGCCTTGTCCGCCGCATCGATGAACTTGCTTCAAGTGTGGCGGGTCAAAAAGCGGCGTCCCGTACTGGCGGGCGTTGGTAGGGTGCTATTAATCCCGTTTACCGTCCCTAGCACGCAATCTCTTGCAGATATTGCAGGGTGCGCTAAGCCCGCTCCTCTCTGCATTTCACCGGCTGGCCACGACTTTCACAAGCAGTCGCCGCTTAATGTTTGTGACATCAACAGTGAGAGTAGTAGCGGGCGAGTTGGAAGGGAGCCGGGAAGTAATCGAGCTGGGTACGGGAACCAAGAAATTATTTTGTGACGCCCGAAACACGTCGGCTGCTAGCTTGCTTCAATCGGACTACGACCAACGACCGATGCAGATAAAGATGAGCTTATGCATCATGGCTGGGGTTGTGCAGGAGGGTGCATAAAGCTATAAAATTTGCCAAAAAAATTCTAAAGAAGAATTTATGTTAAAATTATATCTTTTTGTTGCGCCGTAAAATCAATTACGAAGAGAAAGCTTTTTGGCTTATCCTCTTGTACCAACAGCTTGCAACATCTACCATTGTACATCAGTAATGTGTTTTGTAAATTGGCTTAGGATTAGTGAGTTTATTTTAACTAAAAACGAAGTTGAAAATAGGTCCAAAGACAATTCATTCAATTATGACTTACTCTCGTTTCGCATTGAATGGGTATACTTGTGGTCTGCATTGCCAGTAGAAAACTTCAGCCAACGCTCTTCTGTGATTGGCGTTTTCATCGATTGGGTGCATGGGGTTTATATATCCTGCAGCTGCTGTAAAAATAACAGTAGTTAGCAATGTATTTATCACAAATAATATGCATTTATAGTGTTTGACGTTTGACAGTTAAGTCCTAATTTTTCAAACGCAAACTTTGTCATTTTTTTTACGCAGAGTCGGAATTGCTGGCCACATTAGGGTTAAAATATTACCAACGACCTACAAAATATAGAAAAATTTTTCCTTGAAAAGATTTTTGTGCAAAACTGTGCGGTGATTATTTAAGACTTAACAACCATATATTATCAAAGTCACGACCAAAAAAGTTGATACCATGGGATGTTTTGCAACACAAACAAAAATGTAAAACAACTGTAATTTTCTGTACTTTTTCCTCCCCTAGAGCCCCGTATTAAAGTAGTTGCGGGGCTCAGCAAAGAATAAATTAAGAGATGTATCAAAAATGCTTATATGAATAACTATGCGACACGCATCAATACAAGAAAACTTGAGTCACGGTTCGTATTACAAAGGTTTTAAATGGCCACATGAGCCCTAGGCTCCTTCTGTTTGTTTTACTCATGTTACTACTGGCAAATACGGCATGTTGGAAACGTTTTTGAGAAGGAAGTATTATTACCTAACATCTTGCATTTAAAAATCTGCATTGAGACGTTGCGTAGGTATAGATGTTACAAGTTTTCGTGTTACTAGATAATTTAAAACTTTATAACCGTGTTTCTCAACTGTGGTCTTTATTGCAGTTTGCTTCCCCTTATAGGATTTTCTTTTAGCTGATGCGATTTTTTGTTCTGTTGACTGTCAATATTGCATATTTATTAAAGTCGAGCCACGCTTCATGGTCAGGACACAACGATTAAAAACGCGCACTTTATTCCAGCATAAACAAGACAGAGTAGAGTGAGGAAGGCTTGGTAAGACCGGCTTCTTGAAAAACACTGGAATTCGATTTTAAGAGTGACCAAATTGAAATCTATGCCCCTAACTGCTGCAGAGAGGTATTCGTTGAGAAGAAATGAGAGATCCAAATAAATGGGAAATGGTTTTTAGAGTAATCATTGATTTCAAGCAAGGACAAGAATTTTCATTAAAATTTGCTATGACTAACACTGGAGCTGGAGCTATTAAAATTTTTGTAGTTCCAGTTCCAGGTTGCGTTCCACAGAAATATTTAAAAAAGCTCCACTCCAGGCTCCGGCTCCGGCTCCGGCTCCCCAGCCCTGCTCCTAACAGCACTCCAGTAAAGTAATAAAAGCACTTTTTTAATTTCAATTTACATTGTAGAATTTTTCTTTTTGTGTCTTTACTACCTATTTATCATTTATCGATAATTTTCTAATAAGAATCTATCGATAATTTTCCAAATTGTTTACTTTCATCGAATTGCCGTGTATTGTTTTTAATCTTTTGAGATTATTGAATTTATGGCATTATGGTGCAACAACAGTTTTATATTTAAAAAATCTAAGAAAAAAAATATTAAATTTTTATCATACATTAAAGTTGGATTTTTATTTCAGAAAAATAATTGGTAGTCTATTACAGGAAACGATTGAAACGTTTTAAAGCTGTCAAACTGTCATTTAGTAACGACTAACAAAGTTTTTACCAAAGTGAATAAAGGTAGGATTTCCTTAGGTTGTCCTGATTTGATTGTTTTACGAATTGAAATTTTTATATCACGATTAAAAATTTTAAGTAGTTACCCATGTGTATTGGCGACAATTTTCTCGCTGTCTTGGCGGAATGACAAACTTCAGGCATTTTTTCGAACGAGCAAAGTTAAAATAGAAAAACAAATCTCAACTATTCTAAATAAAAACAGTTATTTTTGTTATTTCATAGACAAAAGAGAAAATCCAAGCAGTGATCGCCGTCCTTCTGATTATAAGTCTGACGTTGCAGGTATTAGGGTTAAGTTGCACTTGTTCCAAAACATGTTATTTCTTGTTGATGTGCGTGCAAAGCCCTAGTTTACTTAATAACTTGGACAGTTAATAACAAAAAACAAAATTGAGGGAGGACATGTCCGACCTCCTAAAAATAAGCTTTTGTGTTCTTGTTTATATTGTTGCTGGTGATATCTAGGGTACTACGACAACTTGTCGAACAACAGTTGATTTAAGTTAAATTTAGCGACATCAAAAACGACTGTGTTAGGCTGTGGTGTTATATGCCCACATTATGCAGTTTTGATAAACTATTGTTAGATAAACTATCTGGTCACGGATACCTAGTAATATAAACTAATATCAAGCATTTATATTAAGACAGTGGTTTCCAGCAAGGGTGGCGCGGTATCTTGTTGTGTTGCCTTTAATTAATCAGACAGCCGCCAGCAGTTGAAGTATTTATATTTTATTTCAAACTTTTAGAACTTTTTTTTTACAATTTGGTTAAAAGTCAATAGAGTTAAAAAATATCTTTTGGGCGCCGCGAATTATTTATTTATTTTGTTTATTAAGATTACTTAAAACTTAGTTCAATTTAATTAAGATAAAAAAATTACTGTTACAAAATTATTTAAAACACTAGAAATTGTCAGCTTGATATTGCCCACATAAAAAACCATTCGGAAAGAAAAAGAAACAAGGCCTTATGCCGATTTTTATTTTGCTACTTAAGAAATTACATTTTTTAATCTGCTATTAAAAAATAAAAATTCAATTTTTAAATGTTAAATACTGTGAAACTATTTTAAACAATTGTGCAAAATTAGTAGCCGCAAAGTAATTCAGATTATATTTCCAAATTGAAAGAGTTATAGATGGATGTGTCAATATCATTTAATTTCAACAACAAATATACTGCAGAAAAATTAACTTTTATTGATTTAATAAAATTAAGATTACGGCTTATGTGATTCTTTTTGAAGTCTGCATTTCCTGATGAGAAAGTAAAAACATTATTGGTAATTTTTCAAGAGTTTTGCAAAACCAGCGAATTGCATTGTAGCTTACATTTATCGTTGAATTTACAAAATAAATTTCTTTCTCTTTCACGCACACAATTAACGTCATGTAATATTTTTTATTAGCTGACAATAATTTTAAGTTGTAAATTGTAGGTATTAACAACATAAATAATTATATACTGTATTATTTTGCCAACAACAACTTGGTGTTGCTTTTTCTGTTTTTTGATCTATCGTTTACTACTCCATCTGAAATGAACTATAGGCAAAAATATTGCTTTCTTTGTATTCTATCTACTCGATCATTTTAAACAAAAAAATGCACTTAAGTTTTAATTTCTTTGCGTTTGTTTGAGACCGAAATAGGCTATTTTGACATGATCGGTCATTAATTTATGCACTATCGATTATTTTAATAACTTGTTTGTTTATGAGACTGGTATCTGAAATATCTATATTATCTTCATCTGTTGGCCGAAGAAGGTTACACGAAAGGCAGACATTGAATTGCTATACAGCCTGTCACGGTAAAATTAACTTCAATTGATCACACACTTTATTCACAGGTTTAAATCCCCGATGCTTTTGTTATTTATTGATTTAAAGTCAACAATACCAAAGAAACTTTTAAAACATAAATTGTTTTATAATAATGCTTGCCCAACCAACGGCGTCACAAGAAGTCGTCACAATACCTGTTTGAAGTTTAGCGTTTGCTTAATTTAATTGACGAATTGTATAGCTAATTTTCGATTGATTAGGCCATCACAGAAAAGTGTTTTACAGGATTTACTTCAAAAAAAAGTTTTTCAGTAAATCTTTAAAAATTAGTTAATCTACAAAATAAAAGCAAGAAATAAAATTAACCCAAATCAGCTTTTTATGTAAACTTCAGGCTTGTTTTCACTACAAACATGGAATGAAACATTCTTTGTTTCTTTTATTCATCTTTCCGCGCATAAAATCTAAGCGAGCCGTGAGCGAAGCAAAAAATCAATAAAAAAAAAAGAATGCTCCATTTCACGCTTGTAGTGAAATAAACCTTTAAAGGCCCGTTTCCACTACGAGCTTGGAAAAGAGCATTTTTTGTCTCTTTTATTGATCTTCGATTGAAGCGAGCGATTAAAATTGAAGCGAGCGCAAAAAAAAAGCAATAAAATAAACAAAGAATGCTTTTTTCCACGCTCGTAGTGGAAACGGGCCTTAAACGTGTTGTAGTGAAAGGCACAGTCACGCTTTTTTTTGTTGTTTGGTGTCGTAAAATATTACTCTACAGTATGTTCAACAATAAAATGTAATTATTAATATATCTATCTTGAACAGAACTCCGCATCAGGGCTTGGAAAAAATTAATTGATGAAAAATTAATTGCAATTTAATTGGATCAATTAATTGATTGCGAAAATTTATTTATTAAATAATTGATTGTTTCACAGGCAATTAATTGCAATTAATTGCAATCATAAAATATTGGCTATATATAGTGCTGTGATTTAAGATTTTTTAAATATTTACCCATATAATATGCCGTTACAATCTGAAAATGGGCAAATTTCTCGAAAATATTTTAGCCAAGTTGTAGATTCTAAAGGTAGCTGGGTATGCAAGTGTGGTAAGAAGTTGACACAGAAAAAAGGTACCGGATAGACAAATTTAAAGAATCACATAAAAAATCAGCATCCGGATTATTGTAAAACCCAAGAACAACAATCATAGTCAAATTTATTATTTAATCATTATATAATGATACTTATGTACAGCTTTCGAATTACGTGTATCTCAAACAAACAATGTAATTATTTTAGCTAACAAATTGCAATTAATTGCAAATTATTGCAATAATTGATTGGTTTACTTACCAATTAAAATTAATTGATTGATAATAATATAATTGATTGAAAAGGTTCCATTCAATTTTTTCCAAGCCCTGCTCCGGATTATAACTTTTTTAAGGTGCTAACAGTGGTAGTTTTTAAGTGGGCAACCCTAGCTGCTGTTCTGGGTTTGCACCAACCAAATATGGGATCCACGAGGAGACATTATCGTAAAAAATTACATTAACAAATAGTACTTTCAAATTAAATGGATTGCTTAGTATTCCGATCTACGCTGTCATTTTCTGGTTTTTCTGAAACTTTTTTGCATTTTTATGCCCGCAGGTACGTACCCTTTATATCCTGTATTATTTAGTTTAAAAAAATTTTTTTTTTGTTTTTCTGTCTATGTTGTCGTTACTTAATAATATTATGTAAAATTAAAATCATATTTTTGTTTCTTTAAAAAAAAATTCTAAGAGGATATATATGTCCTAATAGGGCTTTAGAGCAACTTTTCTTTTTCTCTAAAGTGCCATATACCTGTATGTATTAATCGGTTTTTTGAATACTTTTGTAGAAATTTACAAAACAAACTATAACTAAGCTAACCTTAATTTTTAAAGATTGGAAAATAAAAATTGTGATTGGATTTGGTTTTCAAAATCTATTTTTTCATTGTCTGAAATTGGAAAGCAAGTTTATTTCTAGAATAGCCCAAATACGCATTTGACCTCGTGCAGTACGAGAAACTATTATACTATTATGCCCAGTCATTTTATTTCGAATCATTTATTTATCCAAACAAACAGGTTTACTAAATGTATTTTCTATGAACAGCTGTATGAACAGCAGATATTCTGGTGAGGAACTTAATCAATTTCGTTTTGCTTGTCACACTGATTACAAACACTTTCATGCAGATGAACAACAAATGTTGACCAAAACAAGTAAACCTATCCGGCCAAATTTATAGTTGCTACTGCTGTGCAATCTTTAACTGCTTTCAAAATATCTTTAGTGCTTACAGTATACCTTTTTTAATAAAGTTCAGAGTGAGACTTAAATTTTTAAGAAGGTAGTCTACATGCCCGCTCAGACCCATATTACAAAATGCCTTAGCAGGCCAAACATGTGAATATTTGGATGGACATAAAGTAGTTTTCAATAAAAACAGCTCGGTATTCTTGTTTAGAGGTTTGCGCAAGCTGCAGAACAACATTAAACTTTTTTACGTCAGGTTCAGCTTAATTATCATCTGGAGTAATTTATCTAATAAATGGGTACAAAATTGCAAACAACTCTTGCTGTATTGCATACCAAAACAAAAATTAAAACCCTAAATTGTATGCCAAAACACAAAATTTCAATTTGTATGGTATTTTTCATATTTTCATATTGTATAAGTGTTGATTTGGATTTTTTGTAGAAAGTCCCCTCCAAAAAAAGACACCCCCGCCATTACTCAAAATAAAAAATTAGTAATTATCCAGTCACAATTTTTATTCGTTGATGGAATTCAGCACTGAATTCAACGTTGTTAGCTAATATTTTCTCAAAAAGGTTTAACTCACGAAATTTCGTGCGCCACATAAATTCACAGAGATAACTGTCAACCATGGAACGGTGAGTGCCACATTCTCGTTTGTTGCGCATTTTGAAAGTGTGCCAAAGTGACTTAATTGTCTACGTATGCTCACTTGTCATAGGGTTCACGAAATTTTGGCTATGATTCACGGTTTTGGGGAGCATAGTCCATACACAGAAATTCTTCAATTCCGGTGTACGATGACCACATGTCAGAGATGATGATGGATCCAGGGGCTACTGAAACACGTATTGCATTCTTAAATGTTTCTTTCGTCCTGTCGGGCACTACATACATGAATACGTCCTTCATTTCTCTGCTAATCCCGCCGAAAATCCATTGCTGTGGAAGATTCGTTTAGTGTAATTCTTGCGGTGGGAAATAAGTGTCTCATCAATCTCAACATACAGTCCAGTTCCGTCAATCACAATAGGAGTTTGCAATAAACTCCAAGCGCACACTTCCCACGGGAAATGTTTCCAGTCGACAGTGGTGGGAGATAAAAATCCAAGTTCTTCGTCCCAAAAATCAATTGTCGAGAGTTTCTTTGTCCAACAACAAATAAGCAGCACAATTTTGCGAAAGTCTAGTTTCGATTCTAAAAGCCACGTATCTTTTCGATTTCCTTGCGGCATCCACGAATATTGCATCTCCCCCTGTCTGACGTAAAAGAAAGTGTCATCAAATGACCATTGCTGCAACGACGCTGCTCATGAAGTATCCGATGATCTTGCAAGAAGATGGTAGCTGATTTCTTGTCGTGTACCAACGTTGATAATTACAACAAATTGATTCTCTCGCTGCTTTTATAAAATGAAAAATTAAATGATTTGAAAATTTGAATTTCCAGCGCAATTTGCAGTACTTAAAACGTGGCGAACGGGCAATTATTTAAAACGTGGCTGGGGTGTTTTCTCAGATCTCACATTTTTGCAATAGTGGCCGTGGCTTTCTAGAAAAGATCCGTTGATTTTCCCATAAAAACTATCATTAGGTTGAATTGGAATCCTCTCTCGTCATAAGTTGGTGGCACAATGGGAGGTTACTGACCTCGCGATTACGACATTGTGTGTTTGCTTGCTCAAGGACTTTTGTATTTAAGGTTACAGTAAGATTTTTTTATGCTGCACTTAGCTGCATTGGTAATGACATCTACTCTAGTGCTTTTGATCTGATACTCTTTGCCAAGAGGTTCCGAATACAATGATGAATTTCTTTATTTGTTTATCATAAAATTGTCAAATTTTCTACATTTTTTTTTTTGGATCAGCATTTTCATTATTTTTGAGGTGAAAAATATCTTTATTTTTTGGCTCTCTATTTCTATTCATTACACTGCTTATACAATTTCATTTGAAAAATTCGCGATTGAGTATTTTTTTAACCATATGTCCTGTTTGAAAAATATTGATTAAAAAAAAAAAAAAATTTCCGAAAACCTAAAAAGTGATAAATGTACGCTATAAAATAGAGTAGCAGAAAATGATTTTTAAAGTATTTTTACCAGAATACGAATTTTTACCAGAATCGGTTACTTCAAAAACACTACTTCAGCAAAATTAGAATTTTTCTAAAAACAAAATTTCTGTCACGTGGTATACAACACAGAGTGGCTCATGAAATATATTTTTGTATAAAATTAATGAATGTGAAAGTATTCTAAACTTTTTTTCTGGCAAACATTTTGAAGTTAAGAAATTTATAGATGTTTGCTGAAAAGAGACAAATACAGTATGTCCTAATTGGACATAAAGGGTTAATAACCATTTTTTTCTGTTAAATATTTTTGGCTGGATTCACTATTCCTATGCATTGTATCGGGCGGAACTTTTGGTGATTGAATAACTTTATTTATGTGTAATATTTTATAGAGTATCTCGTATTAAAGACATACCGATAATATTTTAATCAAGGTTATCTATATCAATGCAGGATTTTCACAATTGTTACTGTAGAACTTTTCGTTCATCGTCGGTTTGAAAGTATTTGAATAGGGTGGGTTATTAGCTGAAATGAAAATTAAATTTTAAAGTTGTTACCTTTTTCGACAAGTAAAGACTATTTTTTTTTTTTTTTTGTCATTGTTTGGACATTAAAGATGAAAAGCGTTCGAGATTAAGCAAAGGCAAAAAAATAAACATAAAAACTTTATGATTTACTGGTTTGCCATCTTGTTTTAGAACGTTGCCACTGTCTCTTATCGAGAAGATTAAAATGTGTAAAATTGTTTAGCGGGCCATAGGTGGTCCGCGGGCCGCGGTTCGGCCCACCCTAATTTAGATATTTGAATTTTTAAAGTTACTACAACCCAACAATTTCTTCGCAGCAGTAACGCAGCAGCTTAATACATTTTAAGTGATTTAAGTGACTTTCCCGTATTTTGAGTGTTATCAGTTGCAAATTTTTAATAATTCTCAGAGACCAGGAAATGCCATGCGAGCTTGAAATTGTTCCAAAAAATTCATTACAGCAACTCTAACTAGTGCTACGTTAGCGCAGCTGGCACAAAAAGGCGTCTAGATCTTAGTCTTTCTTGGTGAACATCTGAGGACCCATTTAAAAGATCATACGAGAAATGATCAGGGTCCAGAGATTCACAGTAACCCAAGGAGAGTGTTGCTCCTAGTCGGTGGAGATTTCGTCTTTGGACAAACCTCCCACAGTCAATTCCATCGACTCGAGAGAGTTTACTAGGTCCAATCACGCCCGATCAAATGACGAATGACTCCAGTCACTTAAGCTGAATTCGGCTTTTGATCCCGACTGCCTGTCAGTTTCTGACTTGAAAAAGGTCGGAGCTAACGCTCTTTTTTTGCTCATGTCATGCTGGCTTGAGGCCGGTCGCATGCCCGGATGGACTAAGCGATGCCACACCTTTCTGTTTCCAGAAGGCTCGAATCTGAGTACGGACGTTGGGGACTGGAGGCCGATTCCCATCGGTCCTCACATTGCCCGGCTCTATACGAAGATTCTTGCCTGGCTGGCTCAGAGGGTGATTAAGCTTAGCCTACAGCAGAAGGCGTTTTGAGAGGTGGAAGGGTGTGTTGAGCACATCGCTCTCCTTCACGGGGTGCTGAGAGACGCTTGGAAAAGAAGCCGGAGCATCTTTGTGGTGTTCCTTGATCTGGCAAAAGCGTTCAACTCGGTGAACCACGATCTGCTGGCACGAGGTTTGCGGTGGAAAGGTTGTCCGTATCACTTTATTAAAATTGTGATAATCACTTCATCAAAATTAGTTAATAAATGTGCTACTTTTAGTGAAGGTTGTCCGAAATACTTAATCGAAGTTGTGAAGGACCTCTACACCGGCACGGTCACGCAGGTGTCTAATGGTGTAGCTTACACGGGCGACATCGATATCTTGAGCGGGATGAAGCAGGGATGCCCGCTTGATCCATTAATGTTTAATGCAGTGATGGACGAGCTGGTTGAACGGCTTAACCCTAGTGTCCGATATGCTCCGTCCGATATGAATCCTCCGCAGTATCGACTCTGGCCTTTGCTGATAACCTTGTTCTGGTTTTCGAGTCCCTCCCTGGAATTAAGGCCCTCATAAGTGAGATAGAGACTTTCATGCGATCGCGAGGCTTGAGAATCGAAAGTCTCATACCATCGGTCTCAAGAAGGTCGGTGCACGAAAACAGCTCCGCATTCTGACGAGCCGTTGCTGACGGTCGCGGGCTCTGAGCTGCCCGTGTTGGGTCCTCGCGACTCTGCGCGGTACCATGGCTTGGAGTTTGGACCTGGCGGAGCGCGCAAAGTCATGAAGAAGGAGCTCCGGGAGATGCTCGCCCGCCTGTATGGTGGGGTCAGCTTTAAAGCCGCGGCAAAAGATCAAATTCCTTCTGGTTATCGTCTTGCCGCGGTGGAAGTATTGACTAGCCGTAGGCGGGATAACCATCGCTTTGCTTCATTGGCTTGACTGCGGAATTCACCCTACGGTCAGGCACATCCTGCACGCGCCCGGCAATCTCTCTAAGGAGTTCATTCACCTCCCGACGAGAGGCAGCGGACTTGGCATACAGCTCTGAGCTCCACACTCTCGAAAAGCATCTAACCCGCATGAAAGGGCGTCCGCCGAAGTCGGCGCCGTCCGATCTTCTCTTCCATTGTTTCGGTGGGAGAGATGGAGACAATCCGTTCAGGGTTACGGCGCGGACGCCTTTCGCGGGTAGAACTTCTGGCTAACGGAAGATTGTCGTCTGCCCAATACCAACGAGCGCTTTATCATCTTTGCGTACCCGCGGCCTGCGTACCCAGACTCTATGTGGCGAAAGCATAGTCAGAGGTCGCCGCAAGTCGTTGCCGCCTTGCCGGCATTGTGGTGAGACTTACGAGTCTTTGACACGTAAGAACGACCTGTCATTGTTGAGAAATGTCCAGCGACGAATAGCCTTAACTTAGGCGTCACAATCGTGTGGTAGAAGTTATGAGGAAATAAATGAAGAAAGATGGATATAAGCTGCTCGCCAAACCCCGAGTAGTGTGCCGCCGAATCTGTGAGGTTTTGCGGTTGGACTTGTGTGTCGGAAAGGACGGTCGTTGGACCGTCTTGGACACACACATTCCCTACGAAGGAAAAAGTGGGCAGCTGGAGGCAGCGCGTAAGTTTAGCGGCCAAGTACGGGAGCAAGAAGGACTGGTTCGGCGACTACCTCCGCACTACCGAGGTAAATTTCGACGGGATCGTCATCGGTGCCAGAGGCGGTCTCCAATCAGCGATGCGGCTTAAACTACGGGAGATCTATCAAAGGCCCAGATCCAGCTCATGTAGGTGCGGGCGATTGAGAGAACGATCGCGACCTTCAGAGCCTTCACGCAGAAGTAGGTGGTTCTGAAGTGTGCACGGTAGTTAAAAGGTAAAACCTAATTATATTAAGTGGCTTCATGGATAACATCTTAAGTTACTTGCTATGCCTCGGAATATTGAGCGATATCGCGGCTTAGCACCGCCCGAGAGCTCGATGCACCCGAAGATCGAGCTTCCCTTCTCATAAGATCAGATTGCTTTGATCTCAAAAGGTTCGGTCCCGGCTGCCGCATCGATAAACATTGTTTCAAGCGCGGTAGTCGGAAAGCGGCACCTCGCTCCTATTTAGGCAGGCGCTGGTAGGCTGCTACTGATCCCGGGTAGCGTCGCTAACATGGCTTGCGTATTTCGTGCAGACATGCTAAGCCGTTTCGCTCCTAGCATTGCACGGTGGGCGGCAGCATTAATTGTGGCCGCTCGTCAAGCCCGCCCATAATATCGACGTCGCGATTAGCTGGCTAATGCCGGCTACTCGGTTGCCGCCCGTTTCGTTCGTTGCCGGTTGACAGGCCGGTATCGGACGTCCGGTTTGTTTTCCGCAATTTGCGAAGCATTAGCGGTGCCGGCCGTTAGGTCGGTGCCCGTCGTCCGCTGTCTTATAAGATCGACAGTGAGACTAAAAGCGAGCGGGTTGGTGGAATCCCGGAAGAAATCGATCTGGGGTGCGGGACCCAGAGAGTTTTTACCCGACGCCCATAAGAATTCGGCTAAGAGTTTGCTCTGGTCGAATAACATTAACGGCTGATGCAAATGATGACGAGCTGATGCATCATAGCCAAATGCCTCATCATCTGATTAGTGAGTAACTAAACTAAGCAATTACTGTATCAATGGTTTTATGAAAACAAAAAGGGCAAGTTTCTGTACCTGGTCAAAAGTCCCATTGTCAAAGTCGATTAACTTCACTTGGGTATGGAGATTCACAAGAACGTTTTTATCTTTTGTTTCCCAATGCACGACGCGGCGATCATGCGACATGCTATAAAACTGTAACAAGCTGCAAGAAAACCTTACGTGGTTTTTTGCAACTCAAAAACTTTTGTGTTTTCACTTTCTCTCACTCAGCAAAGTAAGTTAAGGGCGTAAAGCTCTGCAATTTGCTTTTGCAGAACGTCAAACATGTCCAAGGCAGGCTGGATTTTCCATTTATTTTTTCCTAAAAGTAATGCCCTTTTTGGGATTCTTTTGATCGTCACCCCAAAGTTGTTATTTTCGAGATGCTGCAACAAAAACGAAACGAATAAAAAATGACAAAGAGTTTTGCAAAACTAAGTTCATCAAACGATGAGTGCTGGTCGTTAGTGAGCAATTTATCTGAAAAGCGGCCGACTAACTTTGTCGAAGTACCCAAGAAAATGTCTTTCTTTTTCTAATTTATTTCAATCATACTCGTGCCACAATGATTAAAAGTTATAATAACTTTTTTTTACATTGCCAATAAAAACGATTTTAACACTGGCTTGCTGGAAGCTTTTCTCGTGCGATTGCCGGTAACCTGCCATTTTTGAAATTAACCACATCGTGCCGCAATAACTTACAAAACCAACTTTTTAATAAATGTGCTACTTTTAGTGAAGGAGGTGTTTGGGATTGATTGATTTGTGCAGTTGTTGAACGTGATGCAATCCATGTTTGAGAGACGAAGAAGCTTTGCGTCGTCTCTCCGAATGTTACGCACAGGCACGCTTTCATCGAGGATGGGCGTGGTGGTCAATGACGTAAGTTGATTTGCTGATCTTTCGCTTTATTCCGACGCGCATAAAGCAACAGTCGGCTTTGTTTTGAGTGGATAAAGATACTTGTTGCTCTGCATGACGTGAAACTTCTTTGCCAACATTCGGTTTATCTGTCATAACTTTATTTGACGATGTCTTGTCAAGTGCATTGGAATTTGCAGAGTTATAAAAAATCTTGGCAATTTCGTGGTTATCAGCTTTGAATTTCTCGCAAGGTTAAGAAAGAATGTAGTCAGCCGAGTTGGGATTGGTAGAGCAAAGATCAAGAGAACAAGATTTGTTTTTGTCGAAGACGTGAACGCAACGAACAACCCTTCGTCGGAACTCGGACGAATCTTTATCTTCATTGCGGCCGTCGCGTCCAGGCCGAACGTTTGCTGCTTGTTAAAAGTTTTAATCAAGCGATTACGAATAAAAGAGAGAGATTGAAAGCGGACTCGTGATGCAAGGCGGATATAAGACGTCATAGTCCAAGTTCTACACAGATTTTTGCTTTTTAAGAAGAAACTAAAGCAATTTTCAAGATTATATACGTAATACTTGCAAATACATATTTTTAATTTTACAATTAAATTTGAAAAGCAATACCGGTATTAAAGTTAATTTTTTGAGAACAATTGCGAAAATAATATTCTGTTGAATTACTGTGTTTTTAAAATGTATCTTTTTGACTTGCAAAAGTGCGATAGATACATTCCAACGGCATCAAGCCTAAATTTGAAAATAGAAGATGTTACTGTAACAGATTTGACGGAAAGCAAAAAAAAATTCGGCACCTAAGACCACGACGTCTGTCTGCCATGGTCCAATTTTGTCTTTGACGAAGTTTTAAAGATGAAAATAATATAAAGTCGTTGAAGTTCTAATTACTTTTTAAAACTTTATGAAATAAATTACCCATTTCACTTTAAAAGTAGTTGTTTTTCGGACAACTCTTTTTGTCCCATTTTTAGACGCCCCGCAACGCTTTCTCACAGTGAAAATTAATAAACATGCAATAAAACAGCAACGCTATGATACTCTTGAAATTACCTTATAACAAAAACACAGTTTTTCATGAATAGCCCCTAAGGAACAAGCTGTTAAGATAAATAGCTTCCAGCCTTCTACTATCCATTATTAAAATGGTGATTTTGCATTTTCATACACATGCTGAACCGATCGTTGATAAGACTTTGACCAAACAAACGGGTACGCTTTTCATTCGCAACAAGCAGTCTTCTAAAATCTATCCTTCCGACAGGAACGGTTCGATTTTAATAGCGCTTCATTAGTTAAATCGAACAAAGTTTTACAATAAAGCGATTCTGCTTATTACAGCAATCTTCAATTTCTCCTAAACTTGGCTCGTTCAAACTGAACTCTTTCGCATCGAACGCAAAATGTATTTGTAGTCGGAAACAAAATGGAACTTCAACTGCTTACAATCTAACTTAGTCAATCATTCAAGCTCTTTACGAAGCTTTTTTTTTGAAACCTTTTTATTATAAAATACGTACACAAGATACAATTAATTATACACACTACAAAATATATACAAACAGGATGAAATTGTTGGATTTTAAAATACCCAGTAGAGAAAGATATTTCGCATCTATGAAGATTAATGGCGAAGCAGAGCTGCAATAATTGGCCAGCTCGCTTTATTAAAAGAGCTTTTATCAAATTTTCTTCCTATGCTTTTAACCAGTAATTCAAAAAGTCTTAAGGGTCAAGCAAGTAAGTATAATTGTAAAAAAAAAAAAATACCAAACTTACTAAGTGCCCTAATTCAAACACATTGATTGCTTCTGCAAAATGAACAACTTCAATTTCTTAAAATAGGTTTGCACAATGCGTTTCGGTTGTTGATGGTTTGATAACTCTAATTAATGTTTATTAAATGATTGGTGATTTGTAATATGACTGTTGTTGTTGTTAATTGTCCAGTTTAATTACATTGTTTAAAACATGCAAAGCAACGTACGTTATTCATGACTCGTAAGTGTAATATCGTATTCTGCGCTATGTGTTGCGACTCATTCTGTTTATTCCGCTTTTTGATCCGTCTTGACCTGAAATAGACCTGTACACCCAGTTAAATTTAAGGGTGGGTGAATAATGTGGTTTGTTATTACTTCAGCCAATTGCGTAATTCGCTTTGCTGTTTTTTTGAAACCCCGTTTGGTTTGTGCGCTTCAGTACAGTTGCTGAATGTAAATGGGTAGCGAATCTGTGTATCATATGTTTTTTTAGATGTGCTTACTTATTAAGTTGATTTACAATCACTGTCGTGTGGTTATATGAATATAGCTCACTGGTTCTCAAAATAGGGTCTACAAAGCAATTTTATAAGTACCATAATATATGCTATCAGTTAAGTATGCTAAGTTTCATATATTGTATGGTGATAGCAGGGAATACACTCATTCCACCATGTATAATGAAAATATAACCTGGAAATCCGTATGATACTTGAAAACTTCCAGAAAGAGAAAATTATTCAGAATCCGACCGCCCCGCTGCGTAATTTCAAACCTACAATAGAAAACAGTAAGCATACGCAAACAAAATGATCTTTGGTCATAACAGAACGGCTGCTAATTTTCACTAATAAATTATTGATCCACTGACCGACGTGCCCCTAGGGCGATTTGGAGGAGCAGAGCACTTTTCTTGGAGTGTGGGCGACGCCAATGAGATATAGCTTTCAGTGTCAGATGTGAAGATGTGACAACCAATTGAAATTACTATTTCCTTTTGTTATAAGACTTTTCCATGTCTTGTCTGAAATTATTGGCATTTTCTAAAAAAAAAACTGTCAGAGAGTAATCGTTTTCACTTTCTTGATTCAAAAATACTAAAGAAGAAGCACTCAAAGAATAAGCAACTTTGTCTTCTTGGATTGAAGAGTTTAAATGAGGAGAAGTGGGAGAATATGCGATTTCTTGATTTTGATTAGTAGTAGTAGTAGTATTTATTTTTTTATCGCGTCCAAAATTGGCAATTAATCAACGGAATGAAAATACACTAACAAAAAAAGCGACGAGGTGAAGCGAAAGACCATTATTAGTAGCCTGATGGCCACTCGGTCGCCGAGTCTGCTTCACCTCAAGCAGAAGGAGAGGGTTAGAATAAAAAGTGAGAAAAATTCCATCTTTGCAAACTTGTTGATACATGTATTGATGAAAGGTCACACTCGATATTCAGTTTTGTTGCATCTTTCCAGCGCTAGGAAACCAAGAATCGATATTTATTCAGTCTTTAATTTTGCCGCTTTTTTCATCTATATGGATTAAGACTTTTGTGATCTGGCCTTGGTGTGATATGTTAATCAGATTAGGAAAAGAGTAGGCTCGGCTACATGTTTTATTGTTCTTTTCAACCACAAAAAAGTAATGGTTTTATATTGCTTTGTTTATATCGGATTCACTCGAAATTATCCACGAAAGAGCAAAGCTTAAAGGATTGAAAAAGTTTTCATCTGTTATTGAGGGTCAGACGGACTTTCTACTATATCACCTCTAACATTGGCATATCTCAACAATTACTGAAAACCCTAACCCTATTCCGAAATATCTGGTTGATTTTAAGCTAGTGAAAAAGTCGTTTGCAGTACCAGCAGAAAAACTTTATAATGAATTAAGGAATGGATTCCTTTATTTTAGCAACATCGCTGCTTTTAAAGATATGTTTGAGACTTCATCAAGTAGCGACTTTTAGGCGTGTGCATTTCTTACCCATTTATCGGTAAAGAATGCATCAGAATGCTTTTTTCTTTACAAAGTTTTCTTCCTGGGTTTAGATAAAAACAAACGTTCTACGGTATCTTAATGAGGAAGATGGTATACATTGTGCTCTTTTTTCAACGTCTTCCTGGAATTAACGTATTGGTTGGCTATGTTCAAGAAGAAGTCCTCACTTATGCTCAGTTGAATTAACAATCTAATTTGAAATGTGCTTTGCAGTTTTGTTTTTAAACCTATTTTATAATTTTCATCTTGCAAAAAAAGTTAATGAGCCCTCGAATTTTTGGGCAATAAAAATGTGCAAAAAGAAGAAAAGGGTTGAGAACCACTGCGCTAAATTCGTAAACTTTTTCTGTTTATTTTGAGGTTGAAACGAAAAATTTGAAGTTCTTTGTGTGCCTACATTTAATAACGTAACTACGAAACTGAACAGTATTTTTAAAATTGCATTTTTAACGGAATGTAAAATCAAACCTTTAGATAACGAATTTAAAAAGAATAAAAATTTTTGTTGTAGTTTCATAAGCATCTAAAAGTATTAGTTTCTAGGTTTAAAGCAAAAGCAATAAAATAAATAAACTAGATGTAACACAACAATCGGTAATTGATCTCTTGAAAAAAACTTTTGTTAATACACATTATTTATACCCATAAATATAAGTAATCATCTGAACTGACCAAAAAAATAAGCACGTCATAATAACTTATATACTGTAGACCAGGGGTCGGCAACGTTTTCTTTCCAGTGTGCCAAGTTGTAAAATTCAATGTCAAAATATACGTTTGCGTGCCGATGTCTTCACTTCGATTTCATCTCCGATTTCCCTATTTTTCTCCCAAAATCAGGGTGATCTCTAAAAAAAAAAAACGTAAACCTGTTTTTGAAAAATGTTCACGACGCCGCGTGCCGTATAAAATCACCTCGTGTGCCGGGGGTTGCCGACCCCTGCTGTAGACTGTTCCCTCTCTATATCGCGGTTCATTTAATCGCGGATTTACTACGTCGGGGCCTGCAGTGAATCCGCGGTAAGTAACTTATTTTTTTATATTATTTTCCGCAAACTAATTAACTTCGTGAAATATCGCGGTTTTCAACTGCGGATTCACCACATCGACAAAGCGATGGGTCCCTATAAGTTCTCTTTTGGTCGAAAGAAGCGGCGAAAGCAACTTTCCATCACAATGTTTTTACGTTTCGCAAAAAACAGCCAGCTCCTCCTGCTACTGCGCCGCTACGGTCGAAATCCGAAGTATAAACGCAGTATCGCTACTTCGCGGAAATTCGGTTATCGCGGCCGGTCTCGGAACGCATCTACCGCGACAACCGAGGAAACACCAAGTGGGAAAGCCCAAAACTTACGAGCTCTAGTTGTTTTAAAATTGTTTTTACTGGCCACGTCGAGCAAAGACAACAAAATAGATCTTTATAGTCAACCAAAAAAAAGACAACATTTAATATTGAGACTTTTTTGTGGTCTTTGTAAGATGTCCATAGTGGACGAACTTGTAAAACCCTAACTAATCTCGCGAGGGAAATATCCAAAACGCGTTCTTGCAACCCGGCAAAACTTTGTTTTCCACCAGTTTCACACCGGCACTTGACAACAGTGAACTATATAGGTGTTTTTTGAGTCGGCAAAACAATGCACAGATTCAAGGCGGTTACTCGCGAGCGCGCAACTAAACGGTTTCTACAACAAAAAAAACTTTAACATAATAATACACCAATACAATACAACTCTTACAGGACAAATTTTAAAGATTTTTAAGAGAAATAAAGAAAAAAAAAGACCATACTCAAACAAATAAAGCAACGAATAATTAGTGAAAGGCATCCAGGTAGTTTCTAATTCAGAGACGCACGATAAAATGAAAATGTAGATTACAGAGAGAAATTGAATGAAGGTTCAAACTCTGGTAAAGGCAAAAAAAAAACTTAACAATCTAAAAATGCTGTTGAAAAATAAATCATTAAGATTATTAATAAAAATCAAGCATGAAATTGATGGTAACCTTGTTTATAATAGGAAGTTATTTTTTTCCATCAAGTACCAGTTCATCAACACAACAACTAAAAGTGTCTCGAGTACCGGTACAAATCAAAGCTCTTACTATTTATGTGAAAAACTGAAAGATTTGTTTTCGCTGAAAAATTTCAATAAGTTTTCTGTAATAGTATAACTAATAACTTAAAATCTATTTTCAATTACATCACATAAAACATGTGTAAAGTTTTTGAATATGCCACCGAAAGCAATTAAATTTCAGAACAATTAAAACATTTAGTTTATTTGATACCCGTTTATTTCAAAGAAGCTGTCATTTTTAAATCAACACTAGATTTAAACGACTTACAACTTATAAAAAAATAGGTGCATTTGAATAAAAGAAAGATGTGGATGATTTATAGTAAAACATTGGTTCTCAAAGTTTTTGGCGCATTCCTTCCTGTCAGAACTCAGGTACCATCATTCTTCCTCTCCTAAAAAATACTTAAATAATCAAAATGAAGAAAAAAAAGTTTTTGGAATCTGCCCAGGATTTTATTTTTATTCCTAAAAAGTAGTAATCACCAAAAAAAAAGGTTTCTCCCTATCCCTGGGCTTGTACGGCTATGATTACGAAGGACGCACTGATTTTTATTTTGGCTCAACTTACATTGTACCAAGATGCTTAAATTCCGCCCAAATTCCTCCCCTCGTAATTTTTTCTCCCTTAAAATTTCAAATTCTTCCTTAGGAAGCCAAGTAGCCTTAGTTTGAGAAACATTGTTATAATCAATGCAAAAAGAAACGATGCTCAAAGTAAATATTATGTTGTGAAAATCGCATTTTGAGCAAAGTATTTTTAATCGAGTTTGATTTAATGCTAAATTAAAATCCAACAGCCATTTCCGATAAGGTAGGCATAAATACCACAATTATATATATAGTAACATTAATTCATTCATACAAGAATTAAAATATATAAGATAAAACAAAAAGAAACTATAAACGTTTTCGGCTTACATTAACCCTCTTCAGATAAATAAACTGTTTAGAAATTTTGCCATCAAATTTAAAGATCGAGGTCAATAACTCGATTACATAGTTGTTTATCAAATTGGTTACAAGGTTTGTGGATGCTTGGTCACAAGGATTAACATTGGTACAAGGTTTTCATGAAGGGGAATTTGTGAATAATTGATAAATGCAAACGCAATATAACAACCTTAAAGCCGGTACAACAGGCAAAAACAAAATAACAGAAATAACAATCAAAAATGTATTTAACAAAAACAGTAATCCATTGGCAAATAATTGTCAATTAAATCCAGGATTATGTATTTTAATTAATAAAGCTTCATAAAGTTTAGTTTTAAAATTAAAATTAATTTTTATTTTCAATGATTTAAATCTTATTTAAAGTTTCCTATACCAACTTTTAGCAGAGGAAAGGAACGTAAAAGACGATGGTGGGAGTTAAACCGGGATCAAGTCGATCGGTAGTTTAGGTCCATTAAAGAATCTTCGCCACTAAACTAATGGGCTTGAGTTATTACATTCTTGTGGACTTAATTCGTTTTATTTCAACATACGTAAATTGTGCCAATCTTTTATTTAAGAGGCATGAAAGTTAATCGCTATATCCTTTTGCTTACAAATAGAGCTGAAGCTATGTTTTGTAGGGCCCGATGCAAACTTATTTTGTGGGACCCCCATTGGCGCTATATTTTGATCTCGTCAAACACATTGCTCACCACTTAAATGCCACAATATTACACCTCCACGTAAACTGTACTGATAACCTTTTAATTTTTTTTAATTACAAAAAAAGACTCAAAGAAGAAAATAGAAACTGTTATTTTCAGATGCATTAGAGTTTCATCTTCATATTTATACTCCTGACTTGCAGGGAAGCGTCGGAAACGCTATACATAACTGTAGGTCCAAATAAAGCTCTCTTTTTGTATCAACAATGACAAGTTTTCTCTAATTTTAATTATAGCTTACTTTTAGCTTGGCCTTTGAACCTCACTGAGAAACAAATTTAATTTTTCTTGGGTTATTTTTTCCATAGCTGTACCAACCAAAAAACCGTTGGGGCGGCAATACAATTTTGCCCAAATTTTATTGACGATTGCCCGAATTTTGATCATGTAGTACTCCACGGATATAAGAAATTTCGTAATTTTCTCCTAAATTTTGGGTGAAGACGAAAAAACTCTTTACCTCATATCTTAATTGTTTTTTTACATTTGGAAACTTTGTCCCGTACAAGTAGTTCGTTTTCGGTGCACAAAAAATTTGTTTTTCCCAAATAATTCCTTGTCACTTCTCGAAAAATTCTGATTTTGTCCAAATTTTTGAGACTTGGGGGTAGCTTTGGGATCCCGAAAAATCCCGATCCTGAAATCCCGGGATTTCATCCTATTTTTGCCTATCCCGATCCCGGGATAGTTTGTCGTACTATCCCGAGATTACAATGTTATTCAATGACCACAATGTAGCTTAAAACAGTTAGCCAATATTATTTGCTATATAACGAACTCTTCTTTTAAAAGTAATATATTTACAATCATTATGTGCTGACATCAGCGCTTCTTAGTGCAAATCACCTATCGTGTGATTGGCATTACAAAAGAATGGTCAAATCAACTCCTTTTATTGCGTCATTTACAAGCTTCTAAAAGTTTTATTGCACCCATTGAAAAAGAAGTTGGGTCAGTCAGTTACAGTATAAGAGAATCCGCTTGTAATTTCCTATAAAGCTGACATTAAATTTTAGTCAAAATGTCGAATTTTGAAGACGTAGGATTGCCAAAAAAAATCTGAAGTGTGGTAAAACTTTACATACTGTAAAACTACTGGAAAAGCAAAGTGCAAGTTGTGCCAAGCAATCTTAAAAGCTGCTGGATCAAGTAAGAAGGGACTAATTACGCATTTGAAATCGCAACATAAAATTGCAGTACAATTAAGTCGGGTGGAAGTTGCTAAAATAGATGAGCCAAAATTAAAATGCAAAAGGTTGATTCCTTTTTTAAATCGGAAAAGCAGAGCCTCGGCGAATTGGTTAGTGAATTAACTGCTATAGATGGAGTTACATTTAATCAAATTGCCACGAGCGAACGACTACGCCGAGCGTTTAAAGCTCATGGATATGATTTGCCTAGATCGCACAAAAAGGTTCGAGATTTGCTGATAAAGCAGAGGGAGGATATAATAAAAACTATCCGAGGAGAGCTTAATGTAATTAAACTAAGAGATGGCCGTTTTTCAATTACTTTCGACGAGCCAACTTCCATGAAAAATTGTTGGTACATGAACATTAATGTTCATTTTCAAGGTGATTTTTTTCACTAGGAATGATTCGCATTCAAGGAAGCTCGAATGCAGCAAAGGCAATTAAACTGGTTGAGGAACGATTGCAATTGTTTGGTCTGGACCTGAACAAAGATGTGGTAGCTACTGTTACAGATGGCGCAAGTCTTATAGTAAACTTCGGAAAAAAGACTTGTCCTGAACATGTGACATGTTATGCCATGCTATTCATTTAGCTGTCTGCGATGGTTTATATAAAAAAACATAGCACAAGCCGAGTAAAGATTTCATTCGTCTTGTGGATGATTGCGAAATTGACACCAAAAACGACTCTATTACTGAAGGTGAAGATTGTTTTGAGGAGGAAGAAAGAAATATCGCTGTTCCTTTGACGTCTAACTTACAAGATGTGGTGCAAAAAGTTCAAAAAATTGTAAAGTTTTTTCGGCGATCTCCAGTGAAAAATGATGACCATCTCCAGCCCAATATTTTGGAAAATTTGGGAAGAGAAAAGATGCTTCTTTTAGATTGCAAAACGAGGTGGAATAGTTTATTGGCAATGCTAGAAAGATTTTACGAGCTAAAGAAAGAGATCAAAATGGCTATGGTACAGCTTGATGTTCCCTTTGATTTATCTGAAAAAGTGGTGAAAGAAATAAATGAGATGTGTGAAGCTTTTGCTCCCTTTAAGGCTGCTGTTTATGCTCTTGCCAGCAAGGATGCAGACATGCTGCTATCAGAAAGATAATTGCATTTGCGTTGAAGAAACTTGGTAAACAGCAATCAAATATTAGCAAAGATTTAATCGAAAGATTCAGCATTCGAATCGATAAACGACCAACTTGTACATCTTTTTGAATACCTCAAGAAATCATCTTGCATTCATCAACCTGAAGCTCATCTTGGACACAAAGTAAGTCGCAAAAAAATTGCTGCTATGGATACAAGTTTGCTACAAAGATTGTTTGTCAGCTACGGATCTGACATAGTTGCCTCTAATGAAGAACAAGAAGTAACAATAAGTAATAATGGCCAAGAAACTCAAACCCAAATGACTTTAGCTCAAGAACTATATGCTTTCGTTGCAGATAACAAAAACTAAGAAGAACAATACAATAACGTGAGCTCTCGAGTTGTGCAAACAGAGATGATGCTCTATGAAATTACAAAAAGAATGCCAAATAATCTAGAAAAGTTGTATGCTGCGCTAAAAACCATCAAACCCACGTCAGTCGAAGCCGAGCGTGCATTTTCGGCTCTTGGCTATTTTGTGAGCGAAATCAAAAATTGTCTTAACGATGATACCGTTGATGCTTTGTTGTTCTTGAGCCATTACTATAGTAAATAAACTTTGTTTATTTTACAGTACAATTGTTTATTATATTGCTTCATCAATCCCGAGAAATCTCGGGATTATGTAATAAAAATCCCGGGAAAATCCCGAGCCCGGGATTTCTCATTTAGTCCCAAAATCCCATCCCTACTTGGGGGCAATTGCTCTTGCCTACCAAACTCACTTTTCCGATAAATGTCGTTAATTCAAACCCTATTTGTTTTTAAAATGATTTTAATTGTTCAGTGCGTCAATGTTCATATTATGAAACTGCATACTCATCTTATCAGTTTGTTATGTTCAACAACTGAGTTTAATCTTCGCTATAAACATAGGAACCACCATATTTCTCTTATTCAATGTTCACAACTCGCTAATATTCTAAACACACAAACAAAATCAAATAACTTGGGATTGAACACTTGTATTAGAAAAACAAGAACATTAGTTAATACAAAAAGATAGCAGCAAACATGATAAGTAAAATGTATCAACAGATTTGCAACTGCACAAACACATAGTGTCATCAAGGTTATTATGACCTTATGACCAGGTCTACACTTGGCGGATGCCTGGCTTAACGCTCGACATACGTTTGCTGATTAATGAAATTTCGTACGCCGGGCGTATGCGCTTGATATAAGCCACTTCCACTAACTGAGCTGACATCTAAATTAAAAAGATGTGAAAAATACGACTAAATAGCGAATACGTTTGATATGCGCCAGGTGTAGACCACAACTATGAATAGAAAAAAGTCAAACAGACAGAAACTTCACAGTCTTGATGATACGAACTTTTTTGTATTCGAAAACGGATTTACTTATAAAATTCACTTCAAAACAGAAAAGATCTCATTATAAATAAAACAACGGGGCAAAGTTCTTAATTTTTTTGTTTATCACAGTGGCGGCCATTATAAAAATAGACTTAATTGCCTACTAAAAGTATGTTGGCAATACTTAGTTTTACAAAATCGTAAATCGTATAGAACTTTATTGGTAGGCAAGAAAAATATTGACACAAAAATTAAAAATTTTTAAACCGAACTTTTATATTTTACAATTGTAGATAAACAATCCAATAATAATTTAAAAGAGAAACAAAAATAAATTAAGTTTAAATAAATCAAGCAAAGCAGAATAAAAAACATTTTTGGATGAGCATTATTGGTAGCAAGGCAGAAAAAGTAAATAAAGTTATATCTAAAAGTTTTTAGTGAACCACAAAAGTTTAGCAATACAATTTTAAAGCTTCTTTCATTTTGCCTGGTTATAATTACATTTTTCGATGATTTTACAACCATCAAGCTCATTATAGCACTTCGTGCTTTAGTCGGCAGCGTGGTCGAGTGGTTAAAGCACCGGACTGATGATCAGCATGGTCTAGGTTCAAAACCCACTTACGCCATTCTGTTGTGTCCTTGGGAAAGACACTTTACGGCACTTTCCCCTGCTTGGTGGTCTTGACAAGCAGTACTAAATTGCAGTAATATCTCTACTAACTTACTAGCGGACAGCAATATCTTGGCATCTCCGGAAGCAGGTCGGGGTAATTGCTTACCCTATGTATAGCGCCTCC
This sequence comes from Diplosoma virens, assembly GCA_963680785.1. NCBI lineage: Eukaryota > Metazoa > Chordata > Ascidiacea > Aplousobranchia > Didemnidae > Diplosoma > Diplosoma virens. The sequence goes on from OY796892.1 coordinate 34,198,791, forward strand.
GTCGGTTTCCTGCGAGTCAGGAGGATAAATATAGAGATTAAAAATAAAAAAAAAAAAAATAAATTTTTAGCTTAATATATATAATTCATCAAGAAAGTTAAAATAAAACATGGCAAAGAGTTAAAATAAAACATTTTTCCAAACCAAAAAGTATTAAAAAACATGAAGTCAAATAAAAAGATTAAGCTATAAGTAAACCTTGCAAGTGTTTATGACACAGCAATACTTTTTTAAGCTTCTTCATTCAGTCCATTAGTCAAATAGCAACAAATTAAATCAATAAAAGCAACAAAAACCAACATTTTCTTGATTATTTTACAAATATCAAGTTAAAAACTCCACTTGTACATTACAACTATTCAAGAGATATTGCTTTCCCGAAAAACAATAATTCGAAAAGATGAATAAAATAGCTGTATCGCGAGTGCTTCGTGCCTGCCACCAAACGACTACAAATTAATTGCTTTTAAAACCCGCTGAGTGGCAGTCAACAACTAACGATTTGTTCACTAATAAAGCGCTCGCGCTCAGAAAACAAAGGGCGACAATTTTGAAAAGGAACGGCAGTTGCAATAGAGACCTTCTGTATAAAGCATTTGGAATCAGGAAATACAAATTGACTCTGGTCGATTACTCTACCATTTTGAGTAGGCACGAACATTTTAGGAGAAATGTTGATTTGGTCGCATAACGGAGGACTCTTCGCGGAGGAATTAATCAACGAGTTGTTATAAGACTTTTTCATGTCTTGTCTGCGGTTATCGGCATTTTCTAAAGAAAGAACTGTCGGAGAATAATTATTTTCACTTTCTTGATTCGAAAATACTAAAGAAGAAGCATTCAAAGAATATGCATCTTCATCTTCTTGGATCGAAGAGTTTGAATGAGAAGAAGAGATGGGAGAATATGCGACTTCTTGATTTTGATTAGCAGAAGGAGAAGTAAGAAAAATTTCATCTTTGTGAACTTTTCGTTCCAAAGGAGTTGATTCAGAGATAGCCTCTGAATTAGTTTTTCTGTGTTGGTCGAACGTCATAAAAGGTTGGAAGGGAGGACGAGAAATATCGGTCATCCATGGATGCTGCATGATCTCAACAAGGGTGTACCTATCCCTCGGATCCTTCTTCAGGATGGACTCAATGAGATCACAACAAAGGGGACTGGGGCGACGATTAGGATTATATGTTAACTCGCCGTTGACGATATCAAGTGGGGTTTGGAAGGGGATTTGTGATTGTACCATGGTGTATAACAGCACTCCCAGGGACCATGTATCTAAATCTCTTCCGTTGTACTGGTGGTGTAAAAACCATTCGGGAGGGTAAAACTCCTTAGTTCCGGCAAAGTCAGTTAATGGTTTTTCCTATAAAAAAAACAAACGAATTAGTAAACTACTAACTAAATTGAATGGGTGCACATTCAAAGGTTTCTATTTAAAAAAAACATGAAGCAAAAGTTAACTCTTTCTTTTCAATGGACGAGTTTAACAATTTTTAAATCCTATGAGCACGACAAAAAATAAAGAAACAATTATAGATACCGAATTACGGCATTATCTGCTGCGATTTACATTTTAGAACTTCCCATTTTTTTGTTTTTTTGTTTTAAATATTAAATTTAAGAATCAAGCTAATCAAACCGAGTAATAGTCACTAATAATTTTGTTAAAACAAAAAGTGTCAAGACTTCTGTACCTGGTCAAAAGTTCCACAACCAAAATCGATCAACTTCACTTCATCGGTATGGAGATTCAGGAGAACGTTTTCATCTTTTATATCACGATGCACGACTCCGACTCTGTGACACGCCATGACCGCTGTAACGAGCTGCAAAAAAACACCACGTGCTTTTTAACCAATCGAAAGCTTTTGTGTTTTCATTTGTACTCACCTGGCGAAACAAGTTGCGGGCATAAGGTTCTGTAATTTGCTGCTGCTGGAGGCTGTCAAACAAGTCTAAGGCAGGCTGAGGTCTTTCCATCACAAGCACGTAGCTGTTACGGTGTTCGTACCATTCGTACATTTTGATGATGGCTGAAAAAAAACAAGCAACATTGCAAATTTAAATGAAATTATGGTCTTGGTCCTGACCACTTACAGTTGTGTCCGCTTTTTCCGGCTCGATGAAGCAACTCAAACTCCTGAGGAACAATTTTTCCATTGATTTTTCCCCAACGATTTATTCCCTTTTTGGGGATCCTTTTGATAGCCACCCCGAAGTTGTCAGACTTTCGTGACGCTGTAACAAAATCCAAGTGAATGAAAAATAACGAACAGTGTCAAAAAATTAAGTTGATAGATTGATAGTGTGTTTTCAAACATGAAACGACGACAGCAATCCGTTTCATCTTTCTACTAGATATTTCCGACAACTCACCTGCGTAAACAACACCACATCCTCCGGCGCCCATTTTCTTATGAATGTGGTACTTTTCATGAACCGAGCGTTTGGGGTTGATTGGTTTGTGCGGTGAGCTTGTTGAAAGTGATGAAGTCCTTGTCTGGGGATCAAGAAAACTTTGCTGTCGGCTCTCGGAATTTTGTGCAACAGGCACGCTTTTGTCGGGGATGGCAGGATGGTGAATGGCGCATGTTGATTCGCTGAACTTGCGCTTCATTCCGACTCCCACAAAGCAACAATCGGATTTGTTTTGAGTGCATGAAGATGCTTGTTGCTCCGCATGACTAGAAACTTTTTTTTCTATATTCGGTTCAACTGTCACCGGGTCATATAACGGTGCCTCGTTAATTGCATGGTAGTTTGCAACTTTTTGAAAAATCATGGAAGTTTCTTGATCATTAACTTTGACTTTCTTGCAAGGTTGAGGAAGAATATAGCTTGCAGAGTTGGAATAGGTAGTGAAAATTTCCTCATAGCAACCGTTTGAAACGTGAAAAAAGGGAGTTGGTGAAATGGTTTGCTGTTGTAAGGTGGGTGAGTAACGAAAATTAGAGGGGTAAGAAAGCGACGAAACATTAATAGGAAGGATTGAGCAATTTATAAAAGGTGGTGTCAACTTGAATGACTTTCCGTCGGAACCAGAGATAGGTGAGCAAGATGAAAAAGAAACCTTGCGAAACATAGCGGAATTTCCAGTTCCACCGGTAACACTGACGTGATTTTTGTTCTTCACTTCATCAGCGCCAGAGAAAAATGAAGAATCGGGATGATGACGTTCATAAAACCGAATCAGTCTCGCGTCTCGAGCGTCTTGATAGGGAACAAAACGCATTTGTTCCTCAGTTTGACTAAAGGAAAAATGGTCTTTTTCCTCAACGACGTTAACACAACAAGAAACCCCGTCGTTGGGGTTTGAACCAATCGCGACCTTTAATTGGTCAAGCCTTGGCTGTTTCTTTAAAGTCTGAATCAAGCGATCACGAACACGGGAGGCATAAGGCGTGAAAGCGGACTTGGATGCAAAATCAATATCTGACGTCATAGTGCGTCGAGTTTTACAAAGATTTTTGCTTTTCAATCAAAACTTAAATTTAACAATTTCAAGGTTATATAATGCCTGCAAATAGTTAACAGTAAAGTATTTTAAATCGTATTAGATGTAACTAATAATATAAATTTGAAAACAAAACGCTAGATCAATAAGATCCTTTTCTGTTTGCTTATTTGCGGTTGAAATAAAATATATAAAAACTAAATGATATATCTAAAAATGCAATTTTTATCAAAATTGTGAGGCAAACATATAACTAGTCCAAAAAGAATATAAATTTTCGAAATGATTTTAAACAAAGTCATTACTATAAGCATATTAAAAGTTAAAAATGTAATAACTTTAGTCACCATACATTAATATTGTTGAAAATTTCTAAAAACCGGTAGAGCATTCAAAGTTTTTAGCATTATATTAAAAATATTACTTTGTGGCTGGAAAAAAAAACATAAATAAATCTAGCCCATAAAACAAAAATCAGTACTTGATCTCATAATTTTGACCTTATTTCACAGCCTCAAGTGAAATTAGGTAATACCCCCATAGTCTATCTAGCCTAGATTCTTCAATCTCTTAAATGCAGTAAAGATAGCTTGCTGCTAATTCGCATTCTTTATAGCAAATGCGCGATGAATCTGACTTTTCAATCGAGTATATCGTTTTAGCGACGAAACTTAAATTTTATCAGTGGGCAAATTAAAAATGTCTTTTAATTACGAATCTAATCTTCATTACTTTGCAAACAACTGACTCGAATTTGAAGCAAGAACGAACGAGCTCTATTTATACCCAGAGAGAAAAAGAAAAAAAGCCGCAGCGTGTAAAATGCCCTATTTAAATAACATGATCTGCCTGAGCAGCGTTGCTGGCGCTATCAGAAATGCAAAAATTTCATAACAAAACATTTACTGAATGGGCCAACACCTGGAAATCCAATCAGAATCTCAATACTTGATCGTTATCAATTTTTGACTATTGCTTTTGTATTGTACAAGCTTTTAAGCAAAACATTCAAGGCTATTTATCATTTAGATTAGGATTTTCACTACATTTGTTTTTCTTTTTATGTGTTTTGTGATTAATCACATCAGATTACCAAAAACTTTGAAAGATCTTTTTATGTAACCCACTTTTAAGTTATTTATTAACAAAAATCCACCTGGATTTCAAAGCGGTCAAGTTTTTTAATTTTTTTTTGTTTTTATAGCTTTCACTAAAAAACATCAGCGAAAAAAGGGGCTAAAAGTGAAACAAGGTGGAAAAAGGGGACATGAAAAGCTTCAAAATGAGCAAACGCGGAAATGAATTTTAAAAGGTTTGAAGCCACTGATATACGAGTGCGGTGCTGTTTTCTTGCATAACAGTTATCATTTTGAAAGCAACTCAACCCTAAAACTGCTTGAAATTGATTATATCAAAATAAGCACATTTAAAGAAAAGAAAGGTGGGATGATTTAGTATTAACAATGCAAAAACACACGATGCTTAAAAAAACTGCATTTTTTTATCCGAAGTTTGTTTAATTAACCCAGATTCAATATTTACGTTAACGTACAAAAAGCGATTTCAAATAACGTAGACATAAACGTAGGCTTAAAGATACTGATTATGTAAAGTTGCGTATTACATTTTGTTTCTTCAGGTTTTTCTTTGTAGTTGATCAAGTCGAAAATTTTTCATTACAACCAAAGGCTAAAAACAGGAAGCTAAGAAAATTGGGTAATGCTTAATTGTTCCTTTTATCTCTTTTACTCATCATGATCCATTGCATCTAGTTATTTGTCTGACTCGCAGGAAAACGTCAGAAGTGTCATAATTACGTCCCTCTGCCAAAATGTTGCCTTCTATTTAAACTATTGTTATTATTAAATGATATGTATTGAATTTTGAATTGCTCGTAAAAAACTTGAGCAGAGAAAAAATGACGCAAAGAATCTTCTTCAAGGGTACAAAAACCAAGAGAAGGGTGGGAGTTGAACCGAGACCGTGTTGATCGAGAAATAGTGTGGACCTTTTAGAATCTTCGCCACCGAAGCAAATCAGCTTTGGTTTTTGGATATGATTCGTTTTATTTTAAGAAATATGACTTGTGTCACCTTTTTTTTTGAGACGTATAAGTTGTTATATTAAAAAAATTAATTAATTTGTGTTTTTGAGCGAGAGGTAAAACAAACAAAACTGTTTTTACAATGCTTGACTTGAGAGATTTCAACAAACAAACAAATAATGAAATTTTTGCAAGATAGTTGGAATCAAGATCGTCTCGTAATTGTTGTTCTAATACACGTCATCTTCCCCCTATGTTTTGCTGCAATTAACGGATTAAAGATTAAAAGTGGACTAAAAATAGTTGCACGCGCTACGAGAAAGTCACGTGCGAATTTTCACATAGGCTGGTCAATCAAGAAGTTTCTGGTCGTTTGCAATTGTGACGTTTATTTCTGCTTATCTAGGAAATGAGTTTTAGAGGGCATCATCCGCAAAATTTCAAAAAGTTACACTTTACGGTGACAAAAATCAAAAAAAGTCACCTTCTTGTAACCGTAATTAAAATAATTCTCTTCGATTTTGCGTCAAAGTAACAAGGTGTAGCTGAACACATGAATGAAAGAAATGAGGATCGACTTGAATAAAGGTTTTGAGTAAAATAAGTCAGTTTAATGTTCTAAAAAAAATCAACTTTATGCAATCAAAAAGTGTTCAACTGGCAGATGCGTGCAAAGTTTCGCCGTATTATCTCAAGCTATTCTAATTACATTTTTAAAACGTCAAAAACCTTTTAAAATACTTTAACAAAAAACAAAGAGCCAATGCAGTTGAAAACATTTTTATTTAGACGCTGACGCTTTGACAATGAGAAAAGTTAACTCTCGAAACGTCAGCGTCTAAATTAAAATGTTTTCCACTGCATTCAAAAAAATTTTATTTAGTCGCTGACGTCTAAATAAAAATTGTTATTTAAACCTCAGCGTCTAAATAAAAATGTTTTCAACTGCATTGGTTCTTTGCTTTTTGTTGAAAGTCATGCCACGTTTCAGGCCTTTTAAAATAAATTTTGGGAATACGACGGAAAGAAAAGCATTGTTGAAAACTTCTGACTTCCAGCAATTTCCAATTCTAAGTTTAATCCTTTTATAATGTATAATAGGCGTGAAATATGTCTTATCAATTAAAGTTGCAAACTAAAGGATATTATATTTTATTCCAAGTTTTCCAGTGATTAAAATTTGGTTAGATGTGACACAGGGTTTTTACGATGTTGTGTGGACATGCCGTGCGTGTAATGGACCAATGACCATGCACTGTAAACGTTAAGTGATTAGTATTTCGCGTAATTGGACCGAATAGTTGTTCATTATCTATAACAAAATGTCTCGTAAATAATGCCACCCGTGCGCAAACAATACTTGCCGATGAACAACTTTGTTGAACAACGTCGGGCACAAATAGCTCAAATCAAGTCGATTTCACGATATACAACCAACTTTAACTACACTGTTTGTTGGTAAACTACATTTAAGTTCTAAAATTTGTTTTTATTTTGCAATAACCAAATCCTTTTTTAGTTATTGCATAACAGCAGGTAGAGTTTTTCAAAGCTGACGTCCAAAAGATTTTGCCGGTCATAAAGAAAATGATTAAAATTCTCACTTGAATTTAATTATTATTGCTCTGCAATGAATTTCTGTGCCCAATGTAATTACGAAAAAATATGATTACGTAGTAAGTGACGTGACAAATGTAATTGTTTGAAACATTACTTTTGCAATTTTTCTGCGAGTCGATAGTCCTACAGGCCGAAACAGCGACACTGTCTGGTGTTATTAATATAATGTGATTTCGTATTTTGACATTTTAGGTACTGATTTAAACTCAATATATTTTGCATCTAAACAAAAAGCGGTATTTTTCGCTTCTTTTAACAAAAAACAAACCTCCTTCAAATAACAGACAAAGAATACTCGTTGAACAACAACCTGAGACAAACTTTATTCGAATTTACGAAAAACAGAGGTTTCACTCCCGCTAATTAGTTTTATTCGTAGTCGAATCAGACGTCTGCTAATCAATCAGGAACTTTTATCAGTCGTCTTTTTCTTCTTCGCATGACCGTGTTGATCTGGATGTTGCTTCTTTCTTTTTAACAAGAGTCACCATTGTACGTAGGCAGCATGACGCCATTTCAGAATTTTTCGTGAAGTGCTCTTCTCAAAAGCACAACGAAAATTACCGAAATAGACTGAACGTCGAACTCGCGTGCTTCTGCTCGGAACTAAGACGGTTTTGTTTGAGCTATTTCACTTGAGCTTTTTCATTTGTGTTACAGACAATTTTGATAGTTTTTCTTGTTTTAAACCCAGTTGCTTATTTAAATCCTGGCAATGAATGAGCGAATTTTGCAGCGCGGTTGACAGATTATTAGCTGATAATTTTTTTTTTGCTTGAGGTAAGTCGTAAGAGTTAAAAAATATAATTTAAAAAATTGCATTTATCTATCGTCTAGACAGCTCAGACTTTCATTTGAAAGAGTAACTACTTTACTAATACTTCGTATTTCTCTTTTTCACTAAATCAAACGGTTAACTGAATACTTGCTTCAAAGTAGATTTATTTTGATGACAGTATTACACTTTTGCCATTAATTCATTTGTGAAAGTTGCAGAAATTTAGTGTGACCCGACCGAATATTCAAGTTTGGTAGGTGATTGGTTATGAAGGGTCTGAAAAGTGAAGTTGGTTATTTATTTTTCCTTTTGTGATTGGCTGAAGCGCGGTCTTGGTGGGAAACAAGGCATTGGGGAGGCCTTCGGTCGTGTAAAAATAAAAAAATGTTTGTAATTAAGCTTGAAGTAGAGGTCTGGTTGTTAAAGATAAAAAAATAAAATCTTTCGAGTTTTTCAAAAATTGAAATATTTTTTGTGTAGAAAAATAAATTCTTGTTCTTGCTTCACGAATATCACAAAAACTATAGAAACGTTTACTGTAATATGTTAGTGTCATAAAATAAAAAGTTCTTGAAAACTTGTAAGCTCAAATTATATTTTTGTTTTGTTTCCTTGTACAGTACATTAATTTCTGGTTAATTCAAATCAGGGACGGAGCACTTTATAGCAATAGTGATCAACATCGGCAATTTGAAAGATTTGGAGGCGCGGCAATAAACCTTATATTATACCCTAAAATTGTATAGAATGGGATTTTTTTCCCAAGAATTAAAAGCGATGACTAAAAAAGAAAGTCATTATTAAAGTGCAATGACACAATGGAATGCCATGCATAACTGCAATGACGCAATGGATTAATTTCTTTAGTAGGTCGCATGGTTTCCATTCGAGATGTATGTAAAGTAAATTGTTTTAGCTTTTCTGTTTTCTTAAAAAAACTCGAAATCGGTGTTTAAAAAAGTTTCCTCGCGATTTTAGCCGCCATTTGCTGATCTTAGAGGTGAAGATAAACAAACTTAATGATCACTGATGCTGTTTTCAATAGTCGAAGTCAAGTTTAATTTTAAAAAAATTTTTTTCTGAGCGATTTCACTAAATTGCATCAGTACTAAATTTTTCTGGCCTGTCAATATAATTTCTTTTCACATTTTTAAAAAAAAGTGCAATTATCAAGTGCAAATTAGAATGAAATTCCCTTATTTGTATATGTAAGTTTTAATCAAACTTTCTAAATTTTGCAGCTTTGCATTTCATTTTACAAAAATCAAATCGACCGGCTTGGCGATGTGTTATGGGGAAAAAACAGCAACTCTAGAAGGTTATTTAAAGGTCGCAGAAAGAAATTTGTCCTCGTTTTGAATGACTCATTGCTGAAGCCGTTACCTGCCCAAGCTTGAAGTCACTTGTTGACATTTAAATTCAAGCTAAAGCAGTTTCTGTTTTGATCTTAAGAACCATTATGCTATCATAATGTTGTTTATACTTGCAACAAAGGCCTTATTGTACACAATTTTGTGTGCAATATGATTACTTTCTCATCTTTTGTTCAGGAAAGCAAAATCTAGACTTGGATTGTTGATCGCTCATTGAGATAACCACTCCCTTATAACTCATAAACAATAATATGCCTAGTATTTGCTAAAAATAAATCTTTTTTAAGTTGTCTTTTTAACTACTGGTAACAATATTATTCGATACGTGTAAATTTAAGAGTGATGCTGTGTCCAAATATATTTAGAAACTTATATCTTGAAGGTGCAAAAATAGACTATGGAAAATGCTGAAAAATGTAGGTAATTGAATGATAAAAAATCATAAATATAAAAACTGAATGAAAAGTAAGTTAATGGATTCATGCTTTATTGAAGAGAATTTAAAGCAGTTTTGCAACTCGATAGGGTCCATTTTAATTGAAATAGTTTCATTTGAAAAATCTTGTAAATAAATGACAAAAAAGCTTATGCAAAAATGCGATTAAACAAAACTAAAACTGCGTTCATCAGAAACAAGGTTTTGACCGAAAATGCTTTTCAAGCGAAAAATTTATTACGAAACACTTAGCTCTAACCAGGTTTTTAAAACGTAATGCCATATTTTCAGCGCACAATCTAACTTAAGTTCAGGACATTAAAACGCTATCGAAGTATATCCGAGTTTCTCCCACAATTATCTTCATAAGAAGGTTATCTAAAAGCGCTTCTATTTCGTAAACCACCGATAAATGAGCAAGAATTTAAGAAAAAACGTTTCTTTTGCGGAAGTCTTCGATTGAACTTTGCAAAGTTATCAAACCGGCGTCAACGTCTTAGCATAAAATTGATATTTGAAATAATTAAAACTAAACTGTAATATATTGAAACTAAACTGTTGCGGTAGTAAAACTTTTGCTTTATATTGAATGTAGTGTAAACATTCACAGATGCGTGTGCTTTCGAGTAACTATTTTACAGATGTACAAATGTAAGTGGCAATAGTAAACGTATTTCTTGTATCTTGAGGCAAAATTAACATTCATTTTGTAGTGAGTGGTTTTTAAGAATATCATTCCTGACCTTGATTTAGAATTTTCTAATAATAAAAATCGTCTTTTAAAGGTCAGTTATTTTATAAAGCATGAATAAACATTGGAAAATCTACATTACTGGGCAGATAGCAACTCTATTAGGCTTTTACTCGCACAGCTTTTAGTATACTCTGACGTCGCATTTCATTTTATAATTTGTAGATCTTGAAAGAAAATTTTAGGCGCAAATGTTTGCAATCCGTTTTTTGGAACCACCTGCAGGCAATTAAAGGGTGGTACAAGCACCGTTTTAACCTGAACATCGAGATAATCTCAATTCGATTTCTACCTTCGTCAAGTATAAAACATCAATAACAAAGTTTATGAAATAAAACTATCACTTATGTTGATACTTACCGGTATATTATGAAAAAGTTTCAGGTAGATTTATAAGCATACAAATTACTTTGTTATTTCTGATTAAGTAGGCATAACAATAGCGTTTATAAGTCAAGCACAAAGGTTTATTTATGGCTGACTTCAATAAATTAAACGCATTTTCTGACCAGTTATTAAAATTCATAAAAGTAAATCATACAAAAGAAACATTTACAAACTGCATAGCATGGCATGAAATAAAATATGTTATTTTTTTCCTGAAAATTTTGCAGTATTTGAAGAAAGAAAGCGATTGAGGTTTTAATCAAACTTATTTTGATAGCCACTTTTCTGAAATAAAATTTTAAATTTGAATAACCCTTTTCCAAAAAGGAAATTAGAGAAACAAATCCTTTCGGCTCTGAAACTTTTTCTAAAACAAGAAATTACTGGAACGAACAAGAGTTGATTTGTTTTACTAATTACCTATTTTCAAAGTGATTTTTCTCTGAAAGAGTTTTTAATTAAAATCTCAATTGTTTCTTTTCTTCAAGAAACAAAAAATTCTTACAGAAAAAAAGTTCCATTTTATCGCTTGTCATAGACCTACCATATAAGCTGTAGAAATAGCTTTGAAATTTTTTTTTCAAAAATCCGGCTTCTTTAGGTCAAGAATTAAACTGGACATTTTTCTATGCACTAGACGACAGCATCAAAGTTAGTCAGTATTTCTAATTAAAATGTGGTAAATTACTAATTTTTTCTTTGCTCGAATGTTATTCATAAATTTTCTTGCTCATGCAGTGTCTCATTACAAATATAGATAGGTTTTCTAGCAATAAATTTTCAAACTTATTTAGGTTACCAACTGCTTTAAAAAAATTATTCAGGGTCCGATGAAATCTATATTCTTCAAACAGAAAGGTATATCTATGTCTTAAAATAAAGTAAAAAACGTTGTAAATAAGCCAGCTCATAAGAGTTGAGACGGGGTTTAAGGGGTACCTTTTAGACCTAGACACAGACATTTTAGGGTTTTAGAATAGGATTGTAGACGTTTTTTTAGCCTTTCATTTGATTTTAAAAAAACATTTTTTGGCTTTTGGTATCTACTTAATTTAAGGGACCTGAATTTTAGCTGGGTGCCGCTCCCGAAATTTAAAACAACGGCTTTCACATACTTGACCTATGAAATCATAAAGTCGTTTATTAATATCACAAAAAAATTAATACCGTATAACGAAGGACATGAAATAACCTTCTCCGACCTTTTATTTAAATACTCCAAGTCACCGTTATATTTAATGAAGAATCTATTAAATGTACACTGAGTCGTTTTAGTGCCCTCCTCAGGCCGTCAACGTCTACTTTAAAAGTTGCTACTTTTGCAATCGCTTATTAAAACTGAGTATTCCTTCTTTAAAAATAGTGCATAAAAAGCACATTAAACCAAACAAAGAATTAAAAAAATTATTTACTACAATAAAAAATGCATTTGCATACACAGCCCGAATTCATGAACACTTTAAGTTAAAGAAAAAGTAATTTTAATTTTTCTTAAGTAGCTTAGTAGTAATTTGAACAATAATTTCACTTATTAACTTTAATATAGATGTTTTCATGATGCAATTTCATGCTAAATAAAAACTTATATTAAGATTTTTGAAAGGAATAAATTGTAGTTGGAAAACGTTTAAGAACAAATATGCATTGCCAAAATTGAATAAACTTTTTAAAACGATAAATGCATTATACCACTAATTCTTTGCCTCTTTGGATGAAAAGCTTTCTCAAAATTGATTTTGTAGAACATGATTGTCGGCAGTGGCGTACCGACAATTTTTGAAAGGGGGGGCATACAACCACAATCAAATATGCTTAGTGAAAAAAATTTTTCTAGTAATAAAAAAGTCTTTACTTTGAATCTGTCTCGGTTTTGTTCATTTTTCTTCCCAAAAACATAGTAATCTCTAAAAAAGGTCTTTCCTTTGAATCTTTCTTTGATTTCTCGTATGAGTGATCTCCAAGGGGGGCCATGGCACAATAGCCCCCCTAAATACGCTAATGATTGTCGGTGACTATTGGTAAATCGTTTTTTAACAAAATAAATGAAAGTATTAGGACAAATATACGGCTTATTATCGTGCTAAATATGAAATATTTTAATAAAGATAAATCGTCATATACAGTTATTGCAAGCCTTCAATTTCTACTGATTTTTTATAATCTACTAAATTATCAAAACAATATTTATTTTATGAACATGTATGCCGAAAGATGTAAATTTGTTGAATGAGCTAAAGACAAAAGAAAAACTGGAAACATTTTGCCGTCCATTCGTTAAACTAAAAAAGTGACTTCTTTTCTTATGACGAGAATAATTAACGTGAACGCGTTTTGCTTTGATGTTAATTGCATTAGAACGGACGAGGGTGTGAAACATTTGGATACGGATCTAAACAAAGCTTAATATTCGTCACGTCTTTGTCGTTTTTTTTTCTTGTCACGACTTTGTTGTTACGACACGGACAATATAATAGTTGGTTATCGTTGTTTCATATTTAAAACGTGAAAGCTTTGCAAATCGTTTAATTTTTAGAACTGTTTCAGTGGGTTTAGACACGAAAACGACGTATTGGATATGTCAACCAAGGAATCTATAAACACGTTCGAAGAAAAATGTAAAATATCCGTTTTTTTTCTAAATGCGTCCTTTTAATTTGTCCCGGCTTCGTGGTCACGTGCGACAAGAGCCATTTTGAATTCATCGAATGAGTGCGTTCCCGCCAAATGCATGCTACGAGTGTCCTAAATCAAGCGTTTTGAAAGAGCTTTCCGATGCGCCTTCGCGGAATCGCTTTTAAACAAAAGAGAAAAGTCTAACAGCGCTGACTTGCAAGTTTTCTTTTCAAAAAGGCCACTGCGCCTTGCAGCGACATGATCTGTTTCGTTCATGCCGCGCGGTCACGCGATTGTTCGCGAGCTTCATATACATGGACCGGCGTCGAGTGGTTTCGCGGGGAGCATGTCAGAGTGTGACATTTGTGCGAAAAAAGTTGTTATTTTAATCTCGCTGTTTAAGATGACCTAATCAACCGTGCCTAACGCTTTTATTCATAAACTCGCTGCCCCGACGCTCAAATTCTAGTAAATTCTTTTTCTTACACCAGACTCATTCATGTACTGCATGCAGCTATTTATCTCCTTGATTTTCAAATGAAACGCTAGTTGTACAGAGAAATAGGACAAGCTTTATTCACATGTTTTACAAACATAAGCGGTTTGGAGTTTATTTTGATTCGAGCAATGATGAGTCCAATCATTTTTTTACTTTTAGCTATTTTAAAACTTAAAAGTTGTTTTGGTTTAGAAAAAAGAACTAAAACAAACATTGTGCGTAACTTTTGTGCAAACTAAAATGGACTACCCTAACTTTTTTGACAAGTGAAACAAAGACAGAAGCAGATATTGTAGTAGGATAACTACCTTGAGATAACCCAGATCCATTTTAGAAGCGCTGAGTGTCGCCAGGACTGGCCTGACCACCCTCCTAAGACCTCAATTGGGCAGCGGGGCGCTTGCTTAAGATTTCCCTAAATTATATAAGCCGATATTATGTTTTACATCCACTCATTTAATTGTAGCCTATTATTAATAAGCCCAATTCGAGTTTTTTTGAGGGCTTTTGTTGAGCTTACACTGGCCTTGGCTGTCATCATTTGGTTGTTTTATTTCTTTCAATTTATAATTTTTCGAAATTGTTGTGTGGAACTTCTTCAAAATAAAGACTGCCATGCTTCAAGTATGAAGCGTATGGTATCGAATCGAACGCAAATTTATCCTATCAAACTTGCAACCTGTTGATTTAAGAGCATCACATCGACAACGATAGCTGGAAAATTATCTCAGCGAGCGTATAATCTTGCGACTTGCATGACAACATTTGAGTGTCCGCAGCGTGGTCGAGTCGTTAGGAGTACCACGATTGTGATCGACATGGTCTCGGTTCAAAACCCACTCGTGCCACTCTGTTGTGTTCTTGGAAAATAAACTTTATGGCACTTTGCTTGGTGGTCTTGACAAGCAGTTCTAAATTTCACTCATGTCTTTATAAAATTAAAAAACCAAAATAAAAAATTTCAACCGGACAGCAATATCTTGGCGTTTCCGAAAGCAGGTCAGGGTAATTGCTCGCCCTATGTACAGCGTCTCCATCGCTTTTCTTCGAGTCAGGAGGATAAATATAGAGATGAAATGAAATGTGAAAAGTGTAAAATTTAGAGAAATCGCCAAACCACTTGCTCGGCCTGCTTTCTGAGTTGCCAAACTAGAGTTTTCCGGTTCAAGATATTAATTTTTAAATTAAAAAATGATGTGATTCTGCTTTAGAGCTGCTTGTTAGACTGCAAAACTGAAAAGTGCATGAACTACTTTTTTTCCGGAACGAAACATAATACTTACAAGCGTCTGCAATATTGAATGGTGAAAGGTGTCACGTGATGCAAAGGCGCGACAGAGCAGCTTCTACGATGCTTCTACGGAGATATTTCCCGCGAACTTCGGTTTGGGTTTGTGCGAGTTTTCTGTTATTGCCACTTCAGACAAAATAAAAATATCCCACACAGCATCATTACTAAAAAGTTTAAAAATCGAGCTTGCAAATCGTTGTAATCAATTTAACCCCCACAAGCAGTTTCAATTCTAAATTACGACGCACCGGGCAAGAGCTATCCAGTTGAAGTGGGTTTGATTCCCACTAGGGTATTTAATTATTTGTCTTTAACATCACTTAACAGTTAGTTTTTATCTCCTACTTGGCTTGTCTCAGTTTTATTTCCGAACAAGCCAGATCAGGCACAGTGTTCCCAAAGCTGTCACAATTTTACGTAAATGGCCGTTTTCCCGGATGTAACCATGCAAATATTAATATGTGTAGGGGGTATAAAAAAACTTGTACACGCTTTGGTGCATGAAGCAAATATAATTATCAAAAGTTAAAAGGCAAGCTTTGTTTTTAAACAACGCAATACTTCGGGCAAAAGCCTTTGTTTAAAGTCGGGTTAAATTCCAGCTGGCTCACTTTATATTAAAATTAGTATTTCAAATTGTAACATTATCAGTAAAAGGTTCAGACAATTTTCTTACCAAGTTGAAATAAAATTCATGGTTTCATAACTGAAATTAAACAAATAATTTTTCTTGAGTTATTTATGAAACCTGGTCTACATCTCTCGAATAAATTGCAAATTTCTTTGTTTATTGAATTTCGGTAAGCTTCTACACTGAGCATACAGAACAACATTCGATAAAGAAAGAAAGGGGCGCCAACGATGTAAGGGAAGGCGTGGGGTTAAACCTAAAGGTTTTTGACTCTTTTTGACCGGAAAAAGAATAGCTGAAAAAATCGTTGCCTTACTTTCCAATAATTTTTTAACAAATCGCAGCAGAGCCCTTTCAAGTTACTTAATGTTAAAAACAATGGCAATTATTGTTAATGGTATAATGGCTGTCAGTTTTATGAACGGACTCGTTTTACATCAACCATCAAAGCAGAAAGAAATTAATTGAATGTTTTTGGTTATTAGTGAAGCTTCATTTTACTTTGGATATACAGTATTTTACAATTTCTTTTTCGATACCGTAAAAAGCTGATTTCAACCCACAAAAATCCGATAATATAAAGAAACTTTAAATATTACAGTTGTCAATAACAGGCAAACTATTGAACTTGTTGCGTAACCAAAAGTACCCGGCTTAAAATCTTATATAACAAAAAGTTAACTTTGTTATCTAATCAGAACTCGGTTACGCAATAAAACCACAAGTACACTTCAATCCGCCAGCAGATTGGCGTGAGGAAAAATTCGTTTCTGTTATGATTACTTAGGATTTACATGGATGAAAAATTAATGCTTTTGTGTGCGAAAAAGTTCTGTCTGAACGCTTGATTATGCAAAATGCGCAAAACCACGTTGAAGTACTAATAGAACGACTTTACATAACTTTTATGCCTTTTCAATAAACACGTAAACAACTAAGATGAGTTAAGTCAGCTGAAAATGTTTTATTATACTAAAGTCCAATTACTGCACGACTCTATCTTAATTTAATAAAAAATCAGTTTCACTAGAAAATTTTACGAAGAGTTTCACCATATTATTTTTGAAAGTAATTAAATGTATTCAATTACCGAAACTTGTTTACACTTGAAATACGCTTTACAAAAACTGAAAAAAGCTTATTGCGCATGTTAATTTGAAAGGAAATTATAAATTCACATCTGTTTACAAATGCTTAAGATTTAAGAGTTTTCCTTTTCTTTCTCACAACAAAAACCAAAATTAGAACAAAAGTATTAAACAATGGTTTGCTTCTGTCACGGCACCTTTTAGCTGAAATTAATGTTATTGTTGCTTCTTTACATTTATCCACATTTCGTTGAAAATTAGTTTTAGATAATTCGAAAACACTCATCACCCTCGAGAAAAGCTACCTAGTAAAATCTTGAACTAATTCAACCAACACTTGATAATTTTTAGTAAAATATGTGAAGCAGGTTTTCAAGTGCTGTTTGTCGTTCTAACGCTCTCCTCTGACGATTTGCCTGTAAAAAGTTATTTTAATTTAAAAAACATAGATTTTTGTAAAATTTCGGTCGAAGTGCGTCATATTTTAACGTCATAAACACATGCCTCTTTACGCGACTGTTCGTTTCTCCTTCCGTTCAAAACAAAATAAACGTTTTGCAATTTTTAGTGAGCAATGTAGAACAGAGTGTTTCTCAACCTTTTCCCGTTTGCGGCACATTTTTGAAATTCTTCGAAATTCGGGGCCTCCTTAGGCCATTTTTATTAAATTTTGTCCACAAACTCAGGTGTTCTCTAAAAAACGTTTTCACCCAGAATTGGACTCAGATTCTTAGCTTTCGTCCCTAAATCCAGTTATTTTCTAAAAATACCGTTGTTCTGGCCGCGGCATATGATTGGCATATTCCGAAGTTAGCGGCGCACCTGAGCTAGAATTCTTGATTTCCGCTCCCAAAATTATGTGATCCCTAAAAAAAAGAGCTTCAGCTATTTTTCTGTACCAATTTCCTACTTTTTTTGTGTGTAATTTTGTGCCATTTTTGTGCCATTGTATGTAGTATCATTACATTACTGCGTGAATAATTTTGATATGGAAACCATACAAGTTTGCTCGCTAACTTTCTCTTTCTTAATATGATGCTCTTTATAAACTATTTTAACGAAGTACAAACACTTACTCCAAGATGTCGAAACTTAAATTTAGACTGAACAGTGAAACTTAAGAGTTTGAAATATACATCAGCAGCTGCAGCAGCTTTTGCCACTTTGGTCAACGTCGTTATTAGAATAACTAAGATGTGGGAGGTTCATATTTTTAAAAGCAGCTTGTTTTTTTAGACAACAAGATAAAATCTTAGTTGATGTGGTGATCATTCCCAATACTTTCAAAAGCTTGCCCAATATACAGAAAGAGAATACATTGCTGCAAAAACAAATGGGAATTTGTGTAATGATATTGTTATTTCATGAAACATGACTGGAAAACTTTTTTGCTTTTGTTGAAAATCGGTGCATAGAAACGCATCTGAACGGAAAATGCTTGGCTGATGAAATGGCTGAACGCCTATCTCAATTGGCAAATTTGGAGAGCACACGAATTAAATCCAGAGAAAATCCAGAGCACAGCAAGTTTAGACTTCTGGAGAGAAGAACACTAACCATTCAGCCAATCGTCTAAAAGTGTTTTACCCAAAGGTAAACAATGCGACTAAAGAAAAATATGTATTGAACAAATCTTTTTCATAAAGTCACGCATTTTATAAAGTAATTAAAACCTTTTCTGAAAGGATGTTGTATAGTAAAACTCATTTTTGATATTTTTTTTAACTTCGACATGTCAACCTGACAACAATATCTTCTCATGTCTGAAGCAGCTCGCTATAATCGCTGGATGGTTGCCCAAAGTATAATACCTCCGTTGTTTTCTGGGAGTCAAGAGAATAAATCAAACACAAAAAAGTAATAAATAAATTTTTTTTGGTAATTAGGCAATTCGCTTAATTTGACACTTTCTTTTCGATTTCTAGCGAATCTCTATCATGCTACGTTGGAATTTTTAATCCGATAACTTCTAATTAGAAATTTGCCACATTTTTACTCTTTCTCATAACTCCAGAAAACTATTTTTTGGTTATACCAACATTTATAAATTTTATTCACACATTGAAGGGGTATTCACAGCTTTATCTTTTACTTTTGCATGAGAGGCTTTCACTCTTTTGGTAGTTCGATCGAAAGACGTGAGACCATGAACTAACCAAGACTTATTATTATCATATAAATAGTTAAGCAAAATTAGTGTTCCGGCAACACCAAAGAAGTGTAACGGTTGTTTAAATTGCCTTTTGAAAAACGCTTAAAAAGTCAAAAAACTATTGAAAATTTGGAAAAACTTACGTTTTACTGGAAAGGATTAGTGGTTACTAAATTTGATCTGCAAAATGATTTTTTGGTAGATCCGTGCTGTATTTTAGTCTGTATTCAGTATGTTAGTCTCTATGCAGTATGTTAGTCACAAACTAATTTAAGTAACAAACCAGCTTATTTGACATTTTCTCTAAAGATCTAAAGGTTCCACATTTCAAACGTGATGATTCTACTATTATTGTAACCTGTTACAGACACTTTTAGATGTTGTCATTTTTTATCAAATCAACAGAACGTTTTAAAACCTAAAAATGTACATTAAACAAGATCATTAGTTTTACTTCTATTTTGTAAAACAGCTTTTCCCCACGAACAACCTTGCACATTTTTAAATTGAATGTAACTTTTACTCCACAACACAACGTTGTCAATAAAAACTGAAAAAAGAACATTGAATTTGTTTATTCCTATATCAATATTGTTATATCTTGAAGATATATTTCTACTTCAAGCACTCCGAAAAGACACACTTTCAGGCAATTGAAATTCGAAAAAAAATTTAATTGGTAAACCCTTTCCGTCACTTCAGCTATGACCTCCATAAAGGTTCGTTTCTACTACGAACGTGAAATAGAGCATTCTTTGTTTCTTTTATTGATCTTTCCGCGCTTAAAATTGAAGCGAGCGTTAAGCAAAGCAAAAAAATCAATAAAACAAACAAAGAATAATCTTTTCCACGCTCGCAGTGGAAACGGACCTTAAAAATCAATTATCATGTGATCGTTGTTTTGATTAACTACTAACTAGTTTTTCGTTTAGGCGACTCATGCGTTCTTGAATTGGGGGTTAATAGTTTTTCCCTGGTAATAATTGTTGGAGTTTGGGCAAAAAAAAACATGTTTTTGCTTTTGGCCACGTTAAAATATGCAAACGAATTCGGAAAAAATTTGATTATCTGAAGTGAAGTTTGAAATTGCTACAAATAACTAATTTCTGGTTAAAAATTATCACATGATTTTATTAATTATTAAAAGTATCTTTTTACGTAATTTCGCAGTTAATCCATCTAAACATCGGTCCTATACTCAAGAATTTAAAGCAGAGTCAATATAAAATAGTCTATATTTATGTTTTTAGCTCATTGTATGATAATTGTGACCACGATGACGATATATCTCAATCAGTTAATAGGTGGTGCTTTTTGACTAATGTCATATTAGAGTACCATTTTAAAATAAAAAACACCTCGTAAACAAATTTAGTTAGTTAAATTGTTTAGGTCTTAGAACAGACATTATAGTAACAAGACCTTAAATAAACAAAAAACAGTTTAAAACTAATTTTATAATTTGAATGTCGGAATCACGAAATGTAATCCGATGGTCTCACGCCTTTCTTAAATGATTAGAATCTTTTATCATGAGTTAATTTTCTCAAATTCTTGAAATACTTTATTTTTAATCGTCCAGTAATTGGGCCTAAAGTTGCAAGACGTAATTGAAAAGTAAATAAGAAAAGTTGAATAGGGAATCACTTCTAACTTTAGCCACGTTTTAAAAAATATAATGATATTACTTCTGGTATATTCTACGTTTAACTGACGGAGAAAAAGAAATTTTTAAAGATTTAAAAAAAAATCTTAAAAAATTTCTTTTTCTCCGTCAGTTAAACATAGATTTAAAAAAAAAATTAAAAAAAAGAACTGACGGAAAAAATGTTAACCTTTGGTGTTACTCTAACCTTCAATCTCACTTTTATCAGGAGATATTATTAAATTTGCGTATCTTCTAGGAAGGCGAGAAACAGATCTTTCGAACATTTAACTCATACGCAGGCGACAAAGAGAAGCTCGCAGTTCGCGCGGATTTGCATCTTGAAGAAAATGAGAAGCGTCAACCATCAAACCTTTCAGCACCATCTAGGTTAGATTTGTTGAAAGCAATTTAAAATATGGGAAAGATTTATTTCTCGCCTTCCTAAAAGATAGACAACAAATTCATCGTCATTAATAAAAATATCATTTGCTTTTTTATAAATTAGCAATTAATAAAAATAATAATAAAAGTTGAGATCGCATCTCAAAGTAGATATCGGCTATCTTGAGATCATTCATTGCGTGAGATCGCACGTTAGGCTAGCACCTGACCTTTTACAATTGAGGCAAGCGACACATCACTGTGGAAAATTACAAATACTCAATCCATTTCGACCGATGTCACATTGGTACTTCACCGTTTACGGCCACTCACTCTATTTTATAAGAGTCAGAAAAATAAAGGCAAAATTAACTTGGTAAATTGCGAACGATAATCCAGGTAATTCAGTAAAAAAGAGATGCTGTAATTGTTATACACAAAACCAACTGTTGCAGAGGTGGGAAAACTTCGGCCACGAATGACAATAGAATTACGTGTCAATGACTCCTGCTGATAAGCGAAAACCTTTTTTTTAACGATCACTTTATTTTAGGGAGAAAAATCAAAAATTCGAGTCAGATTCAAAGCGATGACCTTTTTTTTAGAGGTCACTACTTTTTTAGAGAAGAAAATTATGATATCTGAAACGAACATTTTTTTTATAGATCACTATGCTTCGGCGACGAAAGTCTAGAAAACCGGGACAGATTCAAACTGATTACGCCATTTTCTTGGGTATTTCAACTTAAGCGGCCTCCTTTGTGCTGAGCACGTGACTTATGCGGCCTCCTTTGTTAAAAATTTTCAAATCTGGTCTCCAATAACAAAAAGGTTTCCCTCCTTTAAACTATTGAATAAAGGAGGTAACTTTAATTGAAAAAGATCTAACAGAATTATATTGTAATCAGACTGCGTTGTCGAGTGGTTAGAGCGCCGGAATTGTGATCGACATGGTCTCCGTTCCCGCCATTCTGTTGTGTCCTTGGGAAAGACACTTTACGGCACTTTCTCCTGCTTGCTGGTCTTGTTAAGCAGTTAAAATTCAATTATATCTCTATTAGACATCAACCGAACAGCAATATCTTGGCATCTTCGAAAGCAGTTCGGAATAATTACTTATCCTATGTATTAGCGCCTCCTTCGCTTTCCTGCGAGTCAGGAGGATAAATATAGAAGTAAAATAAAAATAAAAATGAAAAACAAATTTCCTCTGAGTGGGCATTTTCTTGGGTGTGATTATATCAAACGCCGTATGTGATTTTTGTCATATTATTTAAAGTATAACATCATTACGGATGGTTTCCTGTTTGCTTCTTTTCGTATATTAATTTTAGTCTCTGCAAAATCAATAGACTGTGTTCATCATCATCATCATCATCTCTCTTTATCCTCCTGGCACGCTGAAAAACGCGGGAGCTGTTATATTAAGGATATCGTCAAGCGATCACCTAGACCTGTTGTCGAAGATGCCAACGTCTTTCTGTTCGGTTGAAACTTTTTACATTGCTAAAAAGAAACAAACAATCTTTCATTCGTTGATTTGCATTCAATGCAAACGAGTCATTAAATACGTTGGCTACTGTATAACGCTTCAATTGACAAAAAGTTTACGATTTCGTAGAAACGTTTTTAATTTTAGATCGATATTCAGACCCACGATCTTTGGACTATATTTGAAAATAGATAAAAAAGGAATTTCCCTCAAAAACTTTCAACAGCTATCGTTGTTTGAGCTTCGGCGAATCCCCCCCAAATACTCGATCTAAAATTTTTTTTGCTTTTTAACGTCAGATGCGATCTTAGGGACCCACGCGAAGGGAAAAAACTCGATGATCCTGAGTGATAGCCATTCAAGTGTTAGGAGAACTTAAGTCCGGATTAGAGGTGTTGCAAAAATATTAAAATAACGCAAACAGGAGCTTTAAAGCATCTAGAAGTTGCGTTTACGTGAAATTCTTTGTATTTCTTTTCTTTTATTGAAAACGATGCATGTTTTATCAATTACTGTCTCTGCAGAACTTGATTAGGGGCGATAACAAAAGAAATTTACATCAAAAAAGTGTTTTACTATTCACGGAATTTTTCTCTGATTGCGTTACTGAGTAATGCCGAAATCGAAGTTGGTTTTTGATGCCAAGCACAAAACATTCGATTTTTTACTAAAATACACGTAAATTGTAAAATTTTTCTTATAAATTATGAAACCACCTTTTATACACTACATTGCTGTATTTAAGATCAACATTTCCCAAATCAAATAGTCATATCATTATCACCAGTTTAGTATGGTGTGTACGGAGTGGCTGCACCGGCCCTCCCTAAAAAACGTTAAAAAATGGCCCCCTAAGCAACATATTGCTCTGTTTCTTCATAATAGCACCATGACGGTGGCCCCATGTCTTCATCTTAACCTAAGGACGAAACCAGGGATAACGTACTTGATTAAAAGTCATGAACTTTTTTTAAACCACTATATTTTGGGAGGAAAAAAACTCGAAAAGTGGCTTCCCTTATTTTTCTTGCACCGCCCCCCCCTTTTGTAAGGCCACCACTGATTATTACAATTGAACAACATTTGTTTAAGCATTATTTATCATATCAATATATCAATCAAGCTTTTTATCCCCAACAAACAACATTTTTGCTTTTAAAAAATATTACCCAAGTTTAATACATTTCAATTGTTTAGTAGTGATGTCATAAATGTGAAATAATGGCCCTTAAAATGCTCTCTTATAAACGTTATTACAACAACCACCTATCTTACAATATCTCCAAAAGGTTAAAAAAGGGGTGGGTTAACTTTTTAGTTCGAGAGCTGTATTCACAAGTTGAATTTGTTTGAGGACCGCACTACAGTGGTCTCTAAAAAAAAGATCTTCACTTTGAATCGGTCTGGGGTTTTATAATTTTCGTACCTGAAAATCAATGATTGCTAAAAAATGACTTGGAATTTAGTTCAAGATAAAAAAAAAAATTAATAATACTGTTCTTTAAAAATTATTTGTTTGAGGCTCTCGCGGGCCGCAGAGAAGATTGTTGCGTGCCGTAGTTTGCCCACCCCTGGGTTAATAGTTACAGTTGCATCTTGCGGTTGACGCTCGGGGGTTCGGTTTTAAGGGAGGATCAATCGGTCATAGTGTTGCCAACGCTGCCGCAATTCTATATAACTGGCTTTGCTGACAGACGCCATCTTGTGTAGAAGGACATCGCAAGCTCGTCATGCTTCAGTGCTTGAAGCGAGTTTAATCTAAGGTTTAATTTTGGTTGTGTACAATATTATGGATAATCGAATTTTTTCCGCTTATCTCTATTTTTGAAACAACAGCTTTTTATAGCGTCGTTACGTAACATGTTGTTCAATGACGTGGACTAGGTACAAATACGATAAAAATTTACAGTCTGCGTAATCATAAGCATGAATACAAGCGATAGTTTTCGACTTTGCTTCCATGTGTCGAAAGTGTCAGAAGTTAATAAAAATCGAAAATAATAAATGCTTTACAAAAACATTTATTTTTTATTTTTACTTAGGTACAACCACGAGTCATTAGAGTTACATTTTTTTGGAAACGGAATTGATAGAATAGTGATGTAACTTTTACAGCTTTGGCTGAAAAACCGGCAAGTTTTAATTTCTTCTTTTGTTCTTTACAAAGTCTTTTTTTACTAAACGTTACGCAAGGCACGATTAAACGAGTGAAACAGTTCAATTATTTTACGGATGTTTTTGAAATGCTTTAATGTACCATCGCAGTATCTTCAAGCTTGTTGCGTAATTGTGATATGCATCCGGTTCAAGAATTTTACAAAGCAATAGCTCTATTCGAAGGCTGTAACAAAACGACTTGATTTAAGAACAATCCAAAAAGACCTTTCAATGCTTTTTTATTTATTTGATTTAGTTATAACTTAAATCGGTGATGTAGATCTTGCATTAAACTCTTTTTCAAATTAATTCGAATTGATATAAATGAAATAAAACTTTTATACAAACTTCGATAGAGCGCTATAATGAAATTTCAAATAGATAGTGATTTTGATAAAATATAACACAGAAAAAACTAAAATTGTGATAATAAAGCATTTGAAACTTTATTTGAAAAAATTAGATCATTAGCCACCACTCTTCCATCACCTTGTAAGAAAAGAAAATAAAGATATAGTTCAGTACAAATTTTAAGCCTCTTTACAACCGATATAGCAAACTTTCTTCTAAATCCCGTTTGAAACGACTCAAAGTGCTTTCACTTAAATCCGTAAAAAAGTTAATTAAAGCAAAATATAAGCAAGATAAGTCTGATTCTATTTCATTTAAGAAGATAGTGTTTTTCTAGAAAGTTATTTTAAAAATTTAAACAAAACAAGAACCAATTTATTATCTCCAAGCCAGCGAGCATGGTGAAGAATTTAAAATGTCATTAGAAAGAAAACGGCACGAAAGCAGATAGAGGTAAGAATTGCAATTCCTGGCTGGCGAGCATATTCGTAAGATTTTTGTGAAAATAAAAATTCTTAGCAGCTCTTCAAACATTAAAAAGATTATGATATTGTGGTAAAAAATTGATTTCATTGTTTTTTAAATATTTAACCTAGCAAGCTGAGGCTGCAAGAAACTGTGAAATCACAGATCTAAAATGATCAAATTTTAAAAGAAACACAAGCAACCACACGGAAACTCGGGTTCCAAAATTGAGTAAAAATGAGCCCAAAAACTGACGATACTGCAAAATTTTTTGTCAGATAGGTGTTCAAACCATTCAATTTTTGGTATCGTCTTTGGAAAACTGATATCAAACGATTGCGCAGCCGTATTTGATGTCCTGGAATTCTTGATAAGGTGCTTGGTGTTTTCGTTCATGGATTCCAGCTGATTGGTAAATTTTTAATTTGTAATATGCCATTCCAAGAAAAAATCACTGTATTTTTGCCCTTAGATTTTTGTATTTATTAAACTAATTTAATCTATAAAATTTAAATTAAAAATGAATATTTATGAGCGCGCAAGCTCTTGCTTTAGACAGGAGTCGCAGATAGTGGTTCACTACTCCGCAAATCTCTTAGTCTTGAATAAAAAAATCAAATCTAAATGTCTCAACCAGTAACAATAACCCATAGTAATAATTTTGCGACAACGCTTAAGTACGATAACGATACGATAATGCATAGTAATGATTTTCCGATAACGATCTGATAACGATAACGAATAGTAATGATTTTGCAAGTACTAGAAGCGCGATCCGACATTTCTTGTTACTTGGTTTTAATATCAAATTTTCAAAGGTTATTTATACCAAAGTCAACTCCTTAAAACTTTTTTCTGAAGTGTTGGAGACTGGAGTGAATACGTGCCTCTTACATCTCAACTTAGATAGGCCACGACATGCCTATGGAAAAGAAATCTTTGAAAATCTTTTTGTGGCAGCTTTATGCTCTTTGCAGCAGGTTTATTATTGATATAAGTAGTTTATAAGTAGCCAGCTTATACTTTATGGCATTCAAAACAAACGTTTATATATTTAAGTTAAAATATAAATTTAAGATCGAACAATGGCGAATGTGTTAATGCTTAGAGTAGGGGTCATCAAACTTTATTTTAAAGCCAAGTTAAATGTTATAATTGATAGCTAGATTTTGAAACTGTGTGACAACACCACTTGAAAAGTCAACAAAAAACACTTTTACTTCAAGTTAATAAATATTTTCACTGGGATCTTAACTTTTTTAAGAAAGCATTAATGGTTTATACTTTTTCTATTTCAGTTTAGTGGAAGCGAAATTTGGCTGGTTGAACCAGTAACCTGGCATATCAAATCCTTTCTGCTTGACGCAGTTTGGTGACCCCTTACTTGGAAGGAACCGTCTCGCAATTACCCAGACCTGTTTTGAGAGAAGCCTACAGGTTAACATTTTTAGTTTTTATTCATTGGTATGGAGGAAATTTATGGATGCTTTTTTAGACTGCCAAGCTGGGAAATTGGCCGAAAACACTCTCACATAAACACAACAAGAAGAGAGTGAAAGTTGAACCAAGACTATGTCGATCCCGATTAACACCGAAACGGCGTTCACACAGCTCAAACCCGCACCTTAATTTATCTATGAGCTAAAAGAAACTACAAAACAAGATTAAGAATGCTTAGGTTCTTTTGGGGCAACAAAAAACAAGTCGCAGGCCCCTGCGACCGGTTACTGAACATAAAGACCTACAATAAGTCTTTTAATCAACCGAAACGTTAGAGACATCTGAGGTTCATTTTTTTATTTTTTGACGGCCACAGAGTAGCGTTAGAGAAAAGTATAAAAAGCTTCTCGTCAAAAGAAATCAGGAACTGAAAGCCAGTTTACCGCAAGTTGTTGAACGATGACTCGTAATCAAAACAACATGAATTCAATGCTTTGCCTGAACATTTGATTTTTTGCATTATTTACGATAAACAAAGATAGTTGGAAAAACATATTAGTTCTACGCATTTCAAATAGGCAATAAATTCCGATAATTTACATAAGCAGTTACTGAGATTTATTTAAAGTATGTTAAAAAAGTTAAGATTAAACATAAAACTTACATAAAGATTGAAATGACGTACAGCTTGAGCCCCGGGTTATTAACTTGTATAACTTCACGACGCACTAAAACATAAAATATACAAAAACGAATTCTTTTGATAATTTGCAAGGTACATTTGCTTCACAAGATCTTCTTCGTTTTTGTTCTTTAATTCGTTTTCTGGCTTCAGCACCCGGTTTGCGGCAGTAATTTTACTAGGTCCAGGTGAAAACCTGAAAAAGGTTTTCATTTTTATTTAAAAAGCAAATTTATCAACGCAATTATCATAAAAAGGCGTTTTTGTCTATTTCAGACTTTAGTGCGTCGGTCGTGGGTTCATACAAGTTGTTACACCATCTTGAGGACACCCTTGTAGTTTAAAAATGGCGCACGAGGGCGTCGCGATGCATCAGTTGGAAACTTTGCATAAGCTAAAATACGTTAACAGTAGGCTAATAGTAAAGTAAAGTGTTTTCGAGAAGCAATAAGATTTTCGCAGATTATTTCCACAGATTTAATCCTCAAGAAAGACTTTAATTTAATTATAAATAAAACTTTTGATCACCACTGATAATAGAACAATCAAGAAGACGACGAAATCGTGGAGCATCGGCGTCTTTTCTTTAGTCCTTTCAGGTTCATACTTATGATGCAAACAAACACGCTAAGGGTGAAAAATTTATTTATTGTAGAATAAAATATTTTTTATTCAAAGCAGTTCTAATGCTTTATGAAACTGCTATCATTACGTAATGAACGCCAAATGGTGTCATCTGAGATTTATTTAAAAAATTCTTAAAGTTTATAAGTGGTACAGCGGGTGGTGCCGTTTTGTGGTGGTGAGCAGTACAAGAACTCAATTTTAAAAGTGGTATGCTTTTTGTATCACTGCGCCATGAATATTATTTTTTAGGAGGCTTTAAATGTGTCTGTGTACTGTCTGAATTGAAAGAAACGTTTTGTTGATTTGCTTGTTTCATTTCACAGAAACAAAATTGATTTAAAATTTGGTTTAAATTATTTTCTTAAGTTTTTGAATAAAAAAATATCGTTCTTATTCTATTTTTAACCATTGTTGAGATTTAAAAAATTAAGTAACTTTGTATTGAATTTATGTTGAGATTATACGATTCTATACCACAAATTTATTGAGTTATTTGTCTTTTTCGTTCTTGTTGAAAGCTTTTTTGATGTCGATTGTCATTCTTCTAGTGTTTCTTAAACCTTTTTTTCGGCGATCCAAAATCACTAAAAACAACGATTTGCAAAGATGACTGCGACCCAAATAAATTTGACTGAGCGTAGTGAAAATGTAGTGATCTCTAAAGAAAAAAAAAAGGTCTTCATCTCGAATCTGTCTCTGATTTCTTGATTTTCGTCTCCAAAATCTAGTGTTCTCTAAAAAAAAAAGGTCTTCACCTCGAATCTGATTCCGATTTTCTTCATTTTCGTTTTAAATACGTAATGACACCTCCAGAACGTTCTTCACTTCTCAAATCTTCTGCGAACAGATTTTTTGCTTTTACGCGCAATAATTTTTAAGCCTTCGCGACCCATCCGCATAGCCTTGGCGACCCACTTTTGAGTCGCGACCCATAGTTTAAGAAACACTGTTCTATTAAATTAAACTATAATCATGTCTGTCTAGTTCTTCCATCTCTATAGTTCCGAAAAATTTATCAACAAACTATATGTGGTTAGCGATGTAATTTTCAGGGTATTATGATTCAAACATTTTTATCTTGGTTTATTTACGCTAATTAAACAGAGACTTGTTTTATTTGATTTTTTGTTTTTGATCTACAAAGGCGTAATCGGGCTGTTTCAAACCTGCTGCAACGAGGGATCAATTTTTTTCTAGTTACATTACATACCTGATTAAACAATTTTTACCAAATATTTTAGATTAGGGTCTGATCAACACTTGAGGTATAGGTCAACACTTAGTTAACACTTGGGAAACACTTCGTCAACACTTGAGGTATACGTATTCATAGCCGTACGAGTCGGGAGGGGGCAGGAGACAAGTGCACCAAAGATTTTTTTGATTTTTTCTAGTTTTTTAGATGGAAATGGAGCAAAGTCGCATAGATTTAAAGTGAAGACCTTTCTTTGTCTTCATGAGGGGAAAACCAAACGTTTCTGCTTCATTTTCAACAACAAAATTAGCCAAAGATCAAAAAAAGTCTTCACATTAAATCTGTGTGACTTTGGACATCTTCATAAATGCTGCAAAATCGTGATTCGGGCAATCGTCGAAAAAAATTTGGGAAAAAATGCATTGCTTACCCAAATTGTTTGGGCTGGTACAGCCATGTACTTAGAGAATACACTCGCCCACGCCTGGGCGTACTTTTCTTTGTTTATTAAACTTTGGTGAAATTAATAAACAAACAAAGATCTGCAGAGCGTATATCCTAGAGGTAGACCAGGTCTTACATGCCCCAAAAATTTACTTTAATCGAAATTAATTAACGGGAAAAAAAAATTATGAACCACTCTGGACTAACAAATAAAGTGATCTTCATAGTTGACACTTCAGCGTTGACATTACAAAAGAACCAGCTCGTTGAAACGCGATGCGGCTTTGATTGGTGGCAAACTGCCAAGGTTGCCGTGCTCGATCGCAAATCAATAAAAAACTATTCTACCAGATTAAACTTCGTCAAACAGCAGCTAGTAGAATTCATTTTCTGACTCGCTTCGCGGTTTATCGATTATCTTCAAGTGAGGCAAAAGAAGATATTAATGAAGAAAATAAAAACTATTCCCCGACCAACAATTTGCTACTTTGTGTCAACAACAACAAAAAATGTGCCTTTACTTTTAAGTGTTGCTCTACAAAATTTCATGACAAGCAGTGAAAGGTATTGAAAGCTTTTTCAAAGAGGAACCAAATAAAAGCGCTTGCAATCGGTCTTAAAGATGCAAAGTAAAATTCAACCGCGTGAAACAGTATAAATTTAGTGTGTCGATATCGATTTCCACTCAGGCTTAAGGCTAAATTTATGTCTTTACTTTTTGTTCATTGAAGCTCATCCATGACGTCACAATTTTGCGTCGCTTCATGGTTTTGTCGCTCCACTAATTTTTACAGAAATCTTTGGTAAAATCATCGCGAAAGGCATCAGGTTTGGTAAGAATAGGCTTGAAGTTTGTTTTGTTTCAAACAGGCAGACTGCCAGAATTTCTGTGTAAGAATGTTGCTTTTTTTAGCGACTGAACAAAGTTGAGAAGTTTGTTCTTAAAAAAATATGGAATAGATTAAATTCGGAACTAGCCATTTTCGATTTAAAGTTTTTGAAGTACCGTATTATTTAAAATAGGAAATAGTTAATAATTCATAAAATAGTTCTATTCGGTAAAGAAATATTTTGTCAAGCTGTACAAAATTTTTTTCACTTTTTTTTATTCAAGTGCAATAGTAGAAGAACAAAACTCGTTGGCTAAACTATGCTAATTGGTGTATGTCGAAACAACACAAAGAGAACATTCTAGAAGAAATTATTGCTATACTGCGTTATCGCTGTGTCAAAAACTCAGAGTTTTATTACATGCTGATGAAGGAAAAAGAGAAGCTCGAGGGACGATTGGAAAATAAAAAACTGAGGCATGAGAAAAAACCAAAGTCTGACTCTCTAAAAACGGAGGTGTCCATGAATCAAAATGGGAAAGTTAATGATGGGAAAAACCTAAAGTCGAAACAAGACAAATTGCATCAGCACCCTTCAAAGCAAGTTCGTACGTTTTTATTTGTTTATCCTATATCATAAGCAGTTTACGATCAAAACTTTTACAGGTGGAAAAAAAGAAAGGATTTGGGGTGGTTTTTAGGCTAAAGCAGCTTTTTTGTTTTCACAGTTGAAGTTTTAAAAGTGTTGGCAAACTCATGAGCTTTTAGTATGTTTTACAAACTAGTAATTTAATGTTTTCTATAATCCTAAAAAACCTGAAACTTGAAACACTGCAATCGTAATAAACATTATCTATAATCCTAAACAGAATAAGCAATATTTTCAAACAAATAAAAAAACTAACTAATTAACGGTAAATCTTAATCGGTAAAAAAAAGCAAAAGTGAATTTTAATGTAATAAATGAATTAATTTTTTTAACAATAGCTTGTTTTTTTTTGTATCATTTACAGTTCAGATTTTAATTGGTGTATGTTGAAAAACCTTTACACATCTGTAAAAAATAAAAATAAATTTTAAGGTGATTTTATGTAAATCAAAAAACGGTTGATGCTATGAGAAAATTGTGGATATTTAAACAAACTCTCTAACTTTGTTTGGTAATTTTTCGATTCCTCAAAAAAAGCATTATTTTATAATGGTGAAAAAGGTACCTTTCATATAGGCAAAACTAAGAATAGTATTTTTGCTTTGTATTCATCGAAAATTTAACTACAATAAACTTGACGATTATTTACTAAATACGACCCAAAGGATTTTGCTTAAAGTTTAAAAAAAAGGTTCGTACATTAGCACATGCGATTTAGTAGAAGCTATAATTGGAATGTGTTTGTAATTACTTTTTTAGAATTGAAACAGAGCCATCACTATTCTTCTGTTTCAGGTTTGATATTATCAAGTACTTTATCAAAACTAATTGTTTCGTTATTGGTTAATACAGCAATGCTAAGTCTTAACTTTTAACTTAAAACAAGTCGAAATATTTGGCTTTGGGGCTCGCGGGAAAGTTTTCAAAAATTCCTCTTTGGTCTTGAGTTCGTCTCAATCTATTTTATATAATCTGCACTTTGTTATCAATTTTATAATACAGTAAAACGCCGATTATTTGAACTAATCAAAATCAAGGGTCGTTCGGATAACTGATTTTTTCCGATTATAATAGAACAAAATACAATTTTGCAACAAAAAGCATGATATAACAGTTATGATCATTTCTAGTATATTATGAGCGGCATAGTGATCACTTATTTTTTTGTTTTAACTTTGTTACTTTTTTCGTCGCTGCCAAGTCTCTCATCCTTTTCAAAAGCACAGCTATGTTGAACGACATTTACTCTGTCGTTCACACCGTACTATGCCGTTGCATTATCATCTTAGCAGTGTTCGCATAATCGACGTTCGGATAATCGGCATTCTACTGTATTTACTGGAGAGATTAGTTAAATCAACTTGGGCTATCCTGGATTATTTAATAAAGCTTTCTAGACTTCAAGCAAAAAAAAGAAAAACGTAAAACATATTTTACTAGATCGAATTTTAGGTGCTTCTGAGAAGTGCTAATTAAATGGCATACCATCATCATCATATCTAATCATCCTCGTGACTTGCAGGAAAACGCCAAAGGCGAAGATGAAAGTTTTTTTTATTTCTAATGTTTTATATGCTGAAATTTACATTTGTTTGTTAAAATCACCGAGCAGAGAAAAGTGCCATAAGGTGCTTTTTTCAAGGGCACAACAACACAGCTAGTTAGAATTGGAACTGAGTTTATATCGTCACAGTCGCCATAAAAACTGTGCTTCTTATTCAACCATTCGGCCGACAAATTGAATCCGCAACAATACTGTCAGACTGGTGGGACTGTGGGGATGATGGTGGCTGCTAGAGTCGAAAAATGACAAACTTAATTATTGCTTTGTCGGCAGCATGATCGAGTGGTTAGAGCGCCGTGATTGTGATCGACACAGTCTCGGTTCAAACCCACTCGTGCCATTCTGTTGTGTCCTTGGGAAAGACACTTTACGACACTTTCCCCTGCTTGGTGGCCTTAGCAAGCAGTTCTACATTTTAGTCATATCTCTATGAAACTAAAAAACGAAAATGAAAATTTTTAACCGGACAGCAATAACTTGGCATCTCCGGAAGCAGGTTAAGGTATTTGCTTGCCCTATGTATTAGCGTCTCTGCCTCAGTCAGCATCCATCGCTGCTCTGCGAGTCAGGAGAAAAAATATATAGAAACAAAATAAAAATGAAATGAAATTTTTATCAACTTTTTTAAATAAAAAACAACAACTAAAACTTGGTTAATAGCTTAAAATTTCTTCATGTCGACTGGATCAAGCAGTTCAACCCATTGCCTATTGCCTATTTCAGTACTATTCAAACCTAATTCAATACCTATTTCAACTATTCAACCCATTGCCTATTTCAGACATGTAGGCTTAAGACTATTCTGAAGGTCTACGAGTTCTCGCTTGCAACCGCAAAACTATTAAATTAAATTGGTTGTTGGTTAGAATTCCTAATTTTGAAAAAGTTAGTTCAAGGAATTCTCGTCTTTTTTCATCAAGTCTTTCCTGATGACTGTTCCAATTTAGTGGAAAGAAAGTTGGGCACTATTCCTGTAAATAATTTGCGGCTGGTTTTTTGAAACTTTTTCGTTATCTTTTCTATTGAATTTAACACAGTTTTTTTTACAGAGAACAAAAATATCCCCAGCCAATGACCAATATACAAGTGGCAAAAGCGAACGAGAAAAAACGACAGAATTTCCAGACCAGGTCAGTTATATTTTGTTTGTCAGTCGTGTCATCATGACCTAAAAAGAAGCGTAATTAAGCTGAGCCTTGGCCCGTAACCTGATGCCAAAATGAACAACGCGAAAGATAGAAAGAGAAAGGAAAAACAATGTTTGTATTTATGACACGATAGATTAACGATTCCAAATATTTTTTTTCTTTTTTATATTCAATTGGCAACAAGTTATATCCACGCTATTAAACTAAACAGAACTGGGTTATTGCGTTCTTTTTCTTCTATGGATAGGGCATCAATAGGAAATTTATCTGAACAAATTTATCGAACAAAACAAGTTGTTTTTGAAAATTGTAAACCACGGCAGCAAGCAACAATTACTTTAATAAAAAGTGAGTTTAAAACTCATATTTGAGACGGCAAGCGTAAGAGTTTTGTATACAAAATTTTCGAATTATTTCAGATAAGGAAAGAAAGAAGCTAAAATAAATTTAATAAATAAATTAAAAAACATCTTTCAAGTTTTAATTATGCAGTCAACTAAATGTAACAGTACATTTAATTGTTACTTTTTGTCTATTTCAAATTTCAAAAGTAAGAAAGTGCCAGAAACGAAAGGCGACAACGCTAACAAATATTATTAAAAAATTTTTTTGGTGTTTTTCCTGAAAACTGGAGAAAATATTGGCATACTGTCAATGTTTCTACTACAGAGATATAGAAGGAAAAGTGAACACTCGCGCCGCTATAGCAAGAAAGATGAATCAAGAAAAGACAAAACGACGATGAACATAGCAAAAGCTGAAAATGATATAAGAATAACATTTTCTCAAAAAGAAACGAACAAAGTCAAAACTAAACCACACCAATCAACACACAACTCGAACGATATATCTGGTATTAGAAATGCAAAGGCAAACGAACATCAATCTGTAAAACCTGTCAACAACAACAACAAAATTGAAAGGAGTAACTCACCTAAAACTTTTACAAAAGAAGAAATAGAACAAATGGCAAGCCATCATAAAAAGAAAAGACCAGTCTATATGGCACCTCTAACGCAAACGTTGTCGAACCTCGAAAAAGTAACAGCTGAAAATAGAAGGTTGAAGACTTTACCGATCATGGATCAATGGTCAATGAAATTAGAAAGGAAGAATCCTACTACAGGTGAGATTATGAAAATAATGAAGACTTGCAATTTGAGTTTTGCATAAAGCCTCGAGTTTACGTAAATGTTATAACATTAGTTGGAAGCATTTAGTATTGAAATCGTAATTTCTATCATGTATAATTTATTGTGTCCATTGAAAAGCTATAAACGCGTCTCTTCCTATTGGTAAAACATAATATTAATACACATTAAACCTTTAATTTTACGGAAAGTATTTTCTATTTCATATGATTAGGACTTAATAGTATATAGAATATGGTTTAGGTGCCTGAGTGATGCGTTAGAAATTTCTTACAGATCAGACTCCCAGCAACGGTGAAGGCAATTTACAAATCTCGTTTATTAAAGAAGGCTCAAAACAACCCCACAGAATGGGCAGCGTGTTGTCGCCCTCCCTCCTCAAATTAAAAGAACTCAAAAAAGAAAGCAACAAAAAGTAAATATCCAATCTTTGCTTAAATTTCAGATCTACCGTACGTAAACATTTTACCAGCTTTCTTTGTTGTAAGTTATCAGCAATTACTGTTCATCTACTACATGCGGCTCAGCGTTGCAAACTCAATCCACTTTTAATCGAAAAGTTTGAGTTTGAGTTTACAAAAAATTGACAAAACTGAGTTCGAGTGCAAGTTCTTTGTTTTTAATTTTATAAATTTAAGTTCAAATTCGAGAATTGATTTTAGCGAAAAAAAGCTCGATTAAAAACCGAGATAAAGCGCAACTGTCGTTAAAAGACGCTGGGTCGAAATCGTGTAATAGCAGAAAAAGATTACTATTTTATCCTCATTGTTATCAATTAAATTACTCAAATTATAGACTTGAAACTTGATCAATTTTTTCGAGTTTGAATTCGGAAAAAATATCGAGTTTTTGAGTACGAGTTCAAATTGAAATTTGCAGTCCTGATATGATAAGATTCAAAAAAAGGATTTTCGCAGAAATATTGAGCCCTTTCATTTACATTAACTTATTTTTGTCACGTGATATTGACAAACTTACAAAAAAATTTCTTTTATAAGTTTGAGGTGTTGAAAGATTAAAGTTTTTATTGAAATAACAGTGTGGGTTTTTTATTGAAAACTAGCGCAGAACATCACTTTTGTATCCTAACCGTCATATTCGTCTTTGTTGCTTTTTTATTCAAATAATTTTGAAATTCCAAAGTTTATTCAAGCCTAAAGAAAATTAAATTTAATAAAAAGTAAAAAGAATTAATCTTTAAATTTTTTCTCGTAATTTTTTTTAATTAGTAAATGTTTGCTTTTTACTTTCATAAACTCATTTATTTCCTGTGTATAGTGTTCTAAGGTTAAAAAGAAAACTGTCATATTTTTTCCAATACTATTAATGTGTTGCTAACAAGTAATTTCTAAAATATAGGTCAACAAAATCAGAAGACTCTGTACAAGAAACAAAAAAATCGCCAAAACCTATACGACTTATACAAAAACAAAAAAGCTTACCAGAGAAAACGAGTAAAGAACAAATATATGACGTTGAAAAATCCGATCTTGCTCGAAATTCAAGCCATAACGAACACAAAGAAATTACGTCGCAGAACGGAACCAAACTAATGAAAGGGAAAGTAGTATTTACTCTGGACATGGACGATATTGGTCATAATGAGAAAGAAAATCAAACTTTTTTTCGAAAAAAAATGTTCCGTGGAAAAATAACAAAGTCAACGACAAAGTATATTTGTTTTCATTTATGTTTAACATTGTTAAAATTGGTTATAAAATCTACTTTGTTCAACAAATCAAACGTTGAAGTGTATCTGAAAACAATGATGGTTTTAGTACGGAGCGAATGGAGCGGCCGTACCGGCTCCCCTAAAAAAGGTCAAAAAGTAACTCCCCCTAAGCAAAATATTGCTATATTTCTTCATAGTAGCACCATGACAATGCCCCCTCAAAAGCAATAATTTTTTTAGTGATCACTTTGTTTTGAAACACTAAATAGCGGCCTTCTAAAATGATGACATTTTTTTAGAAATCACGTTTTTCGGGACCAAAAAAATTTGGAAAACGAAAAGTGGCCCTTCTTACTTTTTTGCACTGTTCCCCTCCCCTTTTGTAAGACCATCACTGTCCGGAAGTTATATGGTTTTTAATGAAATCGGATATTGCAGTAAAAATGGAAAAACCCTATGATAAAAAGTCTTGGCTTTTTTATTTGATAAAATACATTTTTTACAAATAAAAGCTATACTAGAATACTGTTGAGACTATAAATACCTTGATTTTCTCTGGTTTGTCGCATTTTGACGCGATTGCCACTGATGAGAGCGTCACGAAAAGCTTATGGCTCCGATAAAATCGACTTTGTTTAAAGCGATATTAAAATTCTGTACCACAAAGAAGCTCTTTATACTCGTATACTAGAAATGTTTTTATTAAAAGAACTTTACAAACTGAAGAAGAAGCCTTCTCTAAAACACTCCAAACTGGTTCTCCTTCTATTCCTGGGTTGCTAAAAAGCCAAACAACCCAATCAACGGCATCTTCAATTTCTGTATCAACTCAAACGGATACAAGAATCGTGGAAACTGTGGGTACCCAATGTTCTTCGCCCCCCAAAAAAGATTTTTCATCTCAGGTACAATATAACCGTAAGGTTGGCAGCATTATACAATCATCAGCTTATCAGCAGTAGCACTGATTTGAACGTTATAGTTGGTTTGATGAATAAAAAAATAAATCTTTAACACTGGCTGTTTTGTACTTAACCTAAGCCAAAGCAAATCCCAAAAGAAAAGAAATCCTTTCGGTTTTACAGACGCTTTGTCGAAAGGCTTTTTTCTCTTCAATTTTATATGCTAATTGTAAGCATAAGCGTAAGTAGGGGCCGAGGGATTTGGATCCCCAGCAATAAAATTTCAAGGCTCATCAAAAATTTTACAACCTCTCAAACCCCTTTAAAAAACTCTTTTGTAATCTTCACTTTTTACTTTAAAAAACCAAACGACTTTCGGATTGAAGTAAAAATGTTTTCTTTTTTAGTGTTTAATAATCTTTCCAATAAAAAACTGTTTGAAGAACTTTTAGCAGGCACCATCTCAACTCAACCTCCATCAAGCAAAGTGTTATACCTATGATTGAAACTATGATGAAACTCACCAAAAGTTTTTCTTCGTACCAAATTGCATGAAGCGCATACTTAATATGAAAAACAATGTACACTGTACAGTCTTCTGTTAAAAGACTGATTGCCATCGTATCTGTATCGTGCATTCAGTAGATTCTAAATTATACAACTAATACAGCTTAACATCACTTACCGAAAATAGCTGTTCTTGCTGATGATGTAATAAATAGTTTAATATATTTCATAGGGAATGTGCATTGAAAATATAAATTTGAATAGGATTAGGAAAAAAAAGTAGTCAACTACTTTTTGTAGACTCCCGAACCTTCAAGGGAAGCTGACGCTCGTGGCAGTCGACCCAGGGTCAACTTAGATGACTTGGTTCAACGACGAAAACAAAGAAGAGCGAAATCAGTGATTAACAGAAAAAGTCAAGGTTGCTTAAGTTGCTGTCAGTAACATTACCGCGTGTTAATGAACTAGTTTTATTAATCAATGAATTTAGATTACAGTATAAGGAATCGTTTGTACTGCGAGGGGGTAATGGAGCATTCTTTGTTTATTTCATTGATTTTTTGCTTCGCTTAGCGCTCACTTCGATTTTAAGCGCGGAAAAATCAATAAAAAAAACAAAGAATGCTCTATTCCCTCTTCGTAGTACAAACGAGTCTAAAATGCAACTGTAGATGAAAAAAGCAACAACAAATGGAATCTAGTTCAGGGTGGTCCAAACCCAGGTCCGCAGAACAATTTTAATTATTTTTGATCATGAATGGCAAACCACACCCTTTGAAATCTCATGAGTCAACTGTCTTTCCAAAATTTTTGGCATGATGATGACTTAATTTTCTTTTTTTCCAAAAAATAAAAATTAAAAAAAAAGAAATTAAAAAGATCTATAAGGGCTCGTTTCCACTACGAGCATGGAATGGAGCATTTTTTGTTTTATTGATTTTTTTACTTCGCTTAGGTTTTAAGCGCGGAAACATCAATAGAAGAAAAAAAGAATGCTCCATTCCTTCTGTTTGTAGTAAGAACGAGCCTTAAAGCGCGATTATCATCGTAAACAATTATTTCTGTTATTTCTGTTATTGACAAGTGAGAACCTTTTTTGTCTTTACCAACCTTGTATCGCCGGCCTCGGGCAGTCTGGGAAGGAAAAACACCACGTCAAGGTGAAGACCAAAAAAAAGTTCTTAACAATCGTTTTTCACTTTCTGCGATATTTTCAACCAACTACGGGCCGCAAGTTTGACTTATGGCAGGGGTTCCCAAACTGGGGTACATGTACCCCTAGGGGTACATTTAGGCTTCTCAAGGGGTACATTATGTGACAGAATGTCCTTATTTAAGTTAAAAATAATGTG
Organism: Diplosoma virens; assembly: GCA_963680785.1. Lineage (NCBI taxonomy): Eukaryota > Metazoa > Chordata > Ascidiacea > Aplousobranchia > Didemnidae > Diplosoma > Diplosoma virens. The sequence goes on from OY796892.1 coordinate 34,238,565, forward strand.
TCCGGAAGAAATAATAGACTCAAATGTCTAGAAATTTCTAATTCGATCGATTGTAATTACGTCAAACAGTACAATTAAGAGGCAAGACATTTTTTTTTCTACAGATCACCGTGATTTTGGGTTTGAATGGGAAAATTTTCTGGAAGCTGTAAAGTGAAGACTTTTCTTTTTTTTTTAGAGATCACCTTGATTTTCGGCATAAATTGGGAAAATTTGTATCTGATTCAAAGTGAAAACCTTTTTTTTTCAGAGATCACCTTGATTTTGGGCATAAATAGGGGGAAAATTAGTGGCTAATTCTAACTGAAAGCCTTTTTTTTTTAGAGAAACGTCACAAAATTTTGGGGGTACATGCAAACCTGCTACAGTGTCCAAAGGGTACCGATGAACTAAAAGTTTGGGAAACCCTGACTTATGGTGATTGAAAAGTAGCTACTTTCCAACTAACTACTTTAAAAGTAGTCGCAGAAGCGACGATTAAACCACCTTTATCTAGGTAGTGACAAAATTAGTTTTAATCAACAGTTTTTTTTCGAGAAACTGTATTTTTAGATATTTAAATGCTGGCATGTCTTAGTGTCAATCTTCACGCTTCACAAACTGCGACCTGAAAGAATGGTTTATGCAGCCGTGCACATAGGAAACTACGTAACAAATTATAAGTTTAAATTCATAATTTTTTTTCCTTTGACGCAGCTTTAATTTTAAAAGGGCCACGTAACAAACAATAAATGAAAATTATAAAATTAAATGTATTTTTAACTAACTGAAACCCAGATAAAGGCCAAAAAGTCAAAGTTCAAAGTTCAAAGGTGCCACCGCTTATGCTTTCGTCACAGGTGGAGAACTTTTTTTGGTTTTTTCTTTGTTTTTCAAACTAGCTGGAAGCCTTTTGTTTACATTAAAACAGCAATGCGGCCGGGAACAACAGCAGGGTTGTGCACCCCTGATCTATTTTATTTGACTTGCTACACAACAACTAATGAGTTAAAAAGTATTTAAAGCAAAGTTAAAATCTTGTCTATATCTATTTACAGTTTAAACTCGGCGTTCGTTTGTTTGCTAGTTGATTTTGTACGCCGAGCACTCACATTCGATTTACGCCAGGCGTAGACCAGCGCTTCAAGCGATCATCTTGTTCTTGTTGGGTGTAGTTTACAACCCCAAATGACAAAATTCTGAATGTCAAAATCCCGAAACTCAAACTTCCGAACTTTCACAGTAGACATGACGAAATTTCTAATATTAAGTGACAAATAAATGCATCATCGGAACGGTACAAAAGATTTTCTCCGTACAATTGCCCATAACATTTCTTTATAACATTTTGAATCTGTCTCTATTTGTTATCTTGTTTCGAATCTACCTTAATTCGTTATCTTGAAAATAGTTTGTAAGTCCTTTTTTATTTTTACACTTATATACTCGTTTTTTATTTCTTTTATACTTTTTTCCCAAACTCTTTAACTAGAACATTCGGACTTTTGCCTTTCGAGATTTTGTCATTTGGGATTCTGAAAGTTCGGGATTTTAATTTTTAGAATTTTAACATTAGGGATTTTGAATGGAACCGATTCTAGTTTTAAAAATACCTGTTGTTTCGCTAAGTTTTTTTTTAATTTATGATATATTTTTTGAGTAGTAAGTCTATGTCTGTAAAAAGCACAACAGCAAATAAATAGCAACATTCAAACCATGATTCTATCAATAAAATTCGCTATTAAACGGCCTTCTAACTACATTTGATCTAATTAGGAAATTATTTATATTTTTTGATATATAATATTTCAGTAGTTTGCAACTTGAAAATTTTGTCATAATCTATATGTCAGGGTAGTTAGTCTTGTGAGTATATGAGTAAATGTCCGGAATGTTTAGGGTAAAGGTTAAAAAACATTTTTGGGATTTTCGGTTGTTCGAATTGATTTGTTAATCGATTTTAACTGGAAACATCAAACTCAATCAATACAAGCGACCTGGAAATTTATCGAGAAGTGGTTTGAATGGCTTTAACTGGTAAAATTGATTTTTTTATTGGCAGACGAGCAAGTGAGCGGACAACTTAAACGAAGCGCAACAATGGAAATAAAAAACAAAGACAAAATGGAAGAAGTAATTATTAATAATTTTTTTGATACAATTTATTTTTGAGCTTTCTAAAGCTTGACGAACTTTTGAAAGAATTTTTTTCTATTTGAAAAAATAAAGTTACTTTTCCCAGCTATTTCGGTAAAAATCTCATATTTAAAGATACTTTTGATTCAGAAAAATAATTGAATTGTCTAAACTTCGCTCATTGAATGCAATGTACTTTGGGGTAAAAACAATTATTATTTAAAACTTTAATTAGACAGAATTAAAGACGAATAGACCGATCAAAGCCTACAATTGGTCACAAACCGAAAAGTTTGTCAAAGTAATAGTTTCGCACAACGGAGTTCATCTTCTGCCCACAAGCCACATCAAAGTGGAGAGCAACGGTAAGTAGCTTTGGTCGTAGCGTTCAAACAACTAGATTCTTTTTGTACAGCCAATTAATTTCGAATCGCTCGCTGGTTTTTGGTTTAGACAGATTCAATATTGCAGGTAAACAGCAAGGCCCTAATTAGCATTTGTCGTGAAATGCCCATACCAAGGGCTTGATGGAAATAATTCAAATATAGTCTGTATGGGCATCAAACTCATATCCTTTTACTTGCAAGTGAAAACGTGAGCACACTAACAACGATAATTGCATTATCAAAACGTTTAATTATTCATTTGAAAAGCTATTCTTCTCACTTTCAAGACAATATCGTTGGCTTCTGATTTAGGGTAATCCCAAGCGATTAACTTAACCTGCTTACATTGTTGCCGAAATATTGCTGTCCAGTTAAAATGAATTTCTTGTTTTTGGTTTTTCTTGATTTGTTTATATAAAGATGACCATCATTTAGAGCTGCCAGTTAAGACTGCTAAGTAGTAGAAAGTGATGTAAAGTTTTTTTTCCTAAGGATAGAACAACATTGCGTTGGTAAAGGTTGAACCAAGGTCATGTCTATCACGGCTCCGTCAAAACATGTCTGATATTTACAGTCGATTTGTGCTCATTTACAAGTCGATTTAAATCAATTACCTGGCAAGAGATGGTTTTTTTGACAGTTCTTTCAGACGCTCAGCTTCGAAGTAGGAAAAAATATAAAATTCTTGTTTCAAAGCTTTGAGGTTACTATAGATTTTGCCGTGATGTTGTCAATAGATATTTAGTCGCACATTTTCTGATAAAAATATTAAATTAAACGTTAGACAATTAAGACTTTAGCAAAGACATTTCGGAGGTACTGAAAAATGATAGACCCTAACACGAAAAAAACTATTTAAGTTCTTGAGAAAACCGTTGATCTACTATTTTTTGCATGGCAGTATTGGCCTAGTTGCTGCTTTTTGTTTTAAGCAAAGTCACCAATATTGGTAAGCTTTGTGAACGCATTAAGAATTTGTCCTGAAGTGTTATATTTAAAAGTACAAGTCGCTTGAGCATTGAACTCGTGTTCTCTCGCTTGGGACCCAATGTTTATCTCACTGACATAACCCGCGGTAGTTATTCACTTACTGTATAGAATTGTTTAGGGTTCAACCTGAAGCTACTCATCAAAGAAATTGAAGCTCACAGCAAAGCCAATTCAAACCGGAATAACAACATTTGTGAAGTTGTTAGTTACATCTTGAACTTGGCTAGATTATGCCACCCAGTGGTTCATCTCAGCTACACAATACAACCCGACATGCTGACAGTTCTGCTGAGAAAAAAGTCAGAAAAACATTGGAACGATTTAGAAATTTCGAAGCCGGATAATTCTATTATAACTGCTGCTCATGTTTACTTATAGAAAACAATAATTATGTTTTTACTAATCGAAACACCAATCTTTTTTATTTTAAATACAGATTAAAATTTTTAGTTAATATAAAAATGTTTGAATGCAGTACGGTTCAACCCAATACCCTTCCAAAAATGTATATAAAATTCCTAAGCGATTTATCCCAGAATGAAAAGTGATAAGTATTTGTGGTACCACATTATTGACTACACTTTCTTAGTTGTATCAAATTGATTCATTTTTAGAAAAAATCAAATGTTTGATTTTTTTTTTTTGCTTAACTTGAAATTACGATAAAAACAAATTTTGATTGAAACCATTTTCAGGTTTTTTAATCTTTAATTCTTGACATGAATGCGCACAACGTTTCAAAAATAGAGTTTATTAGTAGAAAAGAAATTTCAACAGAAAAACATCAAAAGATCATACTCATGCGAAAAACTACTCTTGCTATTTTTTTAACGTGAAGACACTATTTAAAAGAAAATTTTTTTATATATTTTGTTCAATGTTCTTTTATATGTGCTTTTGATTTTAAAGATTTATATTTTACGACATACCTAATTATTTCATCACCACCACCATCATCATCATCATCATTATCATCATCATCATCATCATCATTATCATTGTTATCATCCTTATCATATCTAACTATTCTCCAAACTGCTGTATAACGATGGAGGCGTTAACTTAGGCCAATCGTTAAAGGATCATCTTGACCCGGGACGGGACAACTGGCCGCAGCCGACTGGGCGTTACCCGACTAGCCGGTTAGATTAGGGTTAGGGCCGGGATTAAGGTCGGGGTTAGGGTTAAGATTAGTTAGGCTGCGGCTAGTTGGGTTGCGGCCAGTAGTCCCAAACCCACCTCGGCCTGCTTTCAAAGATACCAAGGTATAGCTGCCAGGTTGAAATTTCTTATTCAATGTTTAGTTGTTTTATTAGTGGATACAATTTTTAGTTGTTTTATTAGTGGATACAATTGAACTGTTTTTTGCTACAAACCGTCAAGTAAAGAGGAAAGAACCTTTTAGAGCCTTTTCAAAAGGCACATTAACATACAAATTAAACAGTTAAACAATATTGTACCGATTGCTTTTGCCATCAAAACAACGTTCCTACCTAATTGACCACGCTGCCGTTTTTCCGTGTTATTTTCATTTTTGAAATTTATGTTTATTGCATGTAAAAGTCGCTATGCATTAGCGTTGCAGTTTCATTGCTTTTTGTTTGCACTTACTTACTTTCGAAAAGCCACTTCATACCTTAATGGTGTAAATCAGTGTTTCCCAAAGTGATTAGTCGTAGTCATTGCAGAATTTTTTCAAGACTCTAACTCTGGGCTCTGTGATGATCAACAAAACATCAAGAATGACATTGCTTATTTGTCAGACATATTCACAAAGTTCAATAAAATTAATTTTCAGTTGCAAGGAAATGATGTCAACCTTATTATCAAGGTAAAATTTACTATTTCCACCTTCTTGCTAAGTGCAAGTTATTCAAAAGAAACTTAGCCCGTCATGAATTCCACTAGTTTTCAAGCTTCTCTGACCTGAATAAAGAGAAGAGCATATCAGATGATGACTTTAAAGTATATTGTGCTCACCTGGAAGTGCTGGAAAGAGACATGTCTGAAAGATTTCAGTATATTTTACTACTTAAAATACCAGACTGGGTAATTTATTACTTAGAATACCATTCTTAGATGCCAGGAGTGAGGAAGCATGAGTGGCAGAGGAAGAAATAGTTTCACTCCAAAACAACATTGAGCTTCGGTCAATGTTCAAGAAATCATATCAAGATATTTGGTTACAAAAAAAATCCCTAATTTCTATCCATTACTGGAAAATATTTCATTGTCTTTCTAACATCATATTTGGTAGAACGGGACTTCAATGCAGTTGCCTTGCTTCTGTCCAAACAAAGGAACAGACTTAAAATTACCGAACGTGGGGATCTACGACTTCTTAGTGAGTTCCAACACGATGTGGAGAAACTAGTATCCCTACACCAACTACCCCATCCCATTAGCAGTGATTGTAAAAATTAAATATGATAGTTTATTAAATAAAATATTATTTTGGAAATATTTTGCGTTTAATATTGTTTTTTTCTATTCGAAACAAACAAACAAAAAAGGGCTTGCATGTGTGTATTAGGGGTAATTTTGAAAATTAAATGACATAGTTTATTGAATTATTTTATTTTTGAAATAAATATTTTATGTGTAATATTCTTTTCACTTAAAAAAGAAGTGAAGAAGGCGCTAGAATCTATCTGGAAGCCAAGGGGGTGCCAGGCTGAAACAATTTGGGAAACACTGGTGTAAATTCTCAACGAAGAGTTGCAATAAGCGGTATTTTAAGATTAACTAAAGAAGCTTCAACATGTTCCACTGTCAAATGCAAACCCAATGATTCTACATCAAAATTTCAAAGTTTTTGGCGTGTTTGCAAAAATGATAGCAAAACAACAAAACTGAAATTCTTTTTGAGATTTTATTATGAGGCATCAGCTGCAGTTTTTTTAAAAGATTAAAAATTTAAAGCTTAAAAATCCTTCAATTCTGTGATGATTATAAAGTGACGTAATAGTCGTGATTGCAACGCAAGATGAAAGCCTTAGGGCTCATTTTCACTAGGAGCGTTGGCGGGAGTATTCTTTATTTGTTTTATTGATTTTTTTGCTTCGCTTACCGCTTAAGCGTGGAAAGAAGTAAAAAAAATCAATAAAACTAACAAAGAATGCTCCAGCCAACGTTCATAGTGGAAAAGAGCCTTATGACTCTTTTAGACGCTTTTCTTTTGAGCAAATTTTCTTGAAACATTTTTAATGTTGCTTTTTTAAACGATCTTAATTTAGATCACTGGAAGCGAGAGGTTTATTTAGAAAATGTTCTGTGTAGCATATAGCAGGGTGGTCCAAGCTTGTCGTTTCTTGGGGCGACTTTTCAAAATTTTGTTGAACTTGCTGGTTGTAGTTCGTTGCGAATTGTCTCAGAACACAAAAAACGATTGTTATGGCTTTTTTTGGTTTTTCACTTGATTTTTGATAAGGTAAAAAAAGCATTGTTGGACGAGGGTGGGGAACCTTTTTAACTTTTACTTATTTTTCTATCGTCCGAACCATTTTAAACGCTGATGCTACTTCTGATCAAGACAATGTATAATAACTAAAACTCTTTGCTGGCCATGGATAATGCTGTTGCTGGCCTGGATCATTTTTATAAGTTTAGCTTAGTTTTGACAATAGTGGTTTTGAAAAGGTCTCTTAATTTGGACACAAAATGAATTTTTAAACTAAAACAGTGAATATCATTTTTAATGGTGCCGTTTCAACTTAAGTCGCTCATTTGCATATATAGCTGGAAATTGATTGCTTTACAAAGGGTCGCTTTGAGGGTTACCACTCCGTTGCAGGAATGTAGAATCGTTTGGATCTGGAGGGTGAAAAGTTATCATTGATAACAACGGTAGGTGTTTAAATATATTAGGATAGGGTTACCGTATCTAAATAGGCGGAATTCCGGACAGACATACAACCAACCAAAGGCAAGAAACACAAGAGTTTCATGTCCATTTCATGTCATTTTAAAATCTTTATTCTACAACTCTAAAACTCCGAACAATGTTCTAAAAATTCCGGACATTGAAAAATTTTATACAAAATTCGGGACATGGCAACCCTATATTAGGATCTATATAAAATATCGATAGCCTAAAGCTGTTCATTTAGATCAATATAGACTTAAAATCTCTTTAAAGCAAGAGAAAAGCATCTTTTTGTCTTTTGAGGTTGGTGAAGAGAGTCTGCTGGGCTCTAATTGAATTAATTAGGCCAATTTTTACTCTAAAGACAAGCACCAAAAATGTTGTTGAAGGTATTTAGGGTTTAGGCTCCCCTGCACTAACGTATGAACAAAGCACCCTTGAAAGTGATCCCTTGTATAATGTATATGTCAGTTTCTATTTGTTAAATAGTTTGATTGATTAATGACCTTAAATCGTGTTTAATAGACGGAGTTACCATTGAACTTCCGAAAATTGAAGGATTAAGAGTCGGAATTTTATGTAACCTTACTTATAAAGTTACTAATGCTTTATGAAATTTATGAGTGAATAGCCAAAATTTTTGGATCTTTTAACCAAAAACAAAAAACCTTAAGTCGTGAGCAACTGAGCAAGATAGGACTACTAGAAGTCAGAGTCAGATATTTATAACTTTTGATTATGGGATTTTGAAAATAACCATTTTATACATCAAGATCGGGGGAGGGGAGTGGGAAGAGTAAAATAAGGGAGCTATGAATGCTGTTGATGTAATAACATGGATCTAAAAATTTATTCTTAGTTTTCAATGCTACAAAATTCTGCTCAGCGGCGCAGGATTCCGTCACAATTGCTCCCCATGCCCTTTCGCCCTCTTCAAATTACCCCCACTCCTTTTCAAAAAGGGAGAGTAAAGGTGGGCAGATCAGAAGCATTGAGTTAAATTTGCTTCTACAATCATAGAAACTCGACTAAAATAATAGATCGATTGAAGGGCCTTTTTTCTTACTTTTCACCTAAAATTTGGGAAGAAAATAGAGATTTGGACACTGATTGAAAGTGATGAAGTTTTTTTTTTTGGTCTTCACCTTGAATTTGAAACAAAAATATAAATTTTGGACACTGATGACCCCCCTTTTTTAGTCTTTGCTAGATTTTTGTGCTGAAACGGTCGCAATTTTACGAATTGTTAAACGTCAATTAAATTTGGGGTTTCCCCAAACTTTTTTCGGGTGGTGACAAAACTCAAAGAAAGGTGCTTTTTTTGAATTTTGGGCATAGGCGTACCAGCCCAAAAAAATTTGGGGGGAAATGAAGTTTTTCCCAAATCTTGTGGCGTTTGCCCAAATCATGATTTTCTAGCACATTACGGATAGGACAAAAAAATTGTCTGAGATTCTCGGACGAAGAAGAAATATCGTCCTGAAATCATAGTGATCTCTAAAAAAAAAAAAAGGTCTTCACCTGGATTCAGTCACTTATTTTCCAATTTTCGTCCCGAAATCAAGGTGTTCTCTAAAAAAAAAAAAGGTCTTTACCTAAATTTGGTAACTGATTTTTGCAGTTGTTCAATGTCAATGATCTAAAACTCCTAACTTTGCCAAAATTTTTCATCTCACTGCCCGAAAAATTATTGGTCTTGCCCAAATATTTTCCAGTCACTGCCCGAAAAATTTGAATTTTGCCCAAATCTTGGAAACTGACCCCCCGGCAGGTATGGCTATGATTTTGGGCTTCTGGTGCAGATTCTTTTAGCATTTCTTTTGCTACGCATTCAAATACGTCGCAGTTTCACAAACAACCAAAAATAATTGAAGATTAGCTTGTAAAAGATTAACCGACAACTGTATTTAGTTTTTTAAAATTAAATTGATTAACAGTACGCTTATAATGACTGCTGCGAATTGAAATTACATTCAGTATGCACGTCATAATGAAATTACAATAAAGAAAAAAATCAAAATAACATTCGTGAAGATTTGAATTAATTAAAATTAAAATTTTTAAAAGATGCTTCATATTTTTTGTTCATGTCTTAATATAGTTAAGAAAAGTCAAACTGTTGACAGAGTTCATTGTAATTTTACGATGCCGTTTATTTTATTTGATAAAATGTTAGTTTTAAAAGATATCGAATTTAAAGCATATAAGATATTAAAACTATTGGTTTTGAATTTAATAAACTGAGAAGATTTGAAGATGATTAAAACCTTTAACCTGAATTAAAAATTTTTCATTTTTGAAAATCAATCAGGCAGATTAGTGATAGGCCAAATACCAAAACCCTGGTGTTGCTTAGTTGGCTAGACTGTATTACATCAGCAGCAAATAATAGGCCGTAAGCTTACAATTAATACAACAAACTTAGTACGAAGTAAGATAACCATAGTAAAAAGTGAGTTTTTAACTGAAAACAAAATTTTTAGTCCATTCAACAATTAAACAATACGCTACTAGTTTATAGATTTATAAAAAAGTTTTCTTTTTGGATGAGACCTTTTCCGAGTCTCTTCAAGAAAGGACCGTAACTACTTTTTGTCAATAAACTAACTGGGAATCCTCTTGCAGCAGTTGCAGGGAATAACCAGGAGGAAAAGGATCTCCTCAAAAGCGGATTCGGGCTAGCTTCACGAACAAACATTGCTCACAGTCGCTTCTTGAAGAAACCCCATTTGCCAACATTTTACGCAATTTCTGTTCTTCATCTTCACCAAGACCATAATTTGAATGCGCATCACGATAATATTTTTCTTTCAAATGCAGTATGTACATTGTGATGCATTATGACTGATGACGCTTTGTTTATGAGACAAATAACATTTATTATTGAGCTTAAAGTATTGGATAAAGAGAAAGATGAACAGAACTTGCTCTATGGGTTAATCGTAATTATGGTTTATGAACCATTTCATCGATTTTTTGATAGTAAAATTTAAAGAAGTAGTAGAAAGTCCTAATATTATTTATTGCAACAATTTTTTTTACTTAATAAGCATTTAAAATTTTTTTCTCTAAATATTTTTTGGTGGGAATAACTCATCGATAATTTTAATGCAGAGATTTGCATTGGTCAAGGTTTTGCGGCCAGTATGCACTCAAACCCGTACTTTTAACCGTTATCTTATGACCCAGCCATGGTTGGTCGATGATTTTTTCATTTGAATTATTATTTTATTACTGAGCCATCCAAAATATAGGAACAAAGAAAATTAATTTTGATGAAAAAATATGAGAAATTGACATACTCAATAAGCGATAGCTTATTGAATCACAGCCTTAACTCAGGGTTGGGAAAAGTTTTTTTGTTGCAGGTCAATTTTTAAAAAAATTTTGACAGACAAGCCAGCCTGTGAACTATAGTTTGGCCATGTCATCTTTATAGCCGTACCGGCCGAATAAAAGCTTGGGGCAATATAGTTTTGTCCAAATTTTGACATTTTCCGGAATCATGACCTTTAAGCACTTCACGGATAGGAGAGAAAATTTTGTCCCAAAATGATGATGAAGACTAAAAAAAAGGTCATCACTTTAAATCTGTCTCTGATTTTTCAATTTTCATCCCAAAACATGTAATATTTTAAAAAAAGATCTTCACCTCAAATCTTAAACGTTTTTCTACCTTTGGTGTTCATATTTGGTCCACACAACAATATGTTTTGCCCAAAGAATTCCTTGTCCCTGCCTGAAATTCTGATTTTGCCCAAATTTTTAAGATTTGGAGGGAATTTTTTCCCTGCTCCATTGACTCGTACGGCTATGAAACGTAGGACACAAAAATGTTTGAGGCATTTGCTCCGGAAGAATAGCAAACTCATAATCAGTCGATTATACATGTAGATCTTACTGAATAGGATTAATTCTTGCTTTCTTTATAAAAACATTTCCGTTGGACAAAATTTAATTTGAACAATGGCGGAACCAATTAAAGATGATTCTTCCGAAAATTCATCAACTTCTGCCTTTGGAGGACCTCAAGCGCATTTTCCTTTTTTGTACAAAATTGATTTTTATGGTTCACTTTTCATTGTAAGTTCATGCACTTTAAAATCTAATTGACTTTTTTCAAAATTACTACTTGCTAGAAATTTATAAATGCTTAGTCGTGCTTTTTACTATACCAAAATGATAACCAATATTCCTAAAATTTTGTCTTATTTAAGGTTCTGCCAAACCTTGTATGGTCTTTATATAAAACTTAACTTTGGGTTATTTCTTTTTTTCTTTATTTTTTTGTATTTTGTGCTACACTGATCGTTTTTTAGGGCGCTCTTGGAGCAACCTAAGTTTGTTGTAGCTAAAAAAAATTACGTTAAGATGTAAAAGTTATCAAAATTAATTTTTCCGTTTGATGAGATACAATAGGTGTGCTTTGAAAGTTTAGTCTTGCATTTAAAGTTGTTCTGTTGAAATATTTCCTTGTTAGAAAATTGTTATCCAAGAGGTTCTGGAGGTCTTAGATCTCTCTGACAACGACAATAGTTTAAACCATCAGTTGCCAATGAAAGTAAAAACAGGATGAAAAAAAAGTTTCTGAATGCTGTTTATTTTCAATAAAATTACTGTTTGCTTATTCTGTTTATTCTGTCTATTAGCATATGTCTGGCAAATGCCTATTCTAACTTATACTAAATGCAAAACTATGTGTTTAGATTTTAATTCCTAAAAAGCAATCTAACACAATTTTTTTTTATTATTACGAATATTGCTATAGAACAGGGCCTCAATCTTTTTTGTTGTCTGTACCCCTTTGTGTCTTCAAGACATTTGTGGTATCCCTTTAACATTTAAGATAAAATTTTTCTGTTTTAGTTTTATTTCCCTGAGTATATAAATTTAATTCAACACATATAATGAGAGAAAAATAATATTTCATGTATTAATGCAATGTATTTCTTCTTAGAAAATTCAAAAAATAAATTAAGTGGCCCCAATTTATGAACACCTTCATGATGCATTTTAGTGAAGTTTTATTGTTACTTTATTTCCATTATTCTTTCGAATAATTATTTAGTTTTGCTCAAAGCACCAACCCATAAATTATCTTCCTGTTGCAAAAACTTTTTACACTTACAGTATTCTACCAAATATCTTACCAAACAAAAATTAATCCTACCAAACAAAACTGAATAATCAAAAACGTCTATAAAAACTAACTAAAAAACTTTGTACCCCAAAGGGGTATGAATATTCCCAATTAGGAATCACTGCTACAAAACCTGATATCAAACATTCATATTATAGTAACCTAATAGCAATTGAAAAAACAGCTTATGGTAGTATTTAAAAAATAAATGTGCTTTAAAGTTTATTTTGAAAACTATAAATAGTTTTTGTAAGATATTAAACTCTTGCGGCTGATAATAGGCTGCAGTGTTGTCGTTTTGGTTTTTGCAGAAGCCAATAATGAAATCTCTATTTCTCATCTCTTTTTGATTTTAGCTTTGGTTGATCTGGGAAATTCCTTATATGCTGAACTCACTTCATAAAGATCACGTCGAAATTGATGTACCTTACGAGATGCTCTTGCACGGGCCGATAAGGTATTTTCCCTCTGCCACTGATTTCGACATGAGGCTAAATTGCAGCGAATACTTTTATACATTTCTCAACAATCCAGCCTTTCTTACCGATGACTTTATGGGCGCTGAATTAACTAAGGTCGGTGCTGTTTACCTTCTGTATAATGCCATATTTATCAACAGTTCCAACGCCTGCTTGGCTGCTTTTTTTTCGTTTAATCGTTGAGTTAATTTCGTGTCAATTGAAGTGCAGTGACGAGAATTTTTTTACTTGTAAAACGGCTTATTTGTTCTTTTTGCTTCGTTTTAAATCTTCACTTGTCTAAAGTTTCGTGTTTGGCTTTTTAAATCATGTGCAAGGAACTACAATACGAGTTTTGCTATAACAATTTATCTTACGATGTAAAGGGCAAATCGGAAGGTTTCCTTCGTCACCCTAGTGTTGCTGCTGAGCTGGGTCGTCTTCGGAATCAGTCAAATATAAGTAGGATTAAATTTGGGATTCGATTAAGCGAAGTTTGCGAAAGAAGACTTCCTCACGACGCTGCTGAAGGATGCAAGAGTTATGCTTATGTAACGTTAAAAACAGCCTACTTTATGTAATGATTGTAAACGTTAAAAAATTCAAAAAATAAGTTAACGTATTTTTGTAGTTTAGAATAATTACAAAAATAGACAAAACCTTCAAAAAATTGTTTTAGCATCCATATTAAATAAATAAAAGTTACTTTAAAAGAGCAAGAAAATTTTCGTTTACGAAATGTGTTTTTTTATTTATGCAACTTTTTTGTTTTAGATTATTTCTGCTGTTGTAGCTTATTAGGAAAAACATATTCAGGCACTACTCTAACGTGCAATCTTACTGCCAAGTAGATATCGACTATCCTGAAATCATTGATCGCGTGAGATTGCACGTTAGAGTAGTACCCATATTTTTTATTATTTTACTCGATCATTTATTTTAACTTTAAAATTTAAATGATCGATTTTTCGCCTTAAAATACCTGATAAAAAGATTTCATAACATCATTTTTTATTAGATATTGAACGAGTGCTTGCGAGGGCAATGCACGAACAGGGTATATTTATGTTGGTGGAGTGCTTTGAGCAGCATTCGATTTGTACTATTTGCGCACATTGGTTCCTTTTTACCTGGAATAGCAGTTGTAAGTAAAATATCAAGGATGTATTTTAAATTTTCTTAAGACTTTTAATTTATGGATAAATTAAGTTATTTCATGAATTAATAAAAATTTTTAAATTTTTTTGATTAATTTATTTATCATATTTGTATATTGGTTGCAGGTTTATTAGGCTATAGGCTAAATTTCTGTTTCAACAAAAAAAAAAAAAAATTAAATAGAAACGTTGCATAACTGTCAATATTTTTGTTCATAATAGCATTAAGGCATAATCAACCTTTTTGTTGTTGGCTATTTGTTTATAGTAGCGAGGAAAGGGGTCGAACAGACCTTGAGAAACTTTTTTGGGAAAACTCTCGGAAAATTTTAAAGTGATAAAAATGAGATAATTTTCATCCAGAACCATTTCAAAAATTCGAAAAGAAAGGTTTCCCCGATGTCACAAGTGCAGTGAGAAGATTGAAATATTTTAATGTATGTTACAAAACCAAAACAATTCTGCGTCGATTTATATTCGGCGTCAATTTTCAACCTCAATAAAGGAGGTTTTTTTGAGTCTACATACTGGTTAGGGCGTCACGCGTCACAAGTTTGGGGTACTTATTTCGGAAACTTTGACTCTGGGAAATGCTTTTGTGGAAATGTCGCGGGGGTGTCTAGCAGTTCACAATGCTGGTCGCTTCAAAATTTGAACTCAGGTCTTCACTCGTAAATCTAGAAATGATAATATTTATACATACTGCACAATCAGAACTTTTTTAGTGTTAAAATTACTCTACAAAACGTAAATGTAATGCTGCTTTTACGTCCTGGACAAAAAAATTTCTGGTGGTGATTTGATTGTTATTTATTCAATTTACCTTTTGAAATTATTTGTATTTATTTCAAAAAGCAAGAAGATAACGCTTAAGATTTTTAATTACATGGTGATACTTTTTAATCCTTATTTCAACTTCTAATGTAAACTCCCAAACAACTTGTTTCTTAAAAACTTTTTATACCGTTTGTGCAATGACATTAATTTCTTGTTTTGTATTTCACAAAAAATATATGCCGTTTAATTAGCCATTACTTTACTATATTAACTTTTGTATGTCAATTATAAGCATCATAAGTAAGCACCATAAACAACCACAAAAAACAATTATAATGCATCAGAATAAACACTTAGATCGTTCTCTGCATGTTTGATCCTCCGCCTGCCGGGTTCGACTCCATAGCAAGACCTTGGATTGCCGCGTGCTCGTTATGCATTTCGTGTGAGAAATTTTACATTTATTTGGCTTTTTTTTTTTAAATGTCTGAATTTCAAAATGTTGAGTTTGCGATAAAAAGCTTTAGTTTAAGTCATTCTTTGCTTTGATTATTTGCTTTTTCTTTTATCATCGATAGAAAACGGCAGACAGGCCCTTTGCGAATGGATTCAGAATTTTTGTGACTTGAATATGTTTTGTAGAAATTTCAATTCATTTTTAATATATTCCCGGTTGAATTTAATTTTTGTAAGTCACAGAGCTTACATTTCTTGCAAAGTTTTCAGTCAAGTGCACAGAAAGTGCTGCAAAAAAGGAAGTACACCGGGACTTTTTCGTTAAAATTTTTAATAAAAAGATGGTACGACTAATCAGTGATCATTTTTTTGATTTAATTTTTTAAAAATGGCTTGGTGACGTATGTTGTGTACTTATGGTTTGAAATGCAGTTTTTAACTTTGCAAAATTAACAAATTTGGCACTGACTTACACACGGCGTATTTTTGCAGCTACTTTCGGATTTCTTTATTTGGGTTTGTTCGGCAGCCAAGTCAGAAAATATTTAAAACAAGATGCGTTTTACGAGACTTTTTCGGGCTCAGACAACCAACCACCGTACGAATATAGTTACTCCTACGGATTTGTGTACACTTTTATTGGTTCTGTTGTCAATTTCTGTTTTGGTATTTGCTATTGGTATGTTTTTCTCTTTTCTCCTCCTTATCCGAGGTAAGATTTATATTAAAAATACTTTAAAAGCCTCAATTAGATTAAAACAAAAATTTGGTTGTAATAAATAGTTTCAACACAAATAGGTTTTTCTTTCATCATCATTATCATCATCATCATCATCATCATCATCATCATCATCATCATCATCATCATTATTTTTATACTACATGTATTATCCTATAGACGAGCAGAACAACAACTATCTTGATCTTTGATCTACTTTCTAAGATCCCAAGATATTGCTGTCCGGTTGAAATTGGTATTTTGCTTTGTCTTTTATTTTTTTTATAGAGTATATGATTGTGTAATTTAGAGCTGTTGCGTCGCGATCTGCCGTTCCTCAACATTGCTTTAAAGTTGCGATTAATTGGTCCATAAAGTCGCTGTTTGAAGAAACTTCAGTAAAATTGGTTGTCATATGGATTCACTTTTAAGCTATCGCCAATCTCTTTGTATTTTTCTTGGAGCTTGATCGACAGCTGGATTTGTCCATTCCAACTTATTGCAAACTTAAGTCGTCATAGCTTTTAGTGATGGCTTGTTGCAGTCGCTGGTTGCTTATCACAACAGCTTTAAATCGATATTGTGCTTAAGATAGAACGTAAAAATGAACGTATTTTATTTTACTTTGAAATCTTGTATTACCTAGAAACTATGTGAACAAGTGTGCTAACATGGTGTCTTTTTGTTCAAACAATTTAAAATTTTTATTAACGTAAAGGCATCCTTCTCGCTTTGAAAATAGAAGAGGATATTTTCTTTTGCAGATTGAAAAACTAAAAGAAGAATATGGTTAGTTGTTTTTAATTTTTTTCATGTTTAGAGTGATTAAAAATAGTTGTCTATCGCATTTTGAGCCTTTTCTCTGCTTATACATCTAAGCATGTTTAAATAAATTAACGTTTAACAATTACAGCTATTTTTTGTATAGTCAAAATACAATATTAATCGCAATTCAGCATTTCTACAAATTATTCAAACCGAAGTAGGTGCGATTGTATTTGCCTGTACATTGTATATTTTCAAATAATGAGCCTTCATCGTGAATTGTAGTTAAATCCATGTAAATAGGCCTAAACTTTATTCATGTTATGCATGGTAACATGTTGTTGTTTTTTCTCTAACTGATCCTGTTTTCAACTGTAAATCTTTTTTTGTAACGTAGAAATAACTCGCTCATATTTTTCTTTTTGAAACCCAAAAAATTATAATTTCAAGAACTTGGCCTGATAATTAGGCCTAATCTGCAACAAAAAACAGTTGTTTTGATGTATTTGGGCTTTTTTAAGTATTTCAGTTGCTTTAAGTTTGGGTTGGAGTTAATCATGTACCAAGTTTTACTATATTTTTTTGAAAAAATAGAGGTTTAATTTTGTGAACTTATTAATTTTTTTGGCTCTTTTTGAAACAAACGATGTTATTTAGGTGTAAGAGATCAACTGGACATACCTAACAAGTCGACTCAGCAAGAAAACAATCGAGTCTAGATTTTCTGTTTTGATTCTTTTTTTATGTTTCATAAAAGAAATATTACAATTTTAGAACGTAATTAGTGCGTCTATTGTCAAGTAGACATTGGTGGTACTTGGCGTTTTGTCTTTGTTACTTTTAATAACAAATTTTTTACTGACCTGATATCTTTTTGATTTATGATTATCACCATATTAACTATATCCTCCTGACACATAAATTCGGAGGCGTTCACTAAGGTAACCAGGTTAGAGCGATTATTCCGACCAGCTTTTGAAAATATCAAGATATACTCAGATAATAAAACGTTTTATTTTGTTTTTTAGTTATTTATTAAGTGATAAAAATGAAATTTAAAACTGCTTTTAAAGTTGTCTAGACCAGTGTTTTTCAACCTTTTTTCAGCTGCGGTACATTTTTTACTTTTGAAAAATGTCACGGCACACTACTTACGTAAAGTTAAAAATAAAAAGTTAATTTTGAATTTATATTTCAACATAATTCAATTAGTGTCCAAACAAGTGCTTGTTTGGATAAACACAAATTGGATATTCTCGCAGGAATAGAAGAAAGGCACACGCAGAACTCTTGTTTGACAGCTGTCAATCTTTCTCTGTTCTTAGTTTTTATAGCAGTCAGGTTTGAAGCTAAGCTCACACAAATATGTTGTTGAAAACGGGAGCAACATTAAAACAGCTTTGTTTGACAGAACGAGAATTCCTTCGCAGAAACTGTACAAAGGTACTTCTGCGAAACGTAGCTTCAAACTACGATTTTAGCTAAGTTCAGTTAATTCCTCCTGTTCTTACAACGTCATGTCAAGTCCAGCAACTGCAAATAAACTGTATGGGTCCCTCATCTAATCAAAATGTTCCGTGCAAGCTGAAAAAAAATAAAACGACAGTTTGTCTTTGAGAGTTTTCAAGTGTTTGCTTATTATCTCATGAAGGACAGCAGTATTGGCATTTTGCTGCTTTTAGGTAAGTGGAAACATTTAAGATTGCCAATTTCCTCATGTTGTTGCCAGAGGTGTAGCTTTAAACGTAATCCGTTAATTTTATCGGTACTTGTTAGCAGATTTTCACAGCACCATATTAAGCAGATTAAGCAGATATTGTTAGCAGATTTTCACATTAGACTACAAGATCCTCGAGAGGCTTATCTACGCCCGCGTTGAACCATTAATTGATCCGCTGCTCTCTAAAGAGCCGGCTGGATTCCGACGCGGGAAGTCAACCGTAGATCAAGTTGTTCTGCTAACCCAGAACATCGAGGATTCTTTTGAGGCTAAAACGAAGGCCGATGCCGTATTTATCGATCTGACAGTTGCTTATGACACTGTCTGGCACCGTGGCCTTACCTGCAAGCTGCTGAGACTATTTCCGGATAAGCACATGGTCAAAATGATCATGGAGCTTGTCCGAAATCGAAGTTTCACCCTTACCACCGGTGACAGCAAGCAAAGCAGGCTACGCCGTCTTAAAAACGGCGTTCCTCAGGGATCGGTCTTAGCTCCCCTCCTATTTAACATCTATACGTACGATCTTCCTTCCATGATTTCCAGAAAGTTTGCTTATGCTGATGATCTAGCATTGTTGCATTCTTCTGGAAACTGGAAGGACTTGGAGGGGATCTTAAGCCAAGACATGTCTACACTTTCAGCGTATCTCCAGACTTGGAGGTTGAAGCTCAGTCACACTAAGACGGTGACGACAGCCTTTCATTTAAACAACCGAGAGGCCAAACGTGAGCTAAAGGTCTACAACAATAGTGGACTTTTACCGTTCTGTCCAACCCCTACTTACCTTGGGGTAAAACTGGACAGATCGCTCACGTTTCGTCACCATTTAGTGGCATTGCGCAAAAAACTATCCTCGCGCGTCACACTGCTGAGGCGACTCGTGGGCTCGGGATGGGGTGCTGGTGCTAAAACACTACGCATAGCTACCTTGTCTCTAGTCTACTCAACAGCTGAGTACTGTGCGCCAGTCTGGTGTCGCAGTGCTCACACTCGCCTCATTGACAGTGTCTTGAATGACGCCTTGCGCATAGTTACTGGATGCCTGCGTCCCACTCCAACGGACCACCTACCTATACTCTCAGGCATCCAGCCAGCTGAGCTTTGCCGAATGGGAGCGACACTCTCCTTGGCTTACCGTGGATCTCTGGACCCCGATCATATTTTGCATGGTCTGTTAAGTGGGTCCTCAGATACTCGCCAAGTGAGACTAACATCCAGACGCCCGTTTGTGCCAGGTGCGCGGAATCTCTTGGACAATCTTGCCAGACTTGGCATCCGCGCCTCTGAATGGACAAATCTTAAATGGAACACGGAGTACTGTGAAGGTGCTTCCAGGCTCCGTGCTTTTGTGCCCCAGACCAGTGCCAGGCCTGTTGGGATGGGCTTACCCCGAGCAGCTTGGGTTAAGCTCAACCGCCTGCGGACTGGTGTTGGGCGATTCCATTCGTCCATGCACAAATGGGATCTCGCTCCTTCACCGAATTGCGAGTGTGGCGCCTCTGAGCAAACCGCAGACCATGTACTAACAGCGTGCCCTATACATTGGGCACCACATGGAGTACGAGGTCTGACGGTTTTGGATGACGAAACTCGATACTGGCTTGATGACATCACTGCCAGCGTCTGATCCAGGCAGTGCAGCAGTCTGGGGTAGTAAAAGGATAAACCCTCGGCCCCAGTCCTGTTTGTGTCTGACCTGGAGTGGATACCTCTTCAAACGACGACGAGCAGATTTTCATTTTAGCCTTGCATTCGTGTATTTAATTCATTCAGATAGTAAAATATATCCACCAGATATGCCAGCTTTGCACACCATTCATCACTTGCAAGCAGCTGTGAGTAATCTGACCTTTCGTTAGTTAAAAACTCTTTAAGTTCTTCCCGCAACTCATACACACGGGCCAGCACTTTGCCCCACAACAACCATCTCACCTCTCTATGGAGCAGTAATTTTGCATGCTCCGCTCCCATTCCCTCACACAGCAAAGCAAAAAAGCAACTTTTTACAGGTCTAATCTTTACAAAGTTTACCATACTCACCAAATCATTTAAGACAGGAACTAGATTTGCTAGTAAAGTTTTGGAAACAAGTGCCTTGCGGTGCAAAAAATAGTGTTTAGAGATAACATTTTGATTTCTTTCCTTCACTCTACTGACCAAACCTTTATTTCGTCCGACCATAGCTGCGGCCCCGTCAGTACAGATACTTATAAAATTTTCCCACTGAAGATTTCCATTTTAAAGATATTCCGTTGTAATACGAAAAATTTCTTCTCCTATTGTTTTTACTAGTGTTTTGCAAAATAAGAAGTTTTCCCTGATAGTATCTCCATCCACAAAACGCACGTTGGCCAATAGTTGTGCATTTTTACTTAAATCTGTATACTCGTCCAATTGCAGAGAAAAATGTTTGCCAATGCGAATCTTTTCCAAAACAATAGTTTCGATATCTACAGACATGTCATCAATACGTCTGCTAATTGTGTTGTCTGAGAGGGACTTTAGTTACTTCTTGAAGCACGACAGGGCCGAGCATTTCTTTTACAATGGCTTTGCAGGCAGATTATATTAATGACTCTGCTTTAGTATGCGTCTTTTTTTTTGATTTGGCTACAAGTTCAGCTACTTAAAAGCTAGATTTGAGAGCTTTCTCATTTATTTTTACGGCTTTATTCATAAAGGTGACCTGTTTCTCTATGTGTTTGATTAAGCGAAGAAAATAGTCTGCCGGCTTGTTTTCCAGCACCTGCCGTTTAAGTTTGCTTGAGACCATAGCACTGCTGCATGCTTTTTCCCACACCTACTACGCACAACGGAGTAGGTTTTGTGGCATCCGCAGTGAAAGTTAATCCGAACGAAAGATAACTTTTGTTGCATTTTCTCCACATCACTGTTTTTGCTTTTTTTTGACCATTGCTCGTACTAGGAATTTCTTCTGAAAAAGTATTATTTTGGTTAGGTTCAAGTTTGGCTTCTCGACTTTTAGTCAAAAATTTATCCATTACTTTTACTACCGTACTACTTGTCTTAATGCAGCACTGCCTAATATTTTAGCCAAAATATTTTAGACTTAGGATTACGTTTAAGTTTATAGGTCCTTTTATAAAATCTATTAAATGAATATTCAAGACTTGGATTGTAAAATAGAATGACATATATATTTATAATAACATATATTTTAAAGGTTTTATAATGATGTCATATATATTTAAAAACTATAATTAAAATGCCTTCATAAAAGTAGTACTATTACATTATTACAATCACGGTACACTTATGTACCACTGTCCCTAACATTAACTTCAACTGGAATAGGTAGCAATTTTAGAAATCATTTGAAGAAATTATTATTACCGGTATTGACATTTTTGACAAATACATATTATTATTAATGAAGTAACAATTACCTACTATAAATATGACTATGTATAATAAAAGTAATTCATGTATTTTCTTATTATCATTTATATAAAAATTATTATGGAAAAAAAGTTAGCCATATACCAATACGAAACTTGGCAATTTTCTACGGAACACCTGGCACGGTCTCGTGGCACACTAGCGTGCCGCTGCACAGCGGTTGAAAAACACTGGTGTAGTGGTGTGGACTGTCCAGTAGAGGAAAATAATGAAGTATTTCTTGAAAAAACAAAATTTTTGAAGTCTTAGCTTTCAAAACAGTATTACTTATGCGTTAAATTGTTAAAACGTTTAAGTTTATTACGGTAATATCATTACTAAATCTTTTTTTTTATAACGCGTTTTTTACTGGATGGCCAACTGTGTGTTAAATAAATCTCTTTTATTTTTAGGGACCAGTCGTTTTCCTTCTAATAGATTTATGAATATGCTTATTCTCATCAAGTAGAATTTGATATTAGTATCAAACAATTAAAGCTACGTTTTCTTTTAGGCTATATTCAGCCAAGCTGTAAAAGATCTGTTTGCAATTTACTGCAGTTTAGTCAATTAACAGGCTAACTAGTTCAAGCAAAATTGCTTGTTCTCCCAAGAATGGTATTATTTTCAAATTTGTTGACAGCAAAAAAGCGATGGCCTCCCAAAAGGCTTGAAAAGCCACTAAAGCAACTGAGAGCGATTTTGCAAAAGCTTGACATAAATCTTTCAACATTTTTCTCGCTGCCGCTGTCTGACAAACGATAGGCACAGACACACACACACGACAGTTTACTTTACGAATCGATGACGTATAGGCACGTGATTCGAAAAACGAGAGCACAGTTAGGGACCACAATTTACTATAAACCCAAACCGGGGAGTCCCCGACGCCAATACACTCAACAGCAACAAAAGTCGGGTAATAAAAGTGACGAAAACGCATGATTGATAACGAAGAGCGAAAATGACGCATACAGACAAGCGTTAAAATAAGCTTTTTTTGCTTTAGACGAGATTTATTTTTATTATATTCGTAAGTACGAAAATGTTTGAAATTTGGTTTTAATCAATTTAAAATATAGGAAGAGTAGAATTTAAGAGTTTAGTAAATTTCGCCATCAATTCGGAAACTTTCATCTCGACAGAAGTTAGAAGAATTTTCTAGAGATACTCTACCAAGGTCTCGAAAAAGTGAAATTTTGTGTACCTACTACGAAAACTTGATGAAGTTTTTTGGCACTGCATTAGTCCGTAGCAGCTGTAGTCGGATACTAAATTTCCAGACACTTTAAAGCAAATCAATATATCTCTAATCAACAAGAATTATAACAATTTTTGACACCTGTAAAAGATGAATTTGGACAGGTCGGCACGTCCATACAATGTTGAGAAAAATCAAATTAGCAGAAAAAAATTGTGGTAATACCAACGCAACATGATAGTGCACCATTTGAATGAAGTACAGCAAAATCACACAGCACAACAATAACAAAATACAAAATTGAAATGTGAAGATGAAAACACAAACGGTGAAAATAAGATAAAGCGAGCACAAGTATGTGTAAACGATTTAATTTCGGCAAAAGCACATTTAAAAATTTGTTCAATAAGCAAGTAGAATAATACATCACACTGAAATACAACTACTAATAAGAGACGAGGATACAACATCCTCTTAAAATCAAACTTTCCGAATTGTTGATAGAGGGCACCCAAAAGAATCACAAGTCAACAATAAGGCTCAATTTTAACTAGGCACATCGTTTTATGCAAGATTAATCTATAAGTTAAGATTGAAATTATTCAACAAACAACCACAACCTTTCGGGTGTTCTGTACGAACACGCCGAGTTTCGACGCTTAGACAAGACCATAGACAAGAAATGACAAAAGATAGGCGTACATAATGAAGGACAGGAAAGTTTAGGATAAGATGCAAGAGGCCAGGTGAAAATGCAAAGAAAGGAGGGTGCTACGTCCGTTACAACGTAAACGAGAGAGGGTACAGCAAGCGGAGCTGGAGTAAGCTTCTCAAAAGATACATATAACGGTTTGAGACCAAATGGGATATCATGTCTTTGACAGGCGTAGAAAGAGAGACCAATGGGATGACGTAAACTAGCAGAGAGGCATTTAATACACAATAAGACAACAATCAATTAATTCATGCACGCTTGAGTTCTTCGTTTTCTAGCTTGAGCTGTTCGAGCAGCAAGGTGTTATGCTCGTTCATCACCGCCATGTCGGTCAGTCCCTGCTGCAAACTGCTGATCTGCATTCGGGCTGCCTGCAACAAGAGTATCGATCATAAACGCTCCTTCACAAGTGAGTTGTTGCTTCGCTGTTCGCCATCGTGAAGACCACAGTTGAAACCCGGTCGTAACTAGTGCGGTTTCTAGATTCGCAATCAGGAAATATTAGATTTGATGGCCAATCAAGGGGCTACTGGACCTTGGGAAAAACAGCGTGAAATTATTGAGAAAAGTTGATATGTGCTTGTAAGTAGAAAATCACTCGCACCGTGGTACACATACTCGTAGTTTTATTTGGTTTAAAAATTGCTGTAGATTTTAACGAATGATCAAGTCTCAACGTAATCACACAATTATCAAAAACGATAAACATTGAAGGTTGGCTAATCATTTAGAAAAGTTGACATGAAGATGAATGGGCACACTGCTTGAATGCAACAGAAACATAAGACTGAATTCATCTTAAAGTGTCTAACACAAAACTAATGGAGAATTCTTTTGTAGTAACTTACAAAAATTGTACCTGAATAATTGCTATTTGCGTACCTCTAATTTTTCGAGTAAATCTAAATTATATTTGGTCACAGACTGGTGAGCTTGCTGTAACCGCGCAAACTTTGCTTCGAGTTGGTGGACCGAGTTTTCTGTGCTTGAATATTTTCCATTGTCCGGTAAGCCCTCGTCTTGGAACACAGTGAACTCAGCTTGGTACACCAACAATGTATCTTCAATTTCTAAGACGAACATCTGGAAAACGAAATTTCAATAAAGTTCTCCTAAATCGGAGCAAGTCGGATCGGCTAACCTCGTCCAGAACTTGTCCGATTTCTTCGTCTTGCATTTTCGGTAAAGCGTTTTTCAAATACCCGACGATACTTTCAAAACAATCTTGTTCCAGCAATTTCTTTTTGTGAAAACCGAAGAGACAAAGAGCAGCCTTGAACAAAGCTGAGTGACCTTCCAGGAACAGCAAGTCTGCAGCAAATTGAAAATTTATTACAAAACAGATAAGAGCTGCATGGGGTTATATAACGTCAATTTAATACAATGTTTAACAAACTGCGATTAATGGAATCCTGGGAATCTGTGAGGAAATTTTCATGGAACATTGACGAGATAAAACCCTTTAAAAGGTTTTACCGGGCCTCCGAATCGAAAGTCAAGATCTTTTTTTCGAGGCACGCCGGCCTTTTAAAGTTTGAAAACCTCTGCGATAGAAATTGAGAAGGAACAGCAACTAGCATAATTGAAACATGCACCTTACCCTCGTCAAAGATAGTAAAGCACAAAACAGAAACTAGTAAAATAATAGAAAACACGCAACGAATCATGAATAACACGGCATTGAGAAATTACTCGTTCCTGGCTTTTGAGCCTCAGGCAACTCTGACAAACATTATACTCTTAAACAGCAATATACGTATACATTTGTTTCGTCGGATTTCTTCGATCACTCACCGAATATTCTCGCAGTAAAGGCGAGAGACAACACGGACGCGAACACAGTGAGAAACCACGGGGTGACGAACATCGTCAGGTTGACCTCATTGTTCTCGAAGTGGTCGTGCAAGTCCCTTTGAAAGAATCGTACAATAAACATTTCAAATCAGGCTAGCGACTCGTCGCAACCAATGCGGAAACCCTGAACGATGACTTGACGTTTCATTACGTCTGTAAGTAAGACTTTTAAAATAGTTATTGCCAAAACAACATCACTAAACTTCATAATTGCTTTGAACAAACTCGACGTTTACCCGAATCAACAACGAACAAGACGCTGTCGCGGTTTTAAACCTAAGATGAAATGCGAATGCAGCAGAGGGAGTTAAGGCCCGTTTCCACTGCGAGCGTGGAATGGAGTATTCTTTGTTTGTTTTGATTTTTCTACTTCTTCCGCGCTTAAGCGCTAAGCGAAGCAAAAAAAATCAATAAAACAAAGAATACTCCATTCCACGCTCGTAGTGGAAACGAACCTGCTTCGTACGATGATCGTCAGCGCTACATTCTCTATCCGAGTCTTGGAAAATGAAATGTTAATGTGAGCGAAAGTACTAAAATGATATGATGAGGTGACGCGTAGAATTACATAACAAGACTCAGTTGACGGCGAGTGTATGCTTGCAGTTTAACAAGTAGATCAGAAAATCGCTTTAAATAAAGAGCCTGGTGTTTGTGCTTTTTCAAGTCGCTTAATGCAGGCATGTCCAACTCGTGAACATATGCGGACCATATCGATGAAATTTTAGCCTAAACTTTGCTGTGGGTCGCAATTCGTTCAGTAAACAATGGTCTAATTTTTCACTTTAATTTCAACGTGAATCTTTAAACGTTATAACAGCAGGAACTAGAATTCGGACGGCACATTTGATTGAAAATAAAAAAGTCTGTGCAACCAGCGACAAATCTCGGCCGCAACCACTTTACACTCTATATCAAACCTTTTTTGGATTCAAAAATTTTCGAATTAATATCTATTTTGAATTGAGCATTTAATTAAAAAAAATCCTTTGAGGGCCGCGAGCTTGACATGCCTGGCTCAATGTATACATCGACACATACAATACACGCCGTATAATGGAAGAGAACCTGTGGAAATCATAGAGAAGTCTTGATAGCTGGTAGACTGCTATTTGTATAGTCTCCATGTCGGGAAGGTACATCTTTCGGCAATTCATTTCTGCCATGAGACGGCACAACATTGAAAACGCTTCTTGTGCGGTGGTGGTCTGCAAAGCACTACATCACTTCAACTATTCTTTTGATGATTATTCATTCACAAGCGTTATTGCGAACAGCAATTAAAAACGAAGGTAATTTAACACCGGAAGGGAAAAACGGAACCAAGAAGTGTTAGACACAATCCAGTAAAGCACAGAGCCGTGGAGAATGGAAAAAGCGCCGTCGTACAAAAGTATTGTTCTATATGCTACTTTCTGTTTTAAGCTGAATCACCACTGCAGGTACGCACTGTGACCCCATTGAGGAATTCGTCGTCGCCTTTTCTAAAACATTAGAAATAACTCGGGTAGACTGAGCAATGAACTCGCGTTCTTCTGCTCGCAAGACAGAGTGCTATCACACTGAGCTAACCTGTCGAAAAACTGTTAAAGGTACCATTACGTATGCTAGCATAGTTCTTAAACATTAAATGATTTAATTTGAAGAACTATGATACCAACTGATACTTTGATTGATTCTCTCCCAAACCAACGCCGTGGAACTGAATTTTCAGTGTTTTTTTTTTTTTTGAAGAACTGCCTTAGATACGTTTTAAGAAGCGATATTTTTTTATTATTTAAATAGTAAACTTCTTCCCTATTTACTGATGGCGCGCTTTGACGATTTTGTCACCCAGCTCACTGCACTCTCAAATGAAAAACGGATGAATATCACCGGACGCAGTCGTTCAAGCTATTATTTCAAATGTGAATGTGGGTTCGAATCCAAATCGAGTCAAGATTACAAATTTTTACATAAATGTGCGGTCATGATCTGCTCCAAAAGATCAAAAACAACAATAGAATGAAAACGTGCAAGAGTGGCGAGTTTGTTAGCAACTTTTAATGCAACACTTACGTGCAACAGCAGGAATGCGGCAACGAAATTAAGTCCTTGGCAGTAACCGACGTCTTGATCGATTATTGCGTAGGCTTTGAGGACGTTGAAAAGCGCGAGCTGACCATTAGACAACTGCTGGTTGAAGTAGGCGTGGGTGGGAAAGGTTCGACCTAATTACACAGCAAGTTGTCGATTTGATGCTTCTGAATCTTAATTAACTTAATTCGTGCACATGTCGCATCATTCCACTACTGTACAGAAGCGATTCGGACAGGATTAATATTGTTTTGAATGGTCTTGAGAGACATGATGTAATTTTGACAAAACAAATTTGGTACTAATAATAAAATTATCACATTTGCGTAAATTGCTGTACGGTTTTAATGCGCATAAAAAAAAATAGATACTGTTACAAAAAGAAGACCATGTCACAACTCTACGACATTTAAATATCTATGAAGAGCTAGATCTTTGATAGAACAAGGGGGAAATCGAACCCAAGCACACCTTTGTACCTAAATCTATTAGAATTGCATGCTGATGTGACGTCAGTTGCTTGAGAAGGTATTTGTATGACGTTTTCGGCAAGCTGAACGCTGATTGGGTGTCGGATTTTTGACGAAGTTTCCATTGCTCGAAAAGAAGCATCCAGACTTTGCTTCGCAAACGTAAAGGCACGCCTAGAAAAATATTTGCGGTAAATTCAAAAGCAATTAACTTAAAAACTCACAAGTTTTTGCAATACTGCGTCTCTTGTAACCAAAAAAAATTTGATATTGCATGGGGCAGTCCCCAAGCTGCTATTTTGTTTATAAATTTAACTAAGTCAAAAGCAATTACACAACGAAACTAAATTGTTTTACGCAATCAATCATTAATGCTGCTGTTTTCGGGACCGTGATAAAAATCAGTTCAACTCTTGTTTATAAAATCGTACTTACGTATAAGTATTGCTCCTTAGGATAAATACTTTTGCATGAGAAATTCAATATGCAACAAATATTCACTGGAAAAATTTAATTCGTTATTTTTTTTCAGGTGAATATTTCTTGCGGAATGAATTTTTTTTGCAAGAATTTTTTAACGGAATTGTTTCCTCATAACCGCCTTGAAAGCGAATAAAAATGGAAATTAAACTCGCTATACTTTTTGAAACTTACAACTCAACAAGTCAACGACAATGTTTGAACATACATCAATCTTAGCAAGCAAAAATGTACCCTGTTATAGTAGTTCTTCAAACTAAACCCGAAACTTCGGAAAACAATTGTACATTTCACATTGGTTTGCAAACTGATAAAACATTAATCAAGCGCGCCACAACTCGATGAACACGACTGCACATGCGCACCTCTTCGGACAGCAGCATGAAGCACGTGGAGGTCCACCTTGTAACGAGCTCTCTGATCGGTCTCCAGCAGCTCCTCCCACACGGAGGTCATGTCTGGAGGACAGTCGTCGGTCCTCGTTGCATTTGCTCGGCATTGCAAGGGATCCGATATTTGGTCTTCGGCTGAAACACGACATCAGAGTTGACGTTACGGCGACGCAATAGCAGCGGATGCGTTCACGAAAGCAAACGAGCGATTAGCAGACCTTTAGTGCGTGCAGAGAGCTTTTCGATCTTGTTCAATGTTATTTGATCCTTGATTGCACGTTTCCACGCTCGGCGCACTTGATCGGGGGTATTTAGGGGGCTCTCGGGCACCTCTTGGTGGAGAGGAGGAAGCGAATGACCTGAGGTACAGAAGATATCGCTGTAAAAATACTGGTTGTTTAAGCTGAGCTTCGCAAAATTTGCGCTAAAATAACATTTGACAAGAGAAGGTTTTTAATGTTGATAAATTCAGCATGTAAGGACTTTTAAAATACACGCGGTTCATAAAACGAACATTTCCTCATTTATCACATGATTGAACTATGTGAATAACAAAAAGCTTACGACAAAGACGATCTGCTTCAAGTTGCAAGAAAAGACGGGTTAGAGAAAAGCCGAAAAAGGCAATGATGTCTCGTTTTTAGACACAAAGAAAGATTTTATTTTATTTATTTATTTTTTTTATCTCTATATTTATCCTCTTGACTTGTAGGAAAGCGACGGAGGCGCTAATACATAGGGTAAGCAATTACCCCGACCTGCTTCCGGAGATGCCAAGATATTGCTGTCCGCTTGTAAATTATTAGAGATATGACTTTAATTTAGAACTGCTTGCCAAGACCACCAAGCAGGGGAAAGTGCCGTAAAGTGTCTTTCCCAAAAACACAACAAAATGGCGCGAGTGGGCTTTGAACCGAGACCGTGTTGGTCACGAGCCCGGCGCTTTAATTACTCGACCACGCTACCGACTAACCGTTAAGATAAACTAACCGTTTTTCAAATTCGATTTGTGAGATTTGGGAGTGGCAACACGGATAAATATCTTCTGACGTTCGGAGAGCTTCCTTCCATTCGAATACGTGACACAACGATCGGGTGTCAATACGCTTTGGGGGGGTGGCGAAAGTGAAAGAGGTGGCGATTGAGTTAAAGACCTTTTGAAAGTTCAAACGTGTCGCTTTAACGTGAACAAATAAAAAAGTACAAAATTGCAAAACCAGAGGTTTACTCTGCCACGAAAATGCAAAGCAATGCATGCACATTAGCTCGAAAGTAGAAAGTTGGTTGCGTCGATCAATGGCATAAATAATTTAAAAACAGAGTCAAAATGTTTTGTATCAATGTTCACCTTCTACTACCAGCAGTCGTGTCAGAACTTTCGAGAACGCCCTCCAAGTTCTTTTCGGACATGTTTAGTTTACGACGAACGTTGATTGAACCTTGGCTGGGCGACCCAAGAAGAGCGTTCGATCTAAAATTACTTGCGTTGAAAATTACTCTGTAGGTGACAAACAACAGCGGATTGATTTGTCTAAAGTTGTCGTAAGCAACTTTTTATTTTTGAAATGCATTGTAAAAGCTATCGGACATAATAAAGCGATAAATTCTTCGTCTTGAAAGTTATTCTCACCCAACCAAAGCAACCTTATCCATTCCGAGCGACAGTATAAAGCACAACAGCTAATCGTCGTAGCCTGGTAGAAAAATCTGTATTCCGAGGTCTTATCCTAATGGTAAACTAAAGTATTTCTCACCGGGGCCTTGGAAGTTCGGCCGCTATTAGGTTGGGGCCCACCGGGCCGATTTCATCCGGCAGGAAAGCGGGGCTCTCCGAGTGGTGTCGAACCCGGGACTTTACGGCGGACTTGGGGTGTTGGTGGGGAAGAGGGGTGTTTGGGGCCGATCGTGCGTTGTCCTGCGTAACGTGACCGAGTCAGAGAAAATTACCCACAAAGCAAAGAACTACCGTATACACAGAACGTTCAAAAAATTTGTTGAAGTTCTTGCTGGCGATAGTGTTGCCCAGTCTTGTCCTGCAGTAGAGACGGAAAATCCTACGAAGTCTCGTTATTTTGGCCGATTCTTGAGATTAGAAAAAAATAATGGTACTACAGAACAATAATGAGAATTGAGATGTTTGGGTTCTAAATCAAATTTTCAGCGGGATATTCAAATTTTAGATTGATTTTAGGGTGGCAAGTAGATTGTGCAGGAATGTTCTCGTGGCTAGAGAAAATAATTTGCTGTTTGATACTAACTTGGAAACATTAAAAGAGTTTAAAAAACATATTTTAAGGTTCGAGAGGTCTATCAAAAAAAAAAAAACATAAACCGGAATGACCCCGATAGAGCATTATTTATTAATATATATTTAATATCAAAAGCGTACTTAGAAACATGATTTCTATCAGTGAAGAACCTATTGGCATATTAACGAATCAATGACAACTTATATTTCGCTGAAGTATTGCTAGAAGTGGAAAAGCAACAAAAACCCAACAAAGCGTTTTCTACTTGACGTAAGAACAAGATCCTGCTAAACTTGACTAAGGAATTAAAGCTTGGTTTCCTTTGATAAAATACGTTTTTGTCGTTTCAGTAACACAATACGCAGAGCAAGGAAATCTACTATAAATTTCGAAAATACCGTATTGTAGAAGAAATATCAAACAAAAAGCAAATCTAGGATCACACCAATATCAGTGTACAGTAAATAGGAAGCTAACCAAACTCGATCCGCACTCAAGTTGTGTTTAACTGATTAAAAAACCTGTAGGTTAAAATTCACTACTAAGAAAAACAGTACAAATATTACTTGCATTTAAAAAAAGACGACATCACAACAAATCAAAAAAACGAGCAACGTCGCCAGAAGCAGCAAGTCAACGTACCGCGAAGAAACGAAACCTTTCCGCTGGGCTATGCATGTGGCTCTCTGCTTCATGATGCAAATCTTGCATTATCTGAATTCCCTTCAAGCAAAATAGGTCGGATTACACGCATTCTTTCTTCGATTGGCGCCTAAACTTCTATTTCATTTGGTCCGAATTCAATTTAACAAACGACGTTCAACTTCGTTCAATACAAGGTTCAATTTAATTTAATAATAAAAAAACACTGGCGGGAGCAGCAGAAGACGACCGCCTTAACCTAAAGATGTGATTGGTCAACTGTTTTTCTCTGTAGATGAGGTCGGAGCGATTGGTTATTTTCGAAAAATTTCCACTACTTGTATATGAAGTCGATCCTTAACTATGTCCACCTCCACTAAGAGAACCTCAGAAACGGCCAGCACAAAACCATCATCGTCACAACAAACGAGTTCAATTTCATAACTCAAGTAAATGATTGAATTGAATGAGGTGGAAAAGCATGTTTTGTAAAGTATTTTTGATGTCTTAAAAAATAATTTGGTTACAAATACGAAAACCTTTATGTTAGATAAAGCATAGCAAGTTGAGAGTTCGCTTCTATGCGAAAGAGAAAGCTGTCGTTGATTTCTATCAAAGCGAAAAAAATGTTATTCTGATCTCAAGATCACAGTAACACAGTAAACGACATCAACCTACCTTGCCCCAAATACTTTCAATGCTGCTCAAAGACTTCTTGGCGCGGCTTTTTATGAAAGTCAGCCTCTTACTGACGGCGTTGTGAGCTTGTGGATCACGAAGCTAAGACATACAACGAGTTGCAAAATAATCAACAACCACGAAGTACCAGCAATGGATCAAATACCTGCTTCACTTTCACATCGTGCTCCAGTTGCCTTTCTTCAATTACGTGGCGAATTTCATCCATGATAATGACCAGTCGTTCTTGTTTTGATTCGGGAGGATGTTCTGAGCAGGTTTCCTGTTAAATGACTCTCTTGGTCAAAATTTATTGGAAATTGCAGCATATCCGCGACTTCCATAAAAACAGCGTAGGACTCTTTTTAACTATTGTCAATAACTTTTAGCCAGTGCTAGCCGATGATTAACGAAAGCTTTTTTTTCAAGATTGGCATTTCTCAAAATGTAACAACTCAGCTAATGATCAAAACCTTTCTAAAATTGTGAACCACAAATATTATTCAGACAAAAACAACCACAATTTCTATTCACGTTTGCAAGTGAGCATCTACCACGGCGGGTGAAGCATCGATCAGAGAGTTCTCGACCTCAAATTGTGACGTCGTTAGTAAATAGAAACGAAAGATGCAAGGAGAAACCAAGCGCTGCAGATCACTATCACTTACATCAATCATCGACCGCACTTTCTTCTGCTCGGCGTCGCTGAGCACATTGACGATGTACGCGGCCGTCAAGTTCAATCCCTTCTCGAGCTTCTGCTCCGAGTCGTCGCTGCCGGAAGTAGCGTTTGCGCGCTTGCAAAGCGCGTGATATGATGTCATCGGATCGGGGCCGTGCGCACACGTGCTGGTAGACTGCTTAACCGCTTGCATGATTTCGTCGCACTGGCGAAAACACGTTCGTCGATTGTTTTTCTATCTTTGTCGCTATGTAAAACTTAATTAAAATACGGAGGTCGGATGTAATGGACATCCAAACAGAGAAAAAACAAGGCCGGGATTCGCAGCCAGCTTGGTCAGGTCAGGTCAGGTCAGGTCAGAAAAACATGAGCTGAACGTCGCCTGACACAAACATTGCTTTCCCGCTGGTTCGGACATTTAGACATAGTCGATTCTATCTTTTATTATACTCACCACTCTTCCATCTGAACATCTGAACATATAGCACTTAAACTTTTGCCCTTCTTTCGCTTTGTGGTTGAAATTTGCGGTTAGTCGATTCGCGGTATCGTTCACGAAAACACCGAAGTGATTGTCGCTTTTCACTCCCT
This sequence comes from Diplosoma virens, assembly GCA_963680785.1. Taxonomy (NCBI): domain Eukaryota; kingdom Metazoa; phylum Chordata; class Ascidiacea; order Aplousobranchia; family Didemnidae; genus Diplosoma; species Diplosoma virens. Next base: position 34,272,544 of record OY796892.1, read on the forward strand.
GAACATCACACAATGATAGTTTGCTTGCGCCTGTGGGGATGTTCTTTGTTCAACGTTTAATAACAAGCGCGATGATAATATGAAAGGTAATTTCTTCAGAAGTTTGCGGTTATAAGCATTTAACAAATGCTGGAAACTTACAGAACCATGAGCGTGGTTAAGCTTTATTAAACATTCAATTCCCTAAACAACTTTGCTTTACAAGCCAACAAGGACAAGCTCTACCAAGGACGAGACGGGTTACTCAATGTAAAATAACGCGTTGATCCGCAAGTAATCAAGGCGAAGCAAACACTTGACGTTTTCTTGAGACAAACAAAAAAAACGAGTCTGATCTTATTAAATACGCGTAATCTAAGTGAATAATCATAGCGTTTCAAGCAAAAACTGTACTACACGTGATTCGAGGATCACAAAAAACTCATTTTCTGCTTCTTTACACTTCAACTTCGCACAAAGCCGCGATTTACAGCAATTTTCTCGTCGGCGCTAACTAGTGATGTTTCGATATGACAGTTTATCAGCAGCGCGGCAATCAATATGATTTATAACAATGAGTGGCCAACTTATCAAAACGGAAACTGTCTAAAAGGTAGTCACCAAGAGTTTCTCGCATTTAATAATTTGCTCCAGAACCGTCGGGTTCTTCCAATCTCTAAAAATCTAAAGCATCGGTGGCGAACAAAAAAACCTAAATTATTGTTCACGAAATATTTGACAAAACCTTTTTTTTAACTGATTGAATTAAAACAAGACAAAACATTAAAAGAATGGCTTTGCAACCACATTAAAACAAATCTATGACCATGCTAACGCAATTACTTATAACCCGAGCAAAGCACTTTAAATTATTCATCATAAATGTAATATTTTACAAACATATAGTAAGAATGGTCAAGTCATCAACAAGCAAGTGCCGACAGACCTGTTTCGTCCTTTTTAGGACTAGTCAGGACACTACAGCTTGTCGTTGACCCCAGCTGAAAAAAGTTGAAAACTTAAACAGCTGGCACAACTTTCTGTTTGTGGTTTTTACACCTCAAACATCCAGTTGCGGACCTGAACGCTGGTTGGTCAAAACAAACAAAACGCGTGGAAGTATTTCATAACGGCAGATGAAGCAGCAGCGTCGATTAAAAATAATTTTCTTTGAAAATAGCGCATCGATCAGTGACTAGTTGTTTGTTGAAACTTTAAGTTTATTAATTTTTTTAATCAAAAAAACGACCACTAACTTAAGGCACGTCACATACCTTCGAACATCTTTCCACCACGTTAAACGGTATCTCCACAACACGAGCGGACTGATCAGGCGAGATGATAGTTATAGAACGTTTACCGACCTACAGCAAGCAAACGTCAATCAAACGAAAACTCAGCGAAAAATTTAAATTACAAGTGTAGCGCCACTGAGTGAAACGCAGAGCATATTGTGTCGGCGTGACGTCTACATCAGACATGAAGCCCAAGGTCTGATCGTTCTAGATCTGTGGTTTTCAATCTTTTTCGTACCGTGGCCTACTTTCCAACCCAAGGTAACTTAACGACCCACTTTGGTGAACAGAATTTAATTTTCGTCGCAAAAATCTGGTGATCTCTAAAAGGCTTCACTTGGAATTTGTCTGCGATTTCTCGATTTTCATCCCGAAAACATAGTGATCTCTAAAAAAAAAAAGGAAGGTCCCTCACTGGGAATTTGTTTCCGATTTTTGAAACATCATAATACAAATCTGATATTGCTTTCATTCTGATTTTTGCTCTGTGGCCCACTGAAAACAGCGCCATGGCCCACCAATTGAAAACCACGAAGAAACCCGATGCTGCCCCAACACCATCGCTACCAGCATCTGATTCTAGAAGTACAACGCCTAGGGTAATAAAGAATAAGCTCTTAACCCTTGTTCTGTCTATGTCTGATCCGGGTCCACTTTGTAGGTACTTTTCTAAACGACGACGACTAAGAATAAGTTAACGAATAAGTTCTAAACGACTACGGTTTATAACAAGTTACATTAACCGCGAAATAGTCAAATATTTTATTTATTTCATTTGACAGAGCATATAACGAGTTTGGGTTGTTAAATTTATGCAATATTGCGGCCAGACGACAGACTTGTGGTACTGCCGCAGTGGAGTTTGTGATTGGCAACACTATGTCAAATATAAATAGAAATATAGCTATTTCGAACGAAGTAGGTAAAGAATATAATTTAATGAATCAATCCAAGTCAAAACTCAAATAATAGTTAACAACAACAATAAAAAAATAAAATAAAAAAAATCAAAGCCAGACTTTGCATGGATATTTGGTCGATTAAAAAAGCGAAGCAAGCATGCAGATCTTTAAAAAAAACTCGTTTACCGAATAAGATACGAAAAATTTTGCAGGCACCTGAAAAATCCTGGTTTTGTTTTTGTCAAAACCCATCGTGGCAACATCGCTTGGTTCGCTGCAGTGTCGGGTGCGGCTTATCCGAGGCCGCGTTAAATTAGCGCCGTCACAATCGACGCTCTTCTTGCAACGCTGCCGACGCACTTCGTCAAACGATGGTCGCCGATCAGAACTTCGATTATAGCTGACATAAAATCGTAAAATCTGGATCAGAATTTAATAATTATAATAAGGTCAAACAGTAGCATTGACAAGACCATATCAACCATCTATGCAATAACTTCTTTATATTCTACTGACTGGCATGATATGAATGAACTCGTTAAAAACTTTTTAAAAAAACCTGCCTTTGAAAACAAAAAGATATTACTATTGAAATTACTTGTTTGTTTGTATTTTTTAAGAATTGCAAGTACGTTATTACTGCTGGTCAATTACAAGAGCAAACTGTAGTGTAACAGAAAGTAGCATAACCTGTACCACCATGGGGTTATAGTTTGAATTGGTTGGAGCCTGAAATAGAAGCTGAAAATTCGTGACCGCAAAGTTGTAAGTTTAATTCATTAGGCAGGTTTTCCTTTAAGGATGCGGAAGAGGAAGCGGTTTACTTTTTACCGCTTCCAACTAAACGGGTTTGATATAAGAGTTAATCGAATAGGTATATTTTTGTTTTTTACATTTTCATATTTTTCAAAACCTGTTTCTATATCTTTAAAATTGCCAAAATTAATTTTTTAAATAAAACTAATTAGATTTTATATAAGTTATAACAAATAGTTTTTATATTTTGCCCCTGCTCGTAAGCACATCAAATACGTAAAAGGGTCAAACAAAGTAAAACAGTAGAAGCGAGTGAAGCTGACAAGTGTGTAGGCTATCATTACAAGATTGCCTCCCATTGTGCGGCCGGTCTTGAATATTGTAAGCTGTCTACCTAAAGACTCAAGTTTTGGTTGAAAAAATATTTTTATACTTAATATGGAGGGCGAATATAGTGAGTGATTACACAGAAGCTACAACGTTTCTCTTGAAACAAATTTTGTTCAAAAGATTAATTTTGATGTTCTATGGGCCAGAGGTGGGGAACGAGCTGCCTTCATGAGTTTTTTGTGTTGTCTCCAATGACAATAGAATTATGTGTCAATGACTATTGCTGAATAGAAAAAACTTTTTTTAAAAGATCACTTCATATTAGGGACGAAAATTGAGAAACCAGAGTCAGATTCAAAGTGAAAACTTTTTTTGGAGATTACTACTTTTTGGCAACAAGGATCAAGAAAAGCGAGACGGATTCAAAGTGATCACGCAATTTTCTTAGGTATTTTAACTTATGCGGCCTCCTGTCTTCAAAAATTTTAAAATATGGCCTCCAATAACAAAAAGATTTCCCACCTTTATTCAGGCTATTATTATATGTAAATTTCTTATGAAAAATTGCATGAGCCTATTGTAGCAATTACAATATATCATTTTTAATCTTTACAAAAATTATAGTCAATTCGTAAAATGTATTAGTTATGCTTTTATTTACACATTAACAACGGTATGAATTTGTGGGTTATAATATACTAGTTGCATTTTTTAAACTTGCATCAGATAAGTTTTTAAATAATTTAAATTTTAACTTGGTGGACAAAGTTTTTATGGCGATTTTTGTTAATATGAAAGAGCATTTTAGAAATTAGCTAATGTGCTTTTTACAATTTTAAAACTTGTGGCTGCAAGTGATCTGTAAGCGATGATTTGACCTAAAATAAAACCTTCACTTCAAAGTGGTAATGAAAAGTTATATTTTGACTGCATTGTCAACTAATGGCTAAAAAAGAAGCTTCTTTTAGGTAGATTGCCTGACATTATTCGATTAAGTTTGTGATGACTAAAAAAATGTAATGAAAACTACTTGGCCAAGAATGTTTGTCATTCTCTAGCGAGCATGATTGTTGTCAGTTAAATTTTAGTTTAGCTTGAAATATGGTCAAGTGGCTTTGCTTTCTTTAACATTCGAGCGGTAAACCTAATTTGGTTTTCAAGTTTGTTCTTTTAATTTATCTAAACAAGTGGCTTGTGGTGCAGAATTTAAATACAGCCTGCAAAAAACTCATCTCTAAGCTTTTCGTCCGACACTTGTCAGGAGATAAACGTCGGAATAAAGGAAGGAAAAATTCAATTTATTTTCTAATAAAGCTGAACGACGATGATTGGGTGTTTGAGAATGGCGTCAAAACGCGTAATCAGCCAAGTTGTTAACAAATTATTTTATGTTTGATTTAAACGGCGTTTAAAACAGATAAATGAAAAATGAAAAGACGACCCGCCCAATAAAAGAATAATAAATTTTTCATCACTGTAATATTGGAAGCACATAGGGTTATCTAAAAGATGTTGATCGATTGCGGATACACTAAACACGAATGGGGCTGTGACGATTTGCAAAACCGATTGGAAATGTTGCGAAAGTTGAGTTTGGGCAGTTCTAAAAAATTTTGTCCAAATTCCAAACTCTCGCAACATTTCCAATTGGTTTTGCAAATCTTCACAATCCTAGTCATGTTTAGTGAATCCGCAATTGATGAACATTTTTTAGAAAACCCTACGTACGCCCAATATTACAGTGATGAAAAATTTATTATTCTTTTATTTGGCAGGTCGTCTTTTCGTTTTTCATTTATCTGTTTTAAACGCCGTTTAAATCAAACATAAAAGTTTTGTTTACAACTTGAAAATCTTGCGCTGATTATGCGTTTTGACGCCTTTCTCAAACGTTCCCAACGTTATCTTCGTTTAGTTTTATAAGACAATAAATTGTATTTTTCCTTCATTCCGATGTTTATGTCCTGACGAGTGTGGGACGAAAACTTAGAGATGAGTTTTTTGCTGGCTATATTTACTTTTTATGGGATTCTATCAGACCCATTTTCACGGAGGAGCAATAGGGGGATATGCCGCCAGCTTTTTGTGCACCGGGTTTTTTCTGGGGTGTAAGTAAATTTTCAATAATTCATACTACTTGACAGGGCCTGCAAAAGCATAACTGAAAGGTCCTAGCAAAAACTAGAATTCGAGCCAGAAATCCAAAAAAGGTCTTCACCTATTAAAAAAAGAATAAATGTAGTTTTCAAACAAACGAAGTACTTTTTTGGTTTTCAGCTAATTTTTCGCGTGCCCACACACGTCTCGCGTTTTGGGGACGGGCCCAAATTTTATCCTTCTTTTTCTACTTGTTGTTTCGTCAAGTTGCTAACACTTAATTTCTTTTGGGCAATGGCTTACTTTGCTTTTCCAAAAAATAAAAGTTAGTGTGGAAACCCAAGCGGTGGGGATGGAAGAAAATACCGGATTAAAAGTGGTTGCTGAATTAACCGCTTCCACAACATTGTTTATCACTATAGCTCAGCAATAACAAATTTCGGTGTACAACAAACGTACTAAAAAATTTAAAATATAAAACGTATCTAAAATTAAGAAGAATTTAGAACCCCAGCGTGCTGACACCCTGACTTCCGAGCAGAAGAATCCGGGTTTCAACCTTGGTCTGCCCAAGCGGCTTCTGCTGTGGCTTGGGAAAGGCAGTTTACGACAAATTCTTTAATCGTGCTATTGTGCTTATGTGTTACAGTGATTCCGTTAGAAACATAATCTAGAAACTACGTGAATAAAAGTGTAAGCGAATATGTATTTACATATGATCACACTACGAATAGCCTGAAGATGTTTTATAGAACAAATGTTTTTTCTTGTTAGATAGAAATTACCAAAGTTGAAAAAAATTTCTCAGAAGCCCAATTCAACTTGGTTGGTTTTTTAAATAACCTTTACAGTGTGAAGAAGAATACACAAATTATGCTACTAGCAGATACAAAATGCCTTATTAAAAGAGAGAGTTTCAAAACTTGCAATAAACAGCACTTGAGCCCACCAGTTAACGCATACTTACGCAGCGGTTTCACCAAATAATGTTTAGCTTGAGGGGGTAAGCACAATGCCGCACGAGAAGCATTATGCTACTCTTCGACCTAAAACTCTTGCAGCATTATTAGTAGGTAAACAAAGATGGCCGAAAAACAGCAAGCGACATAATGCGATGAATAAAAACTTGATAAGATTCAAGTCGGACATAAAGAATAAAGCTGTCAAAAGGCAATCATAATAAAAGCACTCTACTAAAGCCTATTTGCATAAAAACAAGTACAAACAGTAGATGATCAAATGTGAATGAAATATTTATAAAATCACCTGTTCTTCTGTCGTGCTTTCATTAACTCTTCAGCGCTGAGGCGTGATCCGTCAAAAAAATTACTATAATTGCTTTCACAATTACCAGAGGGATTAACAATGTACAACTCTGTCACTTCTTTGCTCTGCAAACAAAAAAATTGAAAACTAACAATTTCATTCTTAAATTGTGAGAAAATAAGAGACAAACGATATTAAACTTTAGATACCTTATAATGATTTACAAGGTTAAAAAGAAAGATAAATTGATTCTTTTCGCTAACGAGTAGCGATTAAAAATGCTATTCTAAACGCTAGAAATTGAAAAGCATGACCCGGTACGAAACATGGCGCTTTATTGTTGTTAAATGTAGGTTTTTCTGCTACATAGTTTGAAGATTAAAACACTTCAAAATAAAAATAGAAACGTGGAGAAGACGTCTAAATAAAATTTTTTTAATTGGAAATTTTAAATCGAAAGTGACGCAATTGATAATGTAAACGGAAGTAGCGAATGTGACTTCGACAAAAAAAAAGTCTGCTTAACGCAAGACAATTGCAATACAGCTGCGAGGTAACGGAACGAAAGTTTGCGCAAAGACAAGGTTAATGCTTCGGGCACTATATATATATACAGTATATATACACGTATATATACATATATATATTAACGAAAACACTAAAATAGAATAAAAATAAAAATCCACAACAGCCTGTTTCGCCGAAGACGACTCATCAGGTGGAATCTGTGAAGTAATAAAAAACGTAGGATATAAAAATATTTTAAAAAATATAATATATATAAACCGAAAATCCACCTGATGAGCCGTCTTTGGCGAAACAGGCTGTTGCGGATTTTTAATTTTATTTGATTTTTAATTAATGTTGCGGATTTTTAATTTAATCTATTTTAGTGTTTTCATTAATAAATTCTGCTCTAGCTTGTTCTCGAGCTCTGTACCGGCGAAGGCAAACAGATGTGTATATACATGTTTATATTTGAACAAATGATTAATATATTTATCCTCCTGACTCGCAGGAAAACGACGGAGGCGCTAATGCATAGGGTATTCAATACCCCGACCTGCTCCTGGAGATGCCAAGATACAACCAACAAAAAACTCATCTCTAAGCTTTTCGTACGACACTCGTCAGGAGATAAACGTCGGAATGAAGGAAGGAAAAATTCAATTGATTTTCTAATCAAGCTGAACGAAAATGATTGGATGTTTGAGAAAGGCGTCAAAACGCGTGATCAGTGCAAGATTTTCAAGTTGTAAACAAACTCTTTTTGGCGGCATAAATTTGGCTAGCATGACATGACAGGGCTTCACCGTATGTGAAGTAGGCGATGTAAAATCCTTCAATTTACGGGCAATTGTTTTCTCTATGACGTGGTCGGAGTAGCCATTTATGAGTAGTTTTGAAAAAATTTTTCTAAGTTCAGCTTGCAATGTAACATCTGAACAGATCATTAAGGCTCGATGTACAGGGGTGGAAATTAAACTGATTTTCGTTTTTCCTGGGCTGAAGGATTTTTAGTTCAGGTATTAGCCTATAAATGTGGGTTTACGGTAAACAGATTTAATAAGTTTAGTGCTTACCTTTCCACCGGTGCATCAAGAAAAGGAAGAGATTGATTAATTTATTTTTCAAAGGTAAACTGCAAAGAAGGGTGCAAGGAGTTTAATTGATGAAGAATATCATCGCAATCATTTTCGCTATCAAAGTATCGTCCACGTAGCGATAGTACATTGGTTTCTTCACTCTTCCAAACAATAAAGATTCATAATAACCGACAAAAATATTGGCTAGCACAGGATCCAAGGTGGAGCCTTTGGCTACATCATCTATTTGTTGGTACATGCTAAAACTGAATTTAACAGATTTAGTCGCTGTTTGCACGAGTACTAAAACTTTAGGCGGAAAAGACTGAGCTATAAGGTCACTGCCATAAAGGGCGTTAGCACAAATATTAATAGTCTCTGCCAGGAGAGCATTAGTGAAAAGACTGGATATATCAAAAGAGCAAAGAAAAGCAGAATGGGGTAAATCAAGCTGTCTAATTACTTGAGCAAAAGTTGAATCTTGAATGCAGTTAGTAGAATATAAGAGTAGGGCAGGGTCAAGGAAAGACGTAAGCCACTTTGTTAAGGAGTGCTGAGCTGAGTCAATCATGGATAGAATCGGTCGTAATGGTAAATCTTTTTTATGAGTCTTGGATAACCCATGCAACCGAGGTAGTTGTGATCCGGTCGGTTTAATAGCTTTGTAGACACTAGATGGTAGTAGACCACGTTTTTTCAACCGTAGAAGTTGACGTTGTATTTTGGACTCAGCTTTAGCTATATCATCAAAATCACAGGATGGGCCAATCAACTCAAACTTGGTGGTATCATATAAAATCTTTTCCACCTTAAGGATGTAGTCACTTTTATCCATAACAACAACGCCAAAACCTTTATCCGGTTTAGTTATTAACATATCACTGTTTGAGTGAAGAGACTCGAGTACTTGTAGACATTCTTTCTTCATCAAACAATCACTAACATCTACCGGAGTGTTACAGTACGAACGAGCTACGTCATTTTATTTTGCTCGAAGCGCCGGCAATTGTTCATTTGAATGAGGCTTGTGATGTAACAGCTGAGCAAAAAGAACTTGAAACTAGTGATGTACCGATACTGAAGTATCGGTATCGGTGGTATCGGCCTATTTTTGTGGTATCGGCTAGTAGTATCGGTATCGGTAAATATAGCCGATACTTTTTTAGCACAAAATATAAAATTTTTTTTTGTCGTATAAATATAAAAAATTTTTGTTACCCCCTGGAACTAGATTGGATTTCTAACATAATTAATGATTTCTTTTACAGATTTGTAATAATATTGTAATGAATAATGATAGATATATACCTGAAAAAAATTCAAAATGCAATAACAAGCTAGATTTAGTAAATACATTCTTTGGTGTTACTTACAAAAACTTTTACTGATGGTTCTCGATAGATAAAAAAGTATCGGTGGTATCGGCAGTAACGGTATCGGCTTTAAATGCTGGTATCGGTAGTAGTATCGGTATCGGCTTAAAATGTGGTATCGGTACATCACTACTTGAAACTCAGCAAAAATCTCATGTCTTTTCACGTCACTTGGTGGAAAACAATTAAAGCCTTATGCATGCTTCAATATAAATTCCTCGGTTGTAGTAAGCTTGTAGTTGGAAAAATTGAAGACAATATTTTTAAGAGCAAAATCACCAAATTGATGTCGTCGAAGAAGAGCAAAATTGGGTCCGTTTTTTTCATTGTTTTTTTTTCTTTGCGTTGATTGATCGAGGCAATATATTTGCATAGCCGAATTAGGTCAAAAAACGACAGAAATTCCATAGCTTTACGTCAAACTGAGCGGCTTTTCCGTTTAAGAAACGCGATCAAAGAGCGGTTCTTCTCGATTTTATCAGTAATAAATGCACGCTCAGTGTTACGATTACGCCGAGCGCGTGACTTCTCGATGTGAAATCTCACAAACTTTGAAAGTAAACGTTCAGCGAGGCAAGTCTTTAAAAAGGCTGTTGTAGAAATCAAAGTGCGAATTTTTCCTCGCGTTTTAACCAACAAGTTTAACAAATTACGTTGTGGTTGCTGTACCTTTTGCGAAAATATTTAAACAAGTGGTTGTGGTACAGAATTTGAAAATAGCTTACAAAAAACTCATCTCTAAGCTTTTCGTCCGACACTCGTCAGAAGATAAACATCAAAATGAAAGAAAGATAAATTCAATTAATTTTCTAATAAAGCTAAACTAAATTGCTTAAAAACGAAGCAGGCAACATGTCCTTTTTGACTGCAGGAAAAAGTGGGCGAGATGCAAAAATAACACGCTGTTTTTACTTCTCGTGCCATTTATAATTTTTCGCGTTACTGTGATAGTCGGTACGTAAGCCGCACATCTCAGAATTCGTCAACAGGTGACAAAATTTATTAAAACTCGCCAAATTCCAAACTCTCGCAACATCTCCACTCGTTTTTGCAAGTCTTCAACCCCAGTCATGTGTAGTGAATCCACGATCGGTCACCTTTTAGATAACCCTATGCGCACCAAAAAATACAGTGATAAAAAATTTATTGTTTCATTTGGCCGTTCGTCTTTTTATTTGTCTGCTTTGGAAACCGTTTACATCAAGTCATGCTAGCCAAATTTATGCCGCCAAAAAGAGTTTGTTTACAACTTGAAAATCTTGCGCTGATCACGCGTTTCGATGCCTCTCTCAAACATCCAATCATTTTCGTTCAACTTTATTAGAAAATCAATTGAATTTTTCCTTCCTTCGTTCCGATGTTTATCTCCTGACGAGTGTCGGACGAAAAGCTTAGAGATAAGTTTTTTTGTTAGCTATCTTTAAATTCTGTACCACAAACCACTTGTTCAAATCCCAGAATATTGCTGTCCGCTTCAAGTTTAATAGAGATATGAATGAAATTTTAGAGCTGCTTGCCAAGACCACCAAGCAGGGGAAACCGCCCTAAGCGTCTTTTCCAAAGACACAACAGAATGGTGCAAGTACGTTTTTAAACCGAAATTAGGCCGATCACAATCACGGCACTCTAACTATTCGACAACGCTGCCGACAAACTCAAGATTTCACAGTTTTGTCAAAAACACAGCTTTCTGGGGTTACAGAGCTGATGCTGGGGATAAAAAAACCATCGAAGACGCGAAACTATACTATTAACACAACCATTCCGTTGGAACAGGGGATGCTAGATTAAAGCGTGATCGAGTGGTTAAGAGCGCTGTGATTGTGATCGACATGGTGTCGGTTCAAAACCTACTCGCACCATTCTGTTGTGTCTTTGGGAAAGACACTTTCCCCTGCTTGGTGGTCTTGGCAAGCAGTTCTGAATTTTAGCCATATCTCTATAAAACTAAAAAATTAAAATAAAAAATTTCAACTGTACAGCAATAACTTGGCACCTCCGGAAGCAGGTCGGGTAATTGCTTGCTCTATGTATAGCGTCTCCGTCGCTTTCCTGCAAGTGAGGAAGATAAATATAGAGATGAAATGAAATTTTTAAAAAACACAACAATTCCGCCAGGTGAAAACGAATCGGAAAGCTCAGATATAACGTGTCCGAACTATTGTCTGAAGCTAGAGTCTTTTGCTTAATTACAACGTAATGAAGAAATTATTAATTGAGAATTTACCGAAGACTTTATTAATTCAAATTCTTCCACTTTAGCGGCGTGTTTCAATTCCAGAGAATGATATTTCGCAACCACTTCATCAATAAAAGTGGGATGGGAAGCCATGTCGCTGTTAAGCTGAAGTTTACCTAGGAGCATCACTTCAAATCTGCCAAGAATAACACTAAGTTGTAAAAAAACATTTAGGTTTACGAGATACAATCCCCCTCACTTCTTATTTGACTATTTACTCAGGCCAATTATCTATTTTTAGCAAACAATGAAGGGACCTGTTCTCCTCAACGTTTGGACAAGGATGAATGCATGCTTGCATTCACAAAGTATTTCATAAATCCTAGTTTAATATGCAACGGTGGCATTAAAACTTTATCGGGATTTACTAAAGCAATGGTAGAAAAATTGATGTGCTAGAATAAAAGTAAAAACATTTTTGAAATCAGCGTCGAAAAGACTCCTAGAAACGCCCACCAAAATCTCTGTTTAAAATTTGCTGTTGATCAGTGTTATTTTAATAAATTTCTAGAAAGTTTTTTACCAGTGAATGATTGTCAATGTCGAAAACTTTTTTGTTGTTGCTTCAACGCTACTGAAGGTAAATGGAAATTATTTATTTTCCCGCCAAATTGGCTCGCCGACGAATTGGCTTGCCGACAAATTGACTCGCCGACGAATTGTCGCGTACCCCTTTAAATACATTTTACAGCTAATATAAATGTTAACTATTTCATGGTGTTAAATATGTTTATTCAATTCATTTGATTTATGCAGTAATAGATGTAAAACATTACGTAGATCAGGTTGCCCAGATACCTATTTTTTCTGATGTTCTGTGCAAAGAAAAGCAATTGGAAAAGCCAAGAACATCGTTTTTGGGGCAAATTTTTATTTTCAAGATTGTAAGGAAGTAAAAATAGAGTATAATAGAAACCTATATAATTGCATGTCAGCATACAGCTTTAAAATAAACTTAAATTAAAAACACGTGAAACACTGATAACTTAAAAAATTAGCATACCTAATTGAATCTAAATCTTCTGTTTTCACATTTTTACTTGGTAACCCAGAAATTTTTGATTGTTTTTCATGCCAATGTATAAACTTTTTCAGATCATCTCCAATTTCAAAAATCTATAAAATAAACAGAAATAGTTTCAAAGGAAAAAATATTTATCTTGATGAAACAGGAGCATTCAGCAGAGATCAGACAGAAGCAGAAATGAGTCAATTGCTGTTAATTGCAAAGACACAAACACTCAATATCTAAATCATGTAACCAGCATCTCATCATTGTCATTGTTTGAAAGGGCATCTACTCTTGGTCACACACAAAAAGAACTGGGGCCAAGGGTTTATCCTTTTACTACCACAGGCTGCTGTACTGCCTGGATCAGATGCTGGTAGTGATGGTGCTGCCTCCTTATTTACAAACTTTATTTCTATTTGCCTTATGAGTAATTTTGAGTTGATTGTGAGGGTAAAAATAAAATTTTGAAACACAAGAGCTCAGTACTCAATCTTCATGTATTTACTCATTTACTTAAGTGAGTGTTTTATTTTCAAAAAATTAGACAGCAAAGTTAATCTGACAATGACTATTTTGTTTGTTGGGATAAACTGCAGCCTCCAAAAAATTAATATGCAATTGCATGTTACCTGAGTAACTGCATCAAAACACACACAGCTTTTAGCACTAAATAATTTTTGTGATCACACAAATTTTTGCTTAATTCAGCAACTGCTGTAAGTTTAACACTTATTTAGAGAATTTGATTAACTTACACCAAAGTGTTGCATTTTATTCCCAAAAATGTTTGCTGTTGTAGAAAAATGTTAGCTACTGGCCAAATCTACTAAACCAAATTAGATAAAAATGGTTGAACTTGTTGCCAGAATCGAATTCAAGTTTGACTTAAGACTTCTTGAGAACTCAAACTTGTAACTTTTAATTTTGGTGAACTTGGACTCTGACTTTGACTCAGGACACAAGAACTTACACTTGCACCAACATCTACAGGATGTTATTGTTTGAACAACCTTATAACAGTTTATTTATTTATTATCAGGTACACTTTGCTTAAGTAATGTTATGCTGTTCAATTGGAAATTATAACATAAGTTTAAGGATATATTATAAAGTACATGTACTTGATACATGACTAGCAGTTTTTTTCATAGCTTAAATATGATAAAATTTAAATAAAAAAGAAGTCTTTGATTTTACCAAACAATGCAGCAAGATTTTAAAATTAATGCTTATTATAAATTTAATACACTATATGTCAATATTCTTGCTATGATACTATTACATGTTATACTTATATATTGGAATGCAAAATGGAAAAGGTAATTGGAAAGGAAAATGGAAAACACATGTAATATAATAGTATCATAACAATATATATCAGTATAACTGATATATATTGCTATGATACTATTATATTACATGTGTGTGTGCATGCAGCAAGAATAAAAGCAAACACAGTTATATATAATTAACACATCTGCATTGCAATCATCTCACAATATCTCAGTTCTAAAATAAAAAATACTAAGTTACTGACATCACACCCCATGACATACATCCAATAAATTAAACATTACCACATCACGAGCATCCCAAAGTGGCACAGCTAAAAACTACAAACCACCACTACTGCAAAGTTACCTACACACAATACATTCTGATTTTTACATGCAACAATGTCTGCTATGGTTGAGGCACACACAATATGAACCACCTCTTTAATTAAAACAAAACACAAACACAACACTACACCATTAGTCTGTGGATAAAGCAGCCCTTCCAAGCAGGCAAGGTTCCATAAGTGAGAGTCCAGGTTGGCTTCTTTAGATGGTTTAGGGATGACTCTTCCAAGCAACAAAAGCAGCAATCAAAAAATCTTATCATTATGCAAGATTTGAAATCAATGCAAGTATTAATCTTAGACAAGTGCATGGCCTGAATCAAAAGTTGTCAAGATTATGTCAACCCAGCATTAACTTCTGCCATGTTACACAATCCCAAAATGACAAAAACCTTTTTGTCCATGCATAAAAAAATGCATTCAACTTGATAATAATTTTTGCAAAATGCTTATGTTGGTTTCAGTCAAAATCTGACGAATAAAATAGCTTTAAAAATATGCTCTACCAACTAGTATAATATTTGTAACATGTAATCTCGAAAAATTCAATATATATTATTTTTGCATAGATTTGTCAGCCCAGTGATTGTTTTTTGTTCCAAATAAAATAGCCAATGTTCTAAATAAGCAGCATGACTCCCTTCAAGAATTTGTCGTAAAGTGTTTTCTCAAAAGTACAATAAAACTTGATCTGGTAAACTTGGCATTCAACTTGCATGTTTCTGCTTGCAAATCAAAATACATTTTTATATAAAAAACAATTGTAACTACTAGGAAAAAGCAATAGCTATTAACAAACAGAAATGCCTAACAAGGAAAACGATTCAATCCACCAATCTTATGATAGGTCACAAAAAACTATATTTTCACAAATTAAATTTTTTTTTTTACTTATAAAGTTTTTAAAAAATTAATTATAGATGCCAACCACAGCAAAAAATTATAAATTTCAACAAATCTTACCATGACAGAATCACAATGATGAAACAAAAATAAGGTAAAATCAGCTCCTTCACTGGAATTCACTATTACAAAGAAGTATGCTTTTCCTGATTGCTTTAATGAAGCATTTTCAATCAACTGATCAAGTGACGCTTCAATAACATGATCATCACATGCAGAAGACACTAATGAATCATCATTAGAAGAGAATGATAAAGAAGATACAGAAGTACTCTCAACAACAGTTTTATTATTGGATTTGCGATTGTTTAAATCAGTTAGATTCATTTCCTCTTTTTTCACAAAAATTCCATTATGATCAAGATTTAAACAGCAATAAGTGGATAAGGATTTATTTGAGACTATTACTTTGGAAATTAACCAGGGTATCATTGACTTTGAATAGGAGTGATGGAAAGAAATATTTCCAATATAATTCAAAAAGTATTCTTTTTTGAAAAGTGTATTTGAATCCATTTTTTTGAACTATTGAATTAAAATATCAATGCATTGCTTTTTTATCAATACAGGTCTAAAACATATGAAATTACAAAATTTAAGTTTAATTTTATCTAGTTAGTTCATATTTCATCATTTCAACATTAAAACAAAGACAAATTTAAAATGTGTGTATTGACGCATTAAAAAATTCGTGATTGAAACAATCAACATTACTATTTCAACAAAGACCCTTTTTACAATATCATACCATATAGTTTAATTTTTTTTATGAAGTCTATTACTATAACAAGAAAAGTGGTGACATTGACATTATTAGCTGCAAAAAAATCAAGAAAACATGCAAAATGCATAGTAAGAAAATATGAGTAGACATATTAATGATTTTAAATTACTCTTCACCAGATTCTTCAATAGTTATATTGGCTTTTGTTCGGCCACTATTAGAACCATAAGTTTCTATTTTTTTGACAACATCCATGCCTTCAACAACTGATCCAAATACAACATGCTTCCCATCAAGCCAATCAGTTTTAACTGTGCAAAGAAAAAATTGTGACCCATTGGTATTTGGCCCAGCATTGGCCATGGAGAGTATGCCTGGTCCACTGTGTTTTAGTTTAAAGTTTTCGTCTGGAAACTTTTCTCCATAAATACTTTTTCCACCCGTTCCATTATGATTAGTAAAATCTCCACCTTGACACATAAAGTTCGGAATTACTCTATGAAATGAAGAGCCTTTGAATCCAAAACCTTTTTCGCCAGTGCAAAGGGCTCGAAAGTTCTCGGCTGTTTTTGGCACTACATCAGAGCGTAGTTCCATAACTATTTTTCCAAGTTTGGAACCATTGGCGCTTACTTTGAAAAATACTCTGGGCAATGCCATGATAAAAAGATCTAAAACAAAAATAAAAAATAAAAACAACCAACAAATAAAAGAATCAGAAACTAAGCAAAAATACTAAAGCACGCAAAAAGGCAAGATTAACAATCAACAGAACAAATATTTTCAAAACATGCACGATTTTCAATTTTAACCAAACAACCGCAGGCTGCCACTGTTGATTTTATTAATTAAAATTAACAGTTTTTTTTTTATTAATCCTAATGGTATGATTTTTGATGTTAGCTTTCCGTGAAATTTTAATCAAAAGTCAAATTATAAAAATTAAAAAGCTATAATTTTTGGAATCTCTGTCAACAAAATGGAAAATTTTGTTTCAAATTGAACAATTTTTTTACTTACGCCTATTTATTTTGCCTACATATTTATCCTTCGGATTTTGAAGATTTATTTATTTTTCATTTTTTTCTTTTTATCTCTATATTTATCCTCCTAACTCCCAGGAACACGCCGGAGGCGCCATACATAGAGTAGGCAATTACCCCAACCTGCTTCCGAAGAAGCCAAGATATTGCTGCCCGCTTAAAATTTTTAAAGGGAAATGACTTTAACACGTTTCTGCATTTTTTCTCTACTCCGGGGTATTTAAAAAATAAATACGGTATTTAAAAGCTTTATTGCGAGCCACATGTGATACATATTGCAGTGAATGGAAATGAGGTGCGAGCCAGATGTGGTACGCATTGCAAGAAATGAGTTAATTTGAATCTGCTTGCCAAGACCATAAAGCAGGAGAATGAAGTGTCTTTCCAAGGACACAACAGAATGGCACTAGTAGATTTTGAACCGAGACCGTATCGATCACAATTTTGGTGCTCTAACCACTCGACCACGCTGCCGACTATTTTTCTTACATTTATATATTTTGCTTATGTTAACAATATTTTTGCTAAATTCTTATAAGCATTTTATTTTATCTCAACATTTTCCTTCCTAACCGCAGGAAAACGTTGGAGCCGTTATACAAGGGTAACCTTCAAGCAATTACGAGGGGCATTCAAAAAATACGCGGAATTCTCCCGTGACAAGAGTGCCAGAAAGAAAAAACGTATTTTAGCATGCTAGCCATAAAAAGCATGTTCTTTGTGATCGAATAATTGCTATCACTCATTCTGCGCTTGTAAACAAAGTTGTCAAGAACTAGTTTATTTAAGGTAGTTTTTTAACCCATGTAGCGTAAGGATTTCGAGGTAAGAACCAACATCAAATTTTTGAAGCAGATGTCGGCAGCGTGGTAAAGTAGTTAAAGCACCGGACTGATGATCAACACGGTCTCGGTTCAAAACCCACTTGCGCCATTCTGTTGTGTTCTTGGGAAAGACACTTTACGGCACTTTCCCCTGCTTGGTGGTCTTGACAAGCAGTTCTAAATTACAGTAATATCTCTACTAAATTACTAGCGGACAGCAATATCTTGGCATCTCCGGAAGCAGGTCGGGGTAATTGCTTTACCCTATGCATAGCGCCTCCGTCGCTTTCGTGCGAGTCAGGAGGATAAATATAGAGATAAAAATAAATAAAAAAATGAAGATCGCTTTTTTGATCAAATTATCACAGGAGATGAAACATGGGTCTACCAGTATGATCCTGAAACAAAACAGCAGTTCAAACAGTGGTTCGCACGTGGATCATCTGGCCCAATCAAATTTAAGTTTGAGAGGTCTGTCAAGAAGGTAATGGCAACTGTTTTCTGGGACTCTGAAGGAGTTGTGCTAGTAGATTTTTTAGAAGGTAATAAAACTGTTACAGGCGCCTATTACGTAGAAGTTTTAAAGAAATTGAGAGCAAAATTAGCTGAAAAGCGTCCAGGAAAACTCCATCGTGGAATTCTTTTCCATCACGACAACGCCCCAGCGCATTCTTCTCGGATCGTAAGAGATGTTTTGAGAGAATTTCGGTGGGAATTGCTGCCACATCCACCTTATAGCCCAGACCTTTCCCCATCTGACTTTATTTTATTCCCAAAGCTCAAAGAACACTTGAAAGGCGTTTATTTTAATGACACTAATGAGGCAAAGCAAGCTGTAAAAACATGGCTCACAAAATGGTCGGCAGATTACTTCAAAAATAGGATAAAAGGATGAAAGCACCGCCTGGAGAAGTGCATCGACCTTGATGGAGACTACGTTGAAAAGTAGATTGATTGTATCAATAAATTATAAAAAATTATAAAATTCCGCGTATTTTTTGAATGCCCCTCGTACTTCAACCACCACCCAGAAATTCCAAGATATTGATGCTTTGTCTGTAATTTATTTCGTTTCGTTTTTTCTTTTTAACTTTTTCTTTCTCTAGGTCAGTAGTTCTCAACCTTTTAATTTTATGAACTACCTTAACCGATAATCAAAACTAAATTTCCCACACGAAATATTCAGTTTTTAGCCTAATTAGTATGTTTATATAAATATGCAAAGAGAAACTTAGTTTTTACAATTCATATCAGTATGCAAAGAAGAGAAACTCAATTCTTACCGTGCACTATTTTTTGTGAATGTCATAACGTATATCGTTTAGCTGCCGTCTCCTATTTGCAACCTTTGCTCTATTTTGTTTTCAAATATTATCAATTGTTCTTTTGGATGCAAATAAAAACAAACTACTACTACTACTACTACTGACTAAAATTAAACAAACTTTTTAGACTGATATTTATTACTACAAAATTGTTAGTATTAGCAAATGAAAAAAGCTCAAGAATATAATAGTTTTACGTAACACGAAAACCATAGTAGCATTATTAACTGTTACGCAATGCAAATCGCTTCTTTGTGACCTATTTAGAAAATTAGATTAATCTTTTGTGACCTATTAGAAATGCGGTGAGTCGCAGCTGCCAACAGCGAGGAAATGTGATAAAATTGACGCCTTTAAAAGATTAATCAATTTATAGATTTTTATATTAACTGCACCTTCTAAAATAACCTAAATACATCGTCCTAATTTAATTAATCCCTATGTGACCTCGTTTTGGCAGTAACTTGTATAATAGCATGGAATCGAATTTTACTGTTAATTTTGTCGTCGGCCACGTGGCCCGGTTCGGATTTGTTATAAATAGAGTGAGAGATCACTCTTATGAAACAGGACAATATAGACTTTACGTCTAACCTTATGTTTGGTAACCCAATTTATTTTATAGCTTTTTTAGCAGAGATAATAATTAAAGCATTAACTTACAAAGAAAACAGTGATACAAACATTTTTGAAATTATTTCTGAAGCCGCTGGAAAGCGAATGGGCTTATCAGTTAATGCAGAACAGTTAAAATCTCTAATATAATGGATTCACTGAAAATACTACAATGGAATTGTCGCTCCATTTTTAGTAAACTTCCAGAATTTAAACATTATCTAACAACACTAACTAGTTTACCACACATAATCTGTCTGCAGGAAACTTTTCTATCGCTAAAATATAACCCTTCTATTCCAGGATATAACTTTATACGTAAAGATAGGTCACCTATACACGGAAAAGGTGGTGGAGTTTGTATGTTTATAAAAAGTGATATTATTTTTAAGGAAATCACTGAAAATGAAGACATCGGAGATAATGAAGAACTTTAAGCAATAGAAGTCAATGGTATGAATATTGTAAATCTCTACAATAAACCTAACAACGACCTACCTATTAATTACCTAAATTACTTTACAAAATATTTCAAATTATTAATTCTAGGTGATTTTAACGCACATCATCGTATTTGAGGTAGCACTAACTGCAACAAATGCGGTGCTGCCTCAGCTGATTGGGTAACAAGCAACGATTATATATTATTAAATACCACACAACCAACCCATTACTCTGATGCAAATCCCAATATCTGGTCCCTACTTGATTTATCGATTGCATCACCTGTTCTGGCTCATAAGTGTACCACCATAATAACTTCGGATTTTCTAGGAAGTGATCACAGCATATTATTTGTTAATATTAACGAAAATGTTCGTTTCAACAGTATGCATATACCGCGTTGGTCGTTCCCCAGAGCAAATTGGCCAGCTTTTAGTGCGCAATGCGAGTCGCAGCTCGGCTCCTCACTAGTTAATGACATAGACAAAAGTGCTGACAATATAACCGAATCTTTAATTTCAGCTGCTACTAATACAATACCAAAAACAAAACCGTTCAATAAACCGTTCGCACCTTGGTGGAATAAACAATGCTCAGCAGCAGTTAAAGCTAGAAAACACGCCCTTAAATGTATGCAACGTTGCACCACACCAGAAAATGTCATCACATTTAAACGAACCAGATATAATTCTAAACGTACTATTTTTGAGGCAAAAACTAATCATTGGCAGTCCTACTGCAGTTCACTTGACTGCAATAGCAAACTTGGCCAGGTATTAAAAACTATAAAAAGCTTTACCGGTCAAGCAAAAACATACCGTATCGGTACATTGCAAGACATCTCAGAAACTGCCACAACTAGCCATGAAAAAGCAAACATGCTGGCAAAGTATTTTCACTCCGCCAACTCAACAAACAATTTATCCTGCGTTTTTCTTTCACAAAGGAACTTAATTTCTCGTTCGGTAGAACAACTCATTACCCAATGTGAATGCAAGGACAATCGACTAAATTTACCATTAACAGCATACGAGTTTAAAACTTGTGTTTCTAGAACTAAAAACACAAGTCCTGGTAGAGACCAAATATTCTATGAAATGTTAAAACACTTATCATATTGCTCTACTAATGTAATTACACAATTTTTTAATAAAATTTGGTTCACAGGTAAAATTCCGAAAAACTGGCTTCATTCAATAGTTATACCTATTTACAAACCAAATAGGCCGATACGAAGCCCCACATCGTACCGGCCCATCTCATTAACAAGTAATTTAAGCAAAATAATCGAGAAAATTATTACCAAACGACTAATTTAGTACCTTGAAACAAACAATTTGCTCAGTCCATATCAATCAGGCTTTAGAAGTCGTAGACGAACGACTGATCACATCATGCGCCTCTATGATACAGTCTACAAAGCATTAGCGAACAAACGTTCTGTGCTAGCAGTCTTTTTGGACATCGAAAAAGCATATGATATGGTTTTTAGAGATGCAGTATTGTTTAAACCAGTGGTTTTCAACCTTTTTGTAGGAGCGGAACCCCCATGAAACATTCCCGAGGCTCGAGGAATCCCTGTGCAATAATTTAATTGTCTTGTGCAACAAACATCATTTTATTAATTGAAATGCGTCCAACGTCAAACAGCTGGTGGTTAACTTCATTGATCGCTGCGGCAAAAAAGAGTAATAAAGAAGCAAAGGATAGTGATCAGTGAAGAAACCAACCGACCCCGAGCGTAAGCGCATCCACCAACAGCGATAAACAAGTCGGAGAACATTTTAATATAAAAGACACAGCAGTCAATCGTACAATTGCAATACAAAGTTTCAAACCAAATTAACTAGTTAAGAAAATTCAAACTGTTCACATTTAAAAACTTAAAACAGGACGCAAATTAAAATTTTTCAATTACAATCTAATTTTTTATTGACTAAAGGGATAGAATTGCCGTCGTTTCTGTTAGTTACACTTGATTTTGAATTTATAAACCAACTTTCTACAAATAACCTTTTATTGTAGGCCTACTCAGTTTCAACTTTTAACATAATTGTTTTCCCCATCTATCTTGTGGTCCATAATCACTGAGTGCTCACAAAGCGTTGATTGATCCAGTCTTTGATAGTTAATACAACGTTAATGTTCCGTTAACCTAGATTTTATACTTCGTTTCATTAGACCAATAGATCAAAAATCACTGTATTTTTAAACAATATGCATATAATTATAAACTAGACTCGGGGTTTGAATATAAACTTGCGGAACCCCTGGACTGTACTGGCGGAACCCTGGTTGAAAACCACTGGTTTAAACTGATGAAATTGGGCATTAAGGGTCCAATTTTTTGGTTCATAAAAGCATTTCTTTCAGATCGTATTTTTCAGGTTCGAATTTCAACTTTCTATTCGGAAGTTTATGAAGCGGAGAACGGAATCCCACAAGGCAGTACATTAAGTCCTATACTGTTCTCAATAATGATTAACGATTTATCAGACTGCATAGACTGCCCAGTTGCTCTTTATGCTAATGACTGTTGTTTTTTTTCAGGTTGGAAAAAATGTTGTAGAAATACATAAATGTATAACAAAAAACCTACGTCAAATACACCAATGGTCAAACAAATGGAGTCTTAAAATATCACCAACAAAATTCTCAGCCATACTTTTTACTAGACTGAAAAAATTACCAAAGCTACAACTTACTATTGGTGATGTAAATATTCCTTTCAAAACGGAATATAAATATCTTGGAGTTTTCTTTCAGTCTAATGGAAACTATAATAAACATGTTAATTACATTATAGAAAAATGTCAACGACGCATGAACGTTCTACGTTATATAAAGGGCACATTGTGGGGTGCCTCTAAATACCAATGGTCTCCCTTTACAGAGCTCTAATCCGATCAGTAACAGATTATGCTATGGAAGTATACTTTAACCCAAACACTCGAAAACAAATTGAATTAATTCAAAATCAAGCTTTACGACTTTGTACAGGAGCAATGAAATCTACCCCTATAATATGTCTTCAACATACATGCAATGAGCTACCCCCTCACTTAAGACATGTCCAAATTTGTTTGAATTATAGAGCTCACCTTCTAACCTTTAACTCTCACCCAAATTTTATTGTGATTTCAGACATTTGGTATGACTGGTTTCCGAATATTAGTAACTATGAATCTTTTAATTTACAAACTAACTAGTTTTTTGCAGATTTTTTAGAGCAAAATGGTCTTTCCAACAACGTTTTTACAAATTACTTAACAAACCCGTCTTTACCACCTTGGACATTAGAACCCATGCCGACTGATTTTTACTTCATCTCCGTTATTTTTGATAAAGCTAACACTGCAGCCAATAAACAAATATTTTTAGAATACGTAGTAAATAGCTATAAAGATTATTTGCATATTTATACAGATGGTTCGAAAACACAACATGACACAAGCGCTGCTTTCTATGTTGACAGGTTTGATGTAAAACATGTAATTAAAATTAATACTCATTGTTCTATTTTTTCAGCAGAGTTATATGCAATACTAAAATCTCTTTATTGGCTTTCTTCAAAAAGATCCGGAAAAACTTTGATTTTAACTGACAATCTTTGTTCGTTACAGGTCTTCAATAATCTATCTTACGGAAAAAACCTACTAGTTAATAAAATTATAATGCTTTACTCAATTTTAGTTAAAAGTGGACTTGAAATAACGTTCTTATGAATCCCTTCTCATTCATTAATTCACGGCAATGAAATCGCAGATCAACTGGCTAAATCGGCAACTACTTCAAATTCATCAAACTCGATCTCCGCCAATACAGCAACAAAACAGGCAAACCTTCAAATCTCAACCTCGGAAATCAAAACAGTAATCAAAAATCATGTTTATGTTCTATGGGACAAATTTTACAAGCAATCTAATACTGGGTTATTTTATAAAAGTTTCTTTCTTTCTGTGTTTTCAATAATTTGTTCGTCACCTACACTTTTTCGTTTACGCACGGGTCACTGCAAACTTAACAGTCATTTACATAAAATTGGTCTTCATTCTTCAGGTTTATATTCGTCGTGTTTTGTTCAGGAGGACGTAGAGCACGTCCTTCTCTACTGTCCTCGTTATTCAATGCCCAGAAATCTTTTTCGTCATCATCTCCAAACCATAAAAGTTAACTTTACTCTACGTTCTATTCTATTGGATATTTCGGAGTCTCATCTTTTATCGTTTATTGTTTCTGCACAATTATTTATTTAATGTTACTTGTTTTTGTACAATGTGTTTTGTTACTTAACAGGTAAAAGGTGCGCAGCAACTTTTCTTTAAAAAAAAAAGGGGGGGATCTAATTTAAGGTTGCACACCTTTCCCTTTTATTGCAATTGTAAATGTAGGCCTACATTGTATTATTAATTATGTATATCGCTTTTATGGTTTATTTTTCGTCCTGGCGCTAAAAAACTATAATCGTTAAAAAGCGCCAATAAATAAATAATAATAATAACAGTAACTAGAATTTGGCTCAGAGAACGGTGGCCGTGTTTGCTGAATGGTCAGGAGACTATTGTATTATTAATTTTTGCTGCATAGTGTTGACTGCGTGTGTGCAAACCGCAGATAAAAAATAAATTCAATTTTTCCTCTCGTGCAACTATAATTTTCTCTACTGGGCGTCATAGAGTTACGCATATTTAAATAAGGGTAGTTGTAACTTGGAGGGATTTCGCTGACCTTATTTAGACAAGCTCAGCATTTCAAGGATGGTTCTAGTTATTTAATTCCATTTCCATCGTTGGACACGCCGGCACCTTTCGGCGGGGAGCGGATTGAGTCTTTCCTTCATTAACAAGAATTTAATCTCTTTCTCTCATCAACAAATTTGAATTTATAAATAGTGTTTCTAACAAAAATTTGAATTTATTATTTGGTCTCTGTACCTAAATTTGAATTTATTCTTCTCCAAAATTTGAATTTAATTCTCTCGCGACCATTAACTATTGTGAAGTTGCAAAGCAAAGGCAATTTACTAAATACGATTGCTTACATAAAAGTCAAATTTACCAAAATAAATTGAACTTTTGAAATGTTCTTCATATAAAAAATCTATAAAGTATTACAGTTAATATCTAGAACGTTCAATTGCTTTGAAAAAAAATCTCCCTTGAAAATAACCTACAAAATTTCTTCCTGATGGGAAATTCCCCCCGGTCGAGGATCCCTGCTCTAGGTAATGCAACATTGCAACAATGCACATCCTTTATCTTAGCTATTGTTATTTATTTATTTGAGTCAGACACAAGGTCCATAGAAAAGAGAAAAAACACTCACAACAACAACAAAAAAAAAAGAAAACAAGCCGGAAAGAAAAATAGAACATTTGAATTACATCTACAATTGAAGACAATGTTTATAATAGTCACTCTGGTAGAAGAAATTGCTATACACCGTATAGTTAACATATACATTACTAGAAAGGCAGCACCATTCTATAAATCGATAAATAAGTTTTCTCTGTAGTGCATCGAAAGTGGGAATATTTGCTTTTACTTGTAGTTCTCTTGCACTAACATTACGCTTGAGCCCATGAATTAACCGAAAGGAATCATTGTATGCAATTCGTAAGTGATTTAATGAAGAGCATAGATATTTAGACCATAAATGACTAGCATAAAACGAAGTACAGTGATAATTAAATAGTATATTTTTTATAGTACGGGAACATTTTGAAAAAGTTGCTTTTAGTTGATATGATTTTCCATATAAATAACGAACTTGCCGACAAATATCGTCATCATTTTTAAGATTATTATTAAGAAAAACACCCAGATACTTTACGTTATTTTTAAATTTTACTAAATTGTTGCAAAGAAAGACTTTTGGAACATTTGAAATTGAAAGATATTTAGGCAAGAATAATACACCAACTGATTTACTACAATTAAATATAATATCATGTTCAACGGCGTAGTTACTACACACATTAAGTAAATCTTGTAGACCATCTAAACTAGGAAAAAAGCAACTTAAATCATCAGCATAAATAATATGATTAAGTCGCGAGTTGCCAAGAAAGCAACCAACTTTTACACAATTTAATTTAACTGATAAGTCATCAATATATAAAGCAAACAGGTATGGACTAAGCACATTACCCTGTCTAACACCATTTGATACAGAAAAAGGACTAGATAAACAGTTACCCCATTTTACTTTCATATTTTGTTTACTATACCAATAGTATAAAATTCTAACAAAACAAGTAGGCATATTTCTCTGTATTAGTTTTTTAAATAACATATAATGGTTAACCCGATCAAAAGCCTTTGAAGCATCTAAAAAAGCACAATACACTAGGCTACCTTGTTTATGATACGATGATATTAATTGCTTTAAAGTGAAT
Organism: Diplosoma virens; assembly: GCA_963680785.1. Lineage (NCBI taxonomy): Eukaryota > Metazoa > Chordata > Ascidiacea > Aplousobranchia > Didemnidae > Diplosoma > Diplosoma virens. The sequence goes on from OY796892.1 coordinate 34,299,275, forward strand.
ACACACATATCACTTGAAACTTTAGCTTTAAAACCAAATTGATTATCACATGTTTTAAAAACCTTAGAGCAGATATCAAGTATAATATGTTCAAACAATATAGATAAGATGGTAGCTATAGCAATAGGACGGAAGTTGTTAGCATCATTAATATTTCCATTAATATTCTTAAGAGTTGGAATTATAACAGTATCAAGACAATTACTGTAGAGGGAATGTATCCATGCTTTAAACACATATTATAATATAAACTCAAATAAACATTTATGATTGGGTCACAAAAACGAAAATGTTCAGCTGACAATTTATCAACACCAACAGCTTTGTTTAGCGGTAATTTTACAAGAAGTGAGCGCACTAGCTTTATGCTACAGTAAAATTTGTTTATGTTTTTGTATTGTGCACCATCACAAAGATGATCAAGAACAGCTGTTTTATGGCATTGTGATTGTGAAGAATTTAGTAGCTGGCTATATTGACTTCTCCACATTTCAGTTATGGATATGGGAGTGGAATTACCCTCTATTTCAGTAGGAAAAAGTTTCTTTTTACCAACTGATTTAACTTTTGAGCAAAATTGCTTTTTTGATCTGTCATTCTATAAAGCTGTGGCAAGGTAATCAGCTTTACATTGCTCATTTCTCTTTTTGCATTCTTTCAGAGCTTTTTTGAAAATCCTACGCTTTTCTTTCATATTACTATAACTTTGACTACCTATGCATCTACCATCAGCTATCTATTCTTGAAATATAGTTCTTGCACAATCATGTAAGTGTTTCACATCTTCATTCCACCCAGAAATTTGACTTTTATGAGGTCTACTACATTTGGATTTTTTAAAACAAATTTCAGATGCTGTTAGAATAGCAGAAACTATGTCAGCATAGAATTTGTCAATAAACTTATGGTGGTTTAACTTGTCACACAGTGAATTGTTGCAATGTATAACATCAAAAGGTACTTCAATTTTGTTTAAAAAATGTTTACACCACTGTTCATAGGCTTTTTTTTGACCAATTTTTAACTTGAGTATGCACATTTTATCGTTGTTTTTGTTTTGCTGCATTTCCCTTTTTCCGTAGTGTAACTACGTTGACGCAGGGCCGTAAATTCATCAGGTCAGGCCCCGGTGCAAACATCTATTATGGAGCCCCCATTTTTTCTGCATTTAATATTCAATTGACCTACTTTTCTCAACACAAGAATCATTGACGACTCCGCATTATAGAAAAAATTTTCAATTGAAATAATGAATCAAAAAAGCATTGAGCTGAATAGGTCGTCGTTGTCGTCGTTTGAAGGGTATCCACTCCAGGTCAGACACAAACAGGACTGGGGCCGAGGGTTTATCCTTTTACTACCCCAGACTGCTGCACTGCCTGGATCAGATGCTGGCAGTGACGTCATTAAGCCAGTATCGAGTTTCGTCATCCAAAACCGTCAGACCTCGTGCTCCATGTGGTGCCCGATGAATAGGGCACGCTGTTAGTACATGGTCTGCGGTTTGCTCAGAGGCGCCACATTTGCAATTCGGTGAAGGAGCGAGACCCCATTTGTGCATGGACGAATGGAATCGCCCAACACCAGTCCCCAGATGGTAGGTGCTTTCACGCAGCCTGGGCCGCAAGTAAGTCTGCTCATTGATTCTAAAAATGACAGACCGAAACCGAACCTACCAAAACGGAAGGGTATCCACCCATTCCGATGTTCAGTGTGGGTCTGCTAATCGGAAAACGTCCTTTTCAGGACGGGGCAATGTTAAGATAAAACTGCCCTTTTCAGGGCACATTGCCAACAAGTTCCGAAGACCCACTATTCTTCAGCTGAACATCGAAGGCCTCACTGCAAGCAAGATGAACGTTCTTCATCACCTCGCTATGCAGTCTGAGGCACTCGTCATCCTACTGCAAGAGACCCACTGCACTGATGCAGAGAAGTTGGTACTTTCAAACTACCAACTAGCGGGGTCTTCTTTAAGCAGAAAGCATGGCCTTGCCACGTTTGTCCACGAGCGACTGAGATACATGCTTTTGGACCTATCTCCACCGACATCGGAGATCGAGTGGTTGTGTGTGGACGTTGCTGGCTATAAAATAGTCAACGTCTACAAACCACCGTCAACGCATTTGCGATCGCTGGATCTCCCAGTGTATCCTCACCCCTGTCTGTACGCTGGCGATTTTAACTGTCGTCATGCTGACTGGGGTTACGATGACAACAGTCCGGACGGTGAGTGCTTGGCTGGTTGGGCAAGTATTAATTGTCTTGCCCTCCTATATAATGCCAAGGACGCTGCCAGTTTTTATTCTGGCCGCTGGAACACTGGCACCAATCCAGATCTAGCGTAGGTCCAAACAGTCGCTTACCGGATAGACATGTCCTTGACAAGTTCCCCAGGTCACAACATCGACCTTCGCTTATTACACCACCAAGGTTTGCTATGGCAGTGCCAAGCATGCCTGTTAAGCGATGGAACTTTTCATGCTTTGCTTATGTACATTGCATATACTTAAATATTGTTACTAAGCGTGAATAAAATATCATCATCATCATCATCAACTTCCGCAAGGCCAAATGGAGTCACTACATTGCTTTGACGAATAAATTCGCAAAGACTTTGTTGCCGCCTGATTCACTTGATGTGGATGCGGCTTACCAGGACTTCTGTAACACCATTAAGAAAGCAGCCAAAAAGACTATCCCACGCGGGTATCGAAATAACTATATTCCGTGTTGGGATGCAGAGTGTGAATCCCTCTATAAAACCTTTCTGCAGTCTCCTCAGGGAGACGACTCAATTAAGTTTGGCTGCTACTGCTCTGCTTGCCAAGCTTGACAGAAAGCGGAGGGATCGATGGTCCGAAGCAGTTCGGAGCATTGACTTCTCACAGTCTAGTCGAAAAGCGTGGAGTATTTTGAACAACTTTACTGGTAGGTCACGACACTCTCCTCGTCACTGTCCCGTTTCAGCCGATGCTATTGCATCTCAGCTGGTTAAAAATGGGAAATACGAGGCTGTTGACTGCAATTCATCTCGACTTGTCTGTAAAGAAGTGTCTGACCTTTGGAGGGCCACAACACCAGACGCAGTAAATATCTCTGACAATTTTTCACAGAGAGAATTTACTGCTGCCCTTCAACATATAAAACCAGGTAAAGCTCCGGTACATGATTCCATCTGCCCCGAGCTTATACTCCATGCCGGAGCTGCTTTGAAGTCCTGGTTACGTGACTTCCTTTCTTCCTGTTTGCGCCGACTCAAAATTCCCAAGATCTGGAGAAGAGCGCTTGCGGTCGCGATCCCAAAACCAGGAAAGCCCGTGGGGGACCCAAAGAGTTATCGACCGATATCTCTGCTCTGTGTCCCCTAAAAGATCCTCGAGAGGCTTATCTACGCCCGCGTTGAGCCATTAGTCGATCCACTGCTCCCTAAAGAGTAGGCTGGGCTCCGACGCGGGAAGTCAACCGTAGATCAAGTTGTTCTGCTAACCCAGAACATCGAGGATTCTTTCGAGGCTAAAAAGAAGGCCGGTGCCGTATTTATCGATCTGACAGCTGCTTATGACACTGTCTGGCACCGTGGCCTTACCTGCAAGCTGCTGACTGACAGCAAGCAAAGCAGGCTACGCCGTCTTAAAAACGGCGTTCCTCAGGGATCGGTCTTAGCTCCCCTCCTATTTAACATCTATACATACGATCTTCCTTCCATGATTTCCAGAAAGTTTGCTTATGCTGATGATCTAGCATTGTTGCATTCTTCTGGAAACTGGAAGGACTTGGAGGGGATCTTAAGCCAAGACATGTCTACACTGTCAGCGTATCTCCAGACTTGGAGGTTGAAGCTCAGTCACACTAAGACGGTGACGGCAGCCTTTCATTTAAACAACCGAGAGGCTAAACGTGAGCTAAAGGTCTACAACAACGGTGGACTTTTACCGTTTTGTCTAACCCCTACTTACCTTGGGGTAAAACTGGACAGATCGCTCACGTTTCATCACCATTTAGTGGCATTGCGCAAAAAACTATCATCGCGCGTCACACTGCTGAGGCGACTCGTGGGCTCGGGATGGGGTGCTGGTGCTAAAACACTACGCATAGCCACCTTGTCTCTAGTCTACTCAACAGCTGAGTACTGTGCGCCAGTCTGGTGTCGCAGTGCTCACACCCGTCTCATTGACAGTGTCTTGAATGAAGCCTTGCGCATAGTTACTGGATGCCTGCGTCCCACTCCAACGGACCACCTACCTGTACTTTCAGGCATCCAGCCAGCTGAGCTTTGCCGAATGGGAGCGACACTCTCCTTGGCTTACCGTGGATCTCTGGACCCCGATCATATCTAGCATGGTCTTAAAAGTGGGTCCGCAGATAATCGCCAAGTGAGACTAAGATCCAGACGCCCGTTTGTGCCAGATGCGCGGAATCTCTTGGACAACCTTGCCAGACTTGGCATCCGCGCCTCTGAATGGACAAATCACAAATGGAAAACGGAGTACTGTGAAAATGCTTCCAGGCTCCGTGCTTTTGTGCCCGAGACCGGTGCCAGGCCTGTTGGGATGGGCTTACCCCGAGCAGCTTGGGTTAAGCTGAATAGGTAAAATGGGGCTAAAGCTAAGTTTAGCTACTGTGACTGCAAATCAGGGGTGTCCAACCCGCGGCCCTCAAAGCCTTTTAATAGGGCCCGCGAAGGAATTTTTAATCAGACACTCCATCAAGTTGAATTATTACAGCGCATTTAAGCATAAAAATTAAAATGGCTCTAGTTTTTGTCATGATAAGTAAAACTTACTGACTTCCCACCGAATACCTAAGTCAATACATGAAAATATATTTTGTTATACAAAGAAAAATAAAACCCAAAATTGCCTTACTTCATATTTCTGTTATTGGTAAACCTTGTAAAAGCACAAATTTTATTATAGTATTTTTTTTCACTAAATTGAAAATAAATTTTCAAATATTATCTGCTTTTTCATGACAATATCTGAATTGTAACAAACACATTATATTACAACTTTTTTCTACTATTTTTTGCAAATTAATATTTCAACTGTGTGGCCTGCAAAAGTCTCAAGCAAATCAAGCAAATAACTTTGCTCTCTATTCAGTTTTAAGTGTTCTCTTTAAAAAGAGACAAAAACGTAGTCATCACTTTCAACCAATGTCCAAAATTTGGAGTGATGTCCAAAAGTGATAACCTTCTTTTTTGTTAGAGATCACTATAGTGAGGCTCTCAAACAGAATTGAATGCGGTTCTCGAGCTAAAAAGTTTGCCCACCCCTGTTTTAAACTATTTAATTTGCAAACTCAACTGAAACTTACTAAAATTGTGGTAACACAAACAAAATACAATGAAAACAATGTTCCACCAGCGCAACTGCAAAAGACACCGCTAAGCCGCAAGGGCATACTGGCGGCAACTGACATTGTGCATGGTCGCTGTACCTTTGAACACAGCGATGTGATGTTAATAAGAAAAGGAAAGCGAAAAGAAGATAATTAATACATACGTCCGAGCCATAGTCAGAGAATGTTGTGTAATCATGGGTGGGAGAAACAACAAACTCAAAGACCAAAAGTGTCTGGACCAAAAAGGGTCAGGCGGGCAAAGCAACCCACCAAAAGAAATCCTGCCACGGGTCAAAAGGACCATTTCAAAAGCATATGGCCGGACAAAATACATAGAAATAAAAACATGCAATTAGTAAGCAAGAATAGGTGCAAAAAGAAGTAAATTATGTGAATTTTTCATCCAACTGGACGGGCCGTAATGATCTGGATGTTGCCTTTTAAGTTGCATCAGGCTTTTATCATCATCAATTTCTTTGTCCAATTAGGTGGAGTTACTTGTAATAATAAAAACCAGCAGCAGATGTTTTAAAATTTGTGAAGTCTATTACCATTAAAAATTACGTTGCTATAAAGTGCTTTTGAAATTCTGTACGAAATTTACTATATGATTTTATCTGTTTAATGCTTGATGGGACTTTATTCCAAGAAAAAGGACCTTTGTATCTTAAAGATTGTTTAGTTATATTTAATCTAGAAAATGAGGGATAGAATTTGGACTGGTTTCTTGTATATTTGGTGAAATTGTCGTTTACCAGGTTATTTTGAAAAAAATGATTAAAGCATGGTGGTAACATTCCGTTTATATATTTATAAATAAAACAAGTTATTTCTAATTCGGTTATTTGATCAATTGTCATTATGTTGTTGTTTGGCAAGATGTCAGTAACGTTGGCTCTGTGATGTAATCCAAATGTCAATCGTATAAATTTATTAGCGATTTGTTGAATTTTTGAGGCTGTGGTTTTATTACCAATATGCCAAGTTGTAATACAATATCTTATATGACTGATTATCAGGGAGTTGTACAATACAAGCAGAGTTTTTTTGTCAAAGTGTTTTGAAATTTTTTTGATAGTACCATAACTTACGCAGATTTTTCGTAGAACAAAATCCATATGCAATTTCCAACTTAAATGTTCATGAAATATTATTCCCAAAAATTTAGTTTTTGGTTGCTGAGAAATAAATTTATTTCTGATTGAAATCGTCAGTTTTTTTGATGGAGGCTTTGTTTTGGGTGTGCGAAAGATCACATAATGTGTTTTGTCAGTGTTTAGAAATAGTCGATTTGCTTATCTATGTTCACTAACTCCTTGTTTACAGCTTCATATAAGGTTTCATGGCAATTACTTTTTAAAAATATGTTAGTGTCGTCTGCGTACATGATGCATTTTCCTAAGGTCAAGCAATTATTTAAATCATTTACATAAATTAAGAATAGTAAAAGACCTAAAATTGAAACCTGAGGGACACCATATTTTATTGACTCAGTATTGGAGTAGATATTATTTATTTCAACTAATTGTTTTCTGTTGCTAAGATAGCTACAAAACCAATCATGCGCTACACCACGAATTCCACAACGCCATAATTTGGATAGTAAAATTTTATGATCAATGGTATAAAATGCTTTAGATCAGTGGTTCCCAAAGTGAGGTCCGCGGACCTTTTTGGGTCCGTGAAGCACTTTCAGGAGGTCCGCGAAAGAAATTTGGTACAGGCCTTACTGTACTCATAGCTTAATAATTTCAGTACAGCAATATGTACTAAAACTCTTTGTAAATATAAACGAAGTGATTGCAATTGCAAACACACATTTTGCCGCCCTTTTACCTCTACGCAATCTATGCTTGCGAGATTCATTTTTTGCTTCCTGTGCGTTCGTGTGATCACAATACCCCCTATGGCGTCACAGAGAGAAAATCAGCCGTTACTCAGTCTTTTTGTACATGTGTTGGTAAAGAAAAGAGTAGGCTACTGGTATCAGTAGGTAGATTATGAAGATATGCCAGTTGAAGTTTTGCACTTTTCTAAATTGCTGTTTTACATTTTTGTGTTAAAGTAGATAAATTCCGGAAGATAGCGTTAGCGTTATGTAAGTAAAACGTAGCCTACCCACACAAACACTAAATTATATATTTTAGCTATCAAATTTAGCGTCTTGCATATATTGAGTTTGTATTTTCAGCTCTGTAAGAATTTTAATATCTCCTAAAAAGAAATTCAGATACGACGAGTCATTTGTACAGTTTGGGTTCATTGTGATTAATACAGGTGGAGAAGAGAAACCACAGTGCGTTTTATGCCACAAAGTGTTGGCAAGCTCTTCATTAAAGCTCTGCAAATTGAAGAGGCACTTGGAAACGCATCATCCCAACTCAACAAACAAAGGCGTAGACTTCTTTAAACGTCATGGTCGAAATTTAGAAAATGCTAGACTTGATAGTACGGGAAAGTTTTTTAAAGAAAATACAGCTGCTTTAAAAGCTTCCTATGAGGTTGCAAGAGAAATTGCAGTTGCCAAAAAGCCCCACAGCATCGGTGAACAATTGATCATGCCTTGTTGCAAAATTGTTATGTCAAATTTACTGAGCAATTCTGAAATGGAGAAATTGAAACAAGTATCTCTTTCAAATAATACTGTAAGTAGGCGAATTGCTGAGCTGTCCAACAACATTTTGTCACAAGTAGTTTCGAAGATACAAAATTCAAAGTTTAACTTTTTCGCAATTCAGCTTGATGAAACAACAGACGTTGCTAATCTAGCTCAAGTTTGCGTATATGTACGCTACATTCATGAAGAACATTTGGAAGATGAATTCTTGTTTTGCGAAAGGCTTGACACAAGAACAACGGCAAAAGACATATTTAACAAAGTTGATAGATTTTTTGAGGAGCACGATATCCAATGGAAGCACGTTATTGGCGTTTGCACCGATGGCGCTCTTGCAATGCTCGGTTGTCGCTCTGGCTTCCAGACTTTGGTGAAAGAAAAGTCCCCAAACGTTGTTGGTACTCATTGTATCATTCACCGTCAGGCTTTAATGGTCAAAACAATGCCCGATGAATTATCCTATGTTATGAATTATCGTACAGGTACGGTGACTATGCACAATTTTTTTGTGCATGTTATAACGTACTCGTATATCGTTTAGTTGCCGTCTCCCTATTTGCAACCTTTGCTCTATTTTGTCTTCAATTATTATCAATTGTTTCTTTTGGGTGCGAATAAAAACAAACTACTACTACTACTACAATGCTCTTGACAAGGTAATTAAAACAGTGAATTTTATAAAAGCAAATGCACTTAATTCTCGCCTTTTTGCGGAATTGTGCAAAGAAAGCGATTCCGTGTTCGAAAACCTTTTGTTGCATACACGCGTTAGATGGCTGTCAAAAGGGAAAGTGCTGAAGAGAGTTTTCGTTTTGCGAAAAGAAATACACGAATTTCTACGCGATGTAAAACCAGACATGCACAAAAAGTTTCTGATGATCGTTTCTTGATGTTGCTGTCGTTTTTGGTGGACATCTTTGAATCCGTTAACTCCGTAAACCTGGCACTGCAAGGCAAAGAAGTAAACGTGCTCCACTGCCATAAAAAGTTGAAGGCTTTTAACATGAAACTCTCACTGTGGCATTCCAAACTGGACAAAAAAATTTTGCTTCTTTTCCATACCTCAATGAATTTTTGGATGAAAATGAACTTCAAATGAGTGATGTGATCCTCGAAGTGATGAAGCGGCACGTTTCTATTTTCAATGAAGAAATTTCCCGCTATTTTCCGAATTTACAAGAATTTGATAAACTTTATCGTTTCATCAACTCTCCGTTTGGACTCGAATTGGACAATTTGCCTTCATCTAACAATCAAATTCAAGAACAGTTTATTGATATGGCTAATGATGGAAGTGCAAAAAATCTTCACCGTGAAATGTGTTGCAGTGACTTCTGGATAGCAATGGCACAGACTTATCCAGATAAAGATGGCTCTAAAAGTGCTCATACCATTCGCAACAACCTACAAGTGTGAGGCAGCTTTTTCGACTTTGCTCCATATCAAAACCAAATACCGAAACAGGCTGGATGTCACAAACGACATGAGAGTTGCCCTATGTAAAACTAGTTCCAAAATAGACGAATTGATTGCCGCGAAGCAAGTGCACCCATCCCATTAAACTTCGTCAATTACTGTATATTTTTGCTCTGTGTAGGCCTCTTTTTCACTATATGGTACTTTGATGTTGTGGTTGTGATCGTTTAATTTTTTAGTCTTTCAGAGAAGGCGCCAAACATTAAAAAAATTGCAAGGGGTCCGTTGTGAATTTTTTTTTTAAAGTTTGGGAACCACTGCTTTAGATAGATCAAGAAATATGCCAAGTACATGTTCTTTGTTTTCAAAAGCTTCAGCAATATTTTCAATTAATAATGAAGTTGCGTGACTAGTTGAGTGATTTTTTCTGAAGTCAAATTGATATTTATAAAAAAAGTTTTGTTTTTTTAAGAATAATACTACACGATTGTATATTAACTTTTCCAATATTTTTGACATGGAGCAAAGAAAGCTGATTGGGCGATAATGCATACATCAGTTACACTACCCTTTTTATAAATTGGTGCTGCTTTTGCAGTTTTAAAGTCAGAGATAAATTTACCACAAGCTAACGAAAGATTGAACACATGTGTTAGAGCTATTAATATATTGTCTGGTGTGCTTTTTAAAATAGTTGGGGAATTTCATCAATGCCGGTACTTTTTTTAGGCTGAAGGTCACTGATTAGTTTTTTTATTTCAGTTAAACTAGTTGGATAGAGATAAAGTGTGCTCAATGTGGGAGATTGCATAAATGTTTGAAAACTATGAGATGTTTGGGGTAAATCTGATACTAAATTATTTGCAACATTGATAAAGTAGTCATTAAAATAATTAGTAATCTGGAGAGAGTCATTCACCAAATTATTGTTTATGGATATGGAAGAACATACTGATGATTTAACTTTACCTAATTGTTTTAGGGCGAGTTGGTCACGATTTGCCCAGTATCTAATTGTCGACGGCTTGCCGGCTGTAGTAAATTGTCACCACCTTCACTAACTAACACTATCGTAATCACACTATCTTAACATCACTAACTAATCGCTGACTAACCTAACACTATCGTTACTAACCCTAACCCAAATTGACAGTGTCTACCAGTCGACAACCTATCGACGGCCGAGAATGGTCTTATCCCGACTTAAGGCAACCGTCAATTGATGCCAATTCATTGCTTTTCAGTTGAAATTTTTTATCTAGAAATATGACTGGAATTAGATTTGCTTGCTGAGACAGCCAAACAGGGGAAAGTACGGTAAAGTGTCTTTCTCAAGGACACAACAGAATATAACCCGAGTGCGTTTTAAAGCGTTGATTGCTTTTGCCATCTAAACAACGCTCCTCGATCTTGCTGCCGATTTACTGCCGACTTTGCTTGCTCCTTGACCTTGCTGCCGACACAAGATCAGTATCAGTATCAGTATCTTTTAAGATAAGCACAAATTGAAGTTGGCGTTAGAAAGGTGTTGATTGTATGACGTTATTTTGCTTAAAAGTGTTTAAAAATATTATCAAAAAAAATTTTTTTTAATGTTTAATAGTTTTATTAGTAACAAACAAAATTTAGCCTGATTAGATGTAGGCCGATTCTTGCTAGTCAGGAGGAAAATATAGAGATAAAATAAAAATTAGGTTTATACTGTAGAAGCGATGATGTTAGTAGGAATAATTATGATAGTAAAAAATGAAGGTTCAAGCTTATTGTAATAATTTTAAATTTATTTGAGATACTTTAAATATGATAATTTTGCACTAACTTTTTAAATCTTGGGCTATAAGGCTTGGGTTGCGCCAGATGTGTAGATCAAAGACCCCAGTGTTATTTTTTTATGTAAGCTCTAAAAATCTGAAATGCTTTTGTTTTTTTTTATTTCGTCTCAATATTTATCCACTTGACTCGCAGGAAAGCGACGGAGACACTATGCATAGGGCAAGCAATTACCCCGACCTGCTTCCGTAGATACCAAGATATTGCTTTCCGTTAAAAATTTTTTATTCTAGTTTTTTAGTTTTTGCAAAGATATGATTGAAATTTTGAGCCGCTTGCTAAGCCGCCAAGCAGGGGAAAGTGCCGTAAAGTGTTTTTCCGAAGGACACAACAGAATGGTGCGAATAGGTTTTGAACCGAGACCATGTGGATCTCAACACGGCGCTCTAACCACTCGACACGTAAAGTTAAACATTTTAATTCATGTTGGGTTTTTAAGTAGTAGCATGCACTCGAACTACCTCTATCAGAAGTGGCTTACTCAACTCGATTAGTTAACTTTGCTCAATGTTGAACTTTTCGCTTGTTTGCTTTTCCCTGTTACCTTACAGCCGTTATGCGTTAGTTAGTACTTGGTCAGTCAGTAATCCAGTTAGCATGCGCTGATTCAAAAAAGTTTTTTTTTAAGGGGGCAGAAATTTAATATTAATCAAACAAGAATACATGAAAAAAACGAAACGAAAGCAGGACCTCAGGAATAAGAAGTATAGTTCATAATCGCTCAAACCTAATCAGCTTTTTATTGTTCTCCCTTCAAAACACGACTTCAATTTTATTAGAGCTGGTTAGCTTTAAGCTGTAAACTTGGACCAAAGGGTTTAGCTGCTCTTTTGGGAAATTAAACTAAAGGGATTATTTCTTATTAAACAACGTTTAGTAGCGATTAGCTAAATTAGTGACACAAAAACGTAAATTTTCTTTTAGTTCCAATTGTAACGAACATTTTAAAATTTTGATTGTTTAGAAAGCTATTGGTGATTAAAATATTTAGGTCTATGTTTTTTATGTCAAAATAATTAGAGAAAAACAATTTTTAAAATAATTATGTTATTGAAAAAAAATAGTTAATGTTTTTTCTGCTACCGATAGAATCACATATTAAAGGTTGATTTTTCAAAATGTGAATCTTATCACAAAAATTTATTTTGTATGAGATATAATTACCCTGTAAAAAAGCTGCAGTGATTTCTTTGATCATTTTAGTCGGCGCATTTAATGTTTGCGAAATTTTGCGAGATTTTTAAAATTTTGCTGCATGTTTTTTTAACAGCAGGCTATGCAGGGGTGGTCCTGTGGGCATTGGACAAAGCTTAAAAGCTGAGGCGTCACGTGCTACTAACTTTTGGACTAATCTTTCGTGACAATGAATCGATTACCAAAAAAAGTCTTCACTTCTAATTGGAGCAGAAAAGTGCATTAATTTGATTATATAAGTACTTTTCCATAATAAAGGAAAAACCACAAAAAAGGTTTTCATTTTAATGTAAAAAATAACAGGCAGCCTTTCACAGCTAAGGTCAGTTTTGATTTATGATAAAAATTAATCAAAATAAAATAGCTATTATTTGCACCTACCAAAATAAAATGTCTTAGTAAAAAGTGCACGGTCCAACAGAACTTCCCGGCCCACGAGGAAGCCGAGAACTCTGTTGAAGAGTGATGTCATAAATCATCGTCATATCAATTATTTATTCTTGTATCTCGTAGAATTGCGACGGTGACACTAGACTTTTTATAACAGTCTTCAAGCAATTTTAAATAGCGATTTCCAGAATGTTGAGATTGCATACAATAGCCATAATTTACTCACCAGGTTTTATATTAGCAAAAATTACGAATTGGGGTAAATCTTATAATCTTGTTTGATGACAGAGTAAATAACCTAAGCAAGAGATTGAAACCGGGGTAAAAGAAAAAAAACTAACCCTTATTTGATTTCTATGTTATAGTTTTCCAGAGAAAAAGAAAAAATTATTTCAAAAATCAAGAATAAACTAAATTTAAGAGATTCACTTTTTCAATGTGACAGTTAAAAGTGTTTATTAATATTGAATCAATATTTCAGCCACAATAAATACCGTAGAAACTAAAAAAAAAATCAAGTTTTTATGCGAACGGCTTAAGCAATAAAAATTTATAATTATTGCAAATCTTAAACAAAAATTGAAAAGATTGGAATAGGCTACATATCTCCAAATTTTAAGTAAAAGTGAGCTTAAAAATTAACTTATTTCAATTTTTTTTTTGTTCAAGATAAGTCTTTCATTGTTGTTCTACTGCAGAGAACAGAAAAAATTTTAGCCAATAGCGTTTAAAGAAGTTATTAAAATCTGTTCAGAAATGCTAAGTAAATTATGTTGATTGACAACATTTAAAATGGAGAAAAAGTGTACAACTTTTATATTTTTTTAAGAACGCTCTTCAAATAGCAACAAGCATTAGTTGATTTCTCGCAGATTGCAAGGTAAATCTATCTCTCTTTATACTGCTTAATACTGCTGAGTAAACATTGGAAAATTAGTAATATCGAAGTATAGATTAGCCTAACTGTTTTTCTAGCAGATAAGTTTCTGTCAAGAAACAAACAATTCACTGCTATTAATTTTTAATTATTAACAAAACAAAACGTCACGTTTCAGAACAGAACTGCGTGTCTTAGCCTAACTGTTTTTCTAGCAGATAAGTTTCTGTCAAGAAACAAACAATTCACTGCTATTAATTTTTAATTATTAACAAAACAAAACGTCACGTTTCAGAACAGAACTGCGTGTCTTGCTTAGCGGAACGTCAAATTTTGTTTTGCTGATAATAAAGTCAGCGAGATATTTGTTTATTAGCAGAAATTTAGTCACCGGAAGAACAGTTAGGCTAACCTAGCTAATTAAATTTTGAGTTAATCTTTCCCGACAAACAGCAAAAATGCATTTGTGCGCAATATCGAAGTGGCAAAAAAGCTTTGTTTAAAGTTTAAGATTTATCTATTTGGATCAATTTTTTATTGTAAATAAAGTTTATAGCACTAGTAAACAAATGCTTGTGTAATGCTCTCTTTCAGTCAGAACGTTTCAAGATGTGACCAATTTATTAAAACTTCATCGTAAGTCAGTCCAATATTTTAGCATCTTTTAGAAGAAATTTTTTTCTCTAACTAACTTGGTTATACTTTTTTTTTAAATGAAAGGGAAAAAAGTTTGGTTCAACGTTTTTAAATCAGCCTATTTCCTTTAGGCTTTTTATCATTTGAACCTTGCTCTAGAAAAGGTTAGTAAGCATTCTTTTATGTTTCTATTTGTTAGTATTAATTTTGATAACCAATGTTTTTGGTCAAGACAAAATTTATAAAAATTTCAACTGAAAAACTACAACTTTTTTTTGTTTATATAGTCTTTTTATAGCATCATACAAAAGCTACACTTTTTTATACCAACAACATTTTATTGCCAGAAATACAGTACATTTTAACAATGTCGTAAGATAAGAAGTTGAAAATGCACAATTAAATACAAAATCCTATTTCACTATTCTATAAATGTTTACTTATACAAACTGTAGGACGTTGTTCACAGCCAAACGTTGTCAAGTCACAAATGATGTGAAAAAAGTTTTTGATTTTGCAACGGATTTTTTCTGTTTACTTTATATCGAGTAAAATCAATTTGTCAGATGTGGTTATCGCAAGATGAGATTCTTTCGCTATTGATCCTTTTAAATACGTCAAGTCAGTCAAGTTTGCCTTGTTTGAAGTCACAGTTGCAAGTGATTACCTATAGTGTTAGTGTGCGGGTCAAACGTTTCGTGTCACATATACTTCATGATTTATATTAATTTCACTGTAAATTTAATAAAGACAACTTATAAATTTCTGTCAATATATTATTTATCAAAAGTGGACTTTTTTTTGCTAAAATTTTAAAAATTATTTTTTTAAAAACTTTTTGATCAATCAATAAATTTCAAACGATGTACACTTTTAAGGATAGAAACAGATGCTAATCACAGCCTTAACCTTATTGATTCTAAATGTTATTTTGTTATGCGAAAGTCTTTTTAAGCTGCTTTATGTCTTTGCTCAAAATTTTCTATGAATAAATGAAATTTTTATTTATGGGTTCATACATTATTTTGTTAGTTTAGAGCAGGGGTTCTTAACCAGAATTGCGATATCTGTTTTTAAAGGGTGCCTGGTAGCCAAATTATCCAGGTTAGCTAGGTCGATATCATCGAGACAGCAGCAAAAATGACACTGAAACACTGTAAATGTATAATGTATTACTGTAATCTACTTTTTTTTAATGCAAACTTACTCACATTTTTGTATGGTGTTATTATGTTGTCAGTTACTTGTTTAAAAATTTAATAACAATCATTTTCTTATTTAGCCAATTCTAAAAAAGGGTGCGAGAATTGGTTTCTGATTTCAAAGGAATGTTAGCGAAGAAAAAGGTTAAGAAACTCTAATTTAGAGAAAAAAACAGCTTTTGTTATTTGTTTATTGGCAATAAATAAAATTAAAATTATTGTGATGATTTGTTTTGTTTGGTTCTCATGGAATAAATTCAATCATAGTTTTCGGCTAGGGTTAAAGAAACTAAAAATTCGGTTTTAGAAACTTGCAATTTGTAAAACTTTCGAAAAACTTTATTATTATCTTCATGAAATAAAAAAAATATAAAACAAACAGTTTTATGAATTTTTCGGAAAAGGTTTTTACTTATAATTATTTGTTAGACAGGGTGGGGCGTAAATATGGAAACAAATTAAAATCGATATTATAATGTAACGAAAAATATATCTAACAATTTACAGATATGTACGATTACATGAAAATCTACGCAAAGCAAACAAAATAATTTTATTCGAAATGGCTCCCATTGCTTTTGATTACCGCCGGCAATCTTCGGCGAACATCCTCCGCGGAGGCACGCAGCTGTTCTTGTGGAATTTCTTGCCATGCTCGCAGTAGAGACTGTTTTAAATCGTCCACACTGTAGTGAATTTTTTTCACTACACTGTAGTGAATTTTTTTCACTACATTGGCTTCGAGGATGGACCACACCGAAAATTCCATGGGATTCAGATACTGTCATTTCTTCGATTATGAGCGAATTTAATTGTGAAGATCTTTTCATCTGACTAAACAATCGCACCCGCCGTGCCAGACCTGAATTCCTTCAGAAGAACTTTGTTTCTCTCCAATCTTTTTTGCTTTACAGTTGCTGACAGAGTTTGTCTCTTTTGGAGGATGAAAGAGGACATTTTCAGGTCTTTGTGGATGAGTCGTCTCATGGTTCTGGGACTCATGTCAATAGACTTTGCCATTTGTCACATGGATCTCCTCTCTCGAATCCACTTAATCATTGATTTAGACCGGTGCGTGGTTTTCCACTTCGTTTGGGTGCGTGGTCTACCACTTCTTGGAAGATCAGATAAATCCCCTCTTTCATTGAAACGTGTCAATGTCTTTCAGACAGTGGATCTCGCAATTGAAAGTGTCTTTGCGATAGCGGAATCTGACTTTCTGGCACGATGTAATGCAATTATAGCTTCTCTCTTGTTTGACATTTTCGAATCGTTTAAAATTTAGCAAAAAATTATTTGATATCGTGATAGAGTGATGTCTTAGCTATAATAAAACGTATTTCCTACTTATGAACTATTCTATAGTAACAAAATATAATTTAGCTTAAAAAATTGTTTCCAAACTTATGCCCCACCTTGTACAAATAGTTGTTTCTAATGCTAATAAACTTAAACTAAACAGCAAAGGTTTTTCTTTGTTTAATATAGGCAATTGTAGCTAGCAATAACTGAATCGAGTTTAAAAAAAAAACTAACTCCTACTGTATATACGTACATAATAAAATTTGTTTTAAAGGTGTATTTGTTATCATGAAAAAGAAAAAAAGACGTTTGCTGTTATGTGACAATGTTGCAATTACGGAAACAGAACAAAAGAAGTTGTGGCAAAAATCGGTTTGTCAATCAAGTGTGGGGCGTTTCTGTTTTAAAATCATAAGGAAACTCTGCTAGTTTAACAGAAATTTAACGCAATTTTTATTAGAAATTCGGTCGTTGCATTATAAGAATTTACAAAACCAAAATAGAAATTATAAAAAATGTTTTATTAAAGCATCCAAAAGCAAAAGCTTTCGAAACCGTCATACTCTTATATTCTGTTTAAATTATAATTTTGGCCATATTTTAAATTCTGCAGCTGACAGAATTTTAGTATTTGATAAATGTTGAAACAGATACGACAACGACAAAACAATTTTACGACAACATCAAACAAGTTTAAGTGAGACAGTTGTGTGAGCAAGTAAGAAAGTTTTTGGTTTTTAAACTTGAGTTATATTAGCAAAAGAAGAACGTTTTGCTAATTTTAATTGCTAAGGTCAAGAAAAACAAAAACCTCAGCCAATTGCACAGCAACAACCAACCCGGCCATTTTAATCGTATTTAAAAAAGGGTCAAGTGCAGTGGTTTTCAAACTTTCATGGTTCGTGACCCCTTTTCAAAGACTCTCAGCACCGTGAGCTCCTGATTAGAATATTGTCCCAAAAGACTAGTGAAGAGTAAAAAAGAAGTCATCACGTTAAAACTGTCTCTGATTTTTTCGTTTTCGTCCAAAAATATTAGTGAAGACTAAAAAAAGTCTTCTGCTCGTAGCCCCCCAAAGGAGCCACCAGGCATTTAACCCTCACATTGTCAATTTTCACTGGTCATTTTCGACACGCTGCGACAGTACGACAAAAGTGTCTCCTAGGCCCAATGTTGTGGAAATGAGAACCACGGACCCATGAAACGATTCAGCGTAGGCATTGAGCATAAGAAAACGTTTGGATCGGTTTGGTAAATAGGAGTTTCAATGCTAATAAGGTTTTCATAAGTTGAACCAAAAGAATCCTGGTGCTGTAAAACTAAAGCTGCTTTTTTTCTTGTAAACAACTTTTGAAACCAATAGGTAACTTTTCTAACGGTTCCGTTTTACTACTTTCGAATTAAAAGATTAAAAGAAAACGAGTTTTGGTAAAAAACATCAGATTGATCTGGTTGTTGCTGCAGAACACCATTTAATATGGTGAAATGTTCTGATGATCTTTACCATCATTAACTAGTTATGCAATTGATTTTCAAAATTCGTTTAATTTTAATTATTACAGATTTTGCCGCTTGCTTGGACCACAAGGTCACAGATGACCCAACAATCCCGAAATAACTCTTCATCTGTAAACGTTTTTGTAAAAGTTAGGTTTACAAAAAATTGATTTAAAGTCATAGTCTTTTGCAACGAGTTTTCGTTTTAAAAATATTATTGAGCAAAGTTGAAACATATTAGTATTCAAAAATTTTGTTGTTCTTTTTGTCGCTGCGATGAATTGTCATTGGTTAAAAATTTCACTTTATTTTTATCTAGTTTAATTTATCATTGGGGTCTTGAAAATTCTGTAAATCAGGTATAAATCAGACTTGACAAAAACTAGCTTAAGTCATCGAATGAAGGAAGTAAGGTTATTGCTATAGTTTTTATGAGATAAAAATTTTATTTGTGTTGTAGAACTTGCAATAAAGTTTATTACTTTGTTAGACGGCCAGGGTGAGAGGTCTCACATACCAATAAATTCTTCAGCTTAACTCCTTACTTACTCTTGCGAACTTGAATAATTTGAACTGGATTGATTTTTAAAAAAACAATAACGTTTCATTTCTAATCTTATTTACTTGTACAAATACAGTGAAGCTATTCGATATACTGTACAAATATAAATAGTATTTACTTGATATTTAGAAATTTAATGAGGTAGAACATTAGTAGTTACTTTTAAATTACAAAGTTTATGCTTTTCGAAGGATGTTTGATTGAAAAAAAAAATTTTTTTCTAATTTTTAATAGAACGTGTAAGTGTAAACAAATTAAGATTTTGATATTACCGTTCCTGGCGAAACAATCTGAGTTGATAAAAGCCACAAAACGTTGTAAGTCAAGATTTAAAAATTTTAAAAATCCTAAAGTAGTTTTTGGTGTAGTTTTTTATTCATCAAAGAAAAACCGACTTAACAAGAAGTAAAAAATCTTTTTAAAAAACCATTGGAAATAGCTGAATACTTTAGCGTCGTTACATGGTGTAGGCACGATTGATTACTTAAAGGCGTTTCCGTCGCAGCTGTGTGCGCGTAAGTATGCGTATTAAACAAACAATGTGCAACCGGTCAGGTTTGTAGATGTGGAGTTCTTTAACCAAAACAATAGTTTCACCTCCTTTTAAAAATAATCCATTTAAGCTATTGCTTCTCAAGCAGTGGGCCGCAAAGTTCTTTAAGATGGATCATGCACTTTTTACTAAGACATTTTATTTTGGTAGGTGCAAATTGTAGCTGTTTTATTTTGATTATTACAACTAACGCTTGTTGTGGACTGCTACTTGGTTTTTTAATTAAAAAGTAGACTTTGTTTATGATTTTCACTTTATTGCAGAAAAAAATACTTGCATAATTAAAGTTAGATCTTTCTTTGGTGTTCAGTTTTTTCAAAATGAAGCAATGACGCACTTCAGTGCCGCAACAGTTGCTTTCGAAATTTTCTAATCCGCGATGACAATAAGGTTGAAAAGCATTGGATTAAAATTCCATTAAATACCAGCATTGCAAGTCAATTTTCCGAATGATTTAGCGTTGTTTGCCAAAGCCTATAGGTTTACTTCTTAATATCACCTCATATAAAGAATGATTATTTATTAAGTACTTTTAAACATTGTTTGGTTTTAAATCTCCCTTGGTTCTTTACTTCCGCTGATATTTCAATTGGCATTGCGTTGTCAAACTTTGCTGTTGACGTACGTGGGGTTGGAATTCCCGTCAACATCTCCAATATAAATATGAATAAATCAATAAACAAGCAAAGGATACTCCCGCCAACGCTCGTAATAGAAATGGACCTTTACACAATTTTTAAACTGCCCAACCAAGCAAAAATTTGTTTGTAGCTTTTGAAAAACCAAAGGGGATCATTCAGTTTTTTTAAATTAGAAATTTTTTAAAATTTTTTATAAATTGCCTTTGAAAAATAAATATAATTAAAAAGTCCAAAAAAAGTTTTGTAAAATGAAAAAGTTTTATTTATTTTATGACAAAGTATTATTTTTTTTTAAGTTTGTTTCTTGAAGAAATTAAGAAAAGACCCGATTTGAAGTGTTTCTTTGAGGCTTCAAACTTTTTTTATAGGTTTCTTATTTGTTTATTGTAAATCTAGATTAGATTTAAATAAATATTTGCGATTCATTAAAATAGTTGTTGAAAATCAAATGACATTGATTAGCTTTACCAAGTTATTTGACATTAAAAAATTCTATTATCTTCACAATTGACTATTATGTCATTACAGTTTTTCTTTTAAATTTTTTGTGGGAAAAAAAAAGTTTTTTAATATTTTGGACGTGAATTTTTGTACCAATTTATTACTTTTTGCGAGGCTTTTGCAAAGATACAACTGCTTTATGATAAAGAGTTTTCAGAGCTTGCTTTTCATTTCTTGCAAAGATATAAGATTTTCGTTGAGTAAACTTGTGCCAGTACGTCATATGTCAAGTCAAATTTTCTTGGGATTTTGAAAATGCGTTTCACACAAAATGAAATTTAATAAAACATGAACTATCGTTTGGAACGCCACAGTCAACTTAAACTGCATGTGTTCAAACACATCTTTTAGAAACAATTAATTTCAATAGCATTAAACCTTGTTTGATGAAAAAAGAAAAGCTTTGAAAATGTTTAAAAGAAATTTTGTTACACTTTATAAGTTTTTATCATGTATTATTTAAAGTTTGGTTTATCTGCCTAATTATTGATCAACATCGTTCGCATTTCACAGCGTATCATGTTGATAGTTGTTACTAATAAGCCCATGATCAAATTAAGTTTATCAGAATTTAAATAAACAGGAGTTGAATTTGACTCAAACAGACACCCTTAATTGAAAAGTTGATGGAAGATTGCAAAAAATTTTAATTTGATTTTCTTTCCAATCCACCGTGTTTCAGTTTTAAGCGTAAATAAATTTTGACTGTCTACACAGATCTTAAATCCTTTTCTTATAGTAGTTTTAAAAAAGCCCTATGCACATTCGTTATCATCAACAAGACACTAACAAGATAAGCAAGTCGTAAAACTTTGAATAGCTTCCACTCTTCTTTTACGTGAAATCATAACTTCAAGCCGCCAATAGAAGTGTGCGTTTCGTAAAAGTTATGAAAACTAGCAACTGAAACTAGACGCTAATATACGTAAAATATTAAGGTGCTGTCAAATTAATGTTTTGCTTTTAATGAGGCATAACTTAGTAACAATTACACGGCAAACGTCAAAGTAAGAGAACATTTTTGTTACAATGGAAATATAACTTGACGTTTTTGAAACGCTGAAGTCAGTTTAAATCAAAAGCGCACAAATTTTTTCTTCAGCTGTTGACAGTGAAAGTCAGTTTTTATGTATGGAAATGCTCTTGCGAAACATGAACAAGTCTTGAGAGGATCATAAACTTTTTTAACATTAGATAAAACATTTAGCTATTTTATGTCGATTTATTTGCCGATGATTGTTTTTTTTGGAAATTAATTTACGGCTCGCCGTAATAATAAAGTAATTGTATAGCGAGCGGTTGAAACAATGCAGAAAGATTCGTTTCTTGTAAATAAAGGAAATAGGGTTTTGGAGCAAATTAAAATGTTTAACGTCATATTTACTGATTTTGTGTATTTATGAAGTGCTGTACATGGAATAAGGTTCATAAGAGTCACACAACACATGCTTACTGATTTATGAGATTTAAACAAAATTTTATAAGCTCAAGTGGTAAAAATCAGCAGTACTGTACATATTTTATTGGTTCGATATTTTTTGGCTCAATTTAATTTAGTAAATTCAATCTTCTTCCAGAAATTTTATACTTTTATTGGAGGTTGATTCAAAATTAATAAAAGGTTATTTGATCTTGCTTAAGATTTTAAAATAATCAAGATTTTCGCTAATTTACAAATTTTATTTATTGCTGACGATCAATTTGGTTGTGATTCATTAGTTGGAGAAACAGCTTTGAACTTCGCGTTTAAATTCTTTACTGTATAAAAAAAACTATTTAGTGTTCAAGTATAAGAAAAAATATCTCATAAAAGTAGATCGTTTGCGAATATTCATCTAAAAAAAAACGGAACAACAATAAAGCGTTTATAATTTTATCGCAGATACTTGTTTTTCGAGGCACTTGAATAGTGACGTTAACTTGTCAAAACTTACTGTGTGCATATAAAAAGATTTTATGTGGATTGCCTCGGCGCTCATAAGTTTTATGAAGTGGTTTTGATTTATAACCTTTTATGACAATCAGAAACTGGTTGTAAATTACCGTCACGCAATTCGAACTATGATACTACAAACATGAAATAAACGTAATGACAAATCCAAACATACCTTTTCAAATTACAGTATATTTAACCATAGGCGTAGCAGTTGAAAAAAATTTGTGGAGTTGATGAAGTTTTGCCCAAATTTTGTGACATATATCCGAATCATGATATTCTAGTAATTTATGGATATGAGAAAAAAATTTGTCTAAGATTTTAGGGTGAAAACCAAAATGAATAGAAAAAAAGAAAGAAAAAAAGAATTTGTCAGAATTTTCTCAATTTTTGTCCCAAAATCATAGTGATCTCCAAAAAAATGGTCTTCACTGGGAATTTGTCTCGAATTTCTCAAAATTTCCATGTCGCCGCCCTAAAATGTCGGATTTTCCCCTCATTTTTTCTATCGCTGCGCAAAAAATTTTTGTTTTGCCCAAATTTTAGAGCCTTGGCAAAGCAATTACCCCCCGCCACCTCCGGCAAGTACGGCTATGTATCTGACTGTTATAGCTAAAAAATTAAACTGATCAATTTAAATGAAAACGAGAGATAAAAAAGTTAGACTCCACCACGAATTCAAAATGTGTTTTGACCCATTGTGTTATTGCTTTTATCTGCTACGTCCCTCAAACACAATGTTTCGTCATTTCAAAAATCATTTAAAACAAAATGCTTTGGTAGCAATTACTCCACCCCTTTCACAAAGTGAAATCTTTTTACCAAAAAACCGAAAATTGGCCTCCTCTCTTCTCAATCAACTAATTTTTCTTTTCGTATTTTTTAAAAATATGGCAAGATTATAAAACTATAGTCGAGACTAACTGTTGATTTTGATACGTTTGGTTTCTGAGATTTGATTCTCACAATAATTGATTGGGTGCTACTGAAAGAAATAGGGGGCCGATGGCTTAAAATCCAGTTATGCAAACTCAATCATTCTTTTCGTTTTTTCTTAATCCTCTTTATTGTGAACTGTATACGATCTCACTTTGATTTGCATTCTACAGTCAGATTAAATAAATATGTTTCAGAAATAAAATATTATTATATAATAAAACCCTCATAATTAAGTGAAATAAATTGGCCTACGTTATGTGTAAGTATTTGTATGTAGTAGAATAACATGAAATAAAAGAGATACGTAAATCCAATGGAATATTAGGCTACTTTGTTTTCGAAAATAAGAGGCAGCGTTTTATTTGTCACAACTGTCCCATGCGGAGTCGGCATAAAAAATTAAAATCATTTGTAGTGGGTCTAGGAAAAGGGTGTCCAACCTTTTTCGAATTTGGGCCAAATTTCACATCTAACCAAAGTCGTTGGGCCGCAAAAAGCTGTTCACGCAGAATCTTGCTCCGATTCCTTAATTTCCGTCCAAAAATTCAGGTGTTCTCTAAAAAAAAGGTATCTTCACCTAGAATCTCGCTCTTATTTGTCGATTTCCGCCCCAAATGTGTTTTAGCAATCTCGCAAAACTCGTCTTCGTAACCTTCATTATTACCAGAAAACTGGAAACACTCACTGGGCCGCATCAGAACCTTAAGTGATCTGCAAATTGGACATCCCTGGTCTAGGACAACTGACCGCAGCTTAACTCGCCGTCGGGTTGCAGCCAGTCGGCCTCGGGTGATTACCTAACGCAACTAGTTGAGTTGCGGTTAGTCGGCTGCGGCCAGTTGGCCCATTCCCATTTGCAGTAGTTTAAAAACCCTATGATTCGCGCGATGATTGCTAGATACGATTAGGATGATGATGGATGACTACTTTTACAATAATACAGTACAGAGGTTAAAAAACCTGTCAAATAAAAATTTAACCTTTTTATATCAACACCTGATTCTCTATTGTGAATTCATATTTTTTTATCAACATCGGATCAAGAAAAGAGAAAATTACCTCAAATTAATGTTTTTGTTTACACTTGGTTATATAAAAACCCTTTTTTGCGTATTTTGCAGGATAACTTGATACCGAAGAAATTAAACTGACATGGTTTCTGCAATCGATTTTTTAAATGGACTACTTTCGGGAAAGATCAAAGAGGTAAAAGAAAAAATCTATTTTTTTGAGTACAAGCTGAATCATAGCATTTGTTAAGTTTTAGAATTTAAATTAAATTGGATGTGGTCGTATAAGAGCGTGACCTCACTTGCACGATTCTATTTAAATGTCTTTTAAGGATATTAGGTTCAAAGAATAATGTTTCTGTTTTTTTCTTTGACTTTTTTTTGTTTTGAAATAGAAAATTAAAATGCTTTTCTGCTAATAAGTCATGGATTGATTTTAAACTCCATCGAGCTTTTTGTACATTATTATTGACGTTCGCTCAGCAAATTACTCATTGACGAATCAAATCCCGTTCTTTCGATGCTGTCTTATTCTAAGATGAATCAAAAAAGATTTTTTCTCTTGTTTGCAACTTTAAAAGCCTTCTTGTATTTCACTTTATACTTCATACCTCGTTCATCATGTTATCAAAAATTGTATTAATTTCACGTATTTATTTCAAGTCCTTTTTTAATACTTTTTAGATGACTTGGAAACATAATTGACCAAAAAATAATGATTGATTAAAAACAAAGTTGAAATTTAAGACGCCTAAAGTCACTTAAAAAAGAAAGTATCGTCTACACCAGTGGTTTTCAACTGGTGGGCCATAGCGCTGTTTTTAGTGGACCACAGAACGTAAATCACAATGAAAGCAAAATGAGATTTGTGTAATGATGTCATTACGATCGAAAAATCGGAAACAAATTTCAAGTGAAGACCTTTTTTTTGTTAGAGATCACCAGATTTTGCGACGGAAATTAAATTCGGTTTACTGAAGTGGGTCGTTAAGTTACCTTGGGTTGGAAAGTGGGCCACGGTATAAAAAAGGTTGAAACCACTGGTTTACACATAGCTGTAAGCCAGATCTAACGTTAGATGACGTGATAAAAGAAAAGATTTTGCTGAATTCGTATTCAATTAGTAGTGTTGAACAAAGCGAGGTCACAGCGTTTTAAAACACGCGATTAACCCGTTTCCAAAACTTATCAACATCATTGATTTGTTGAAAAGTTTGTTTGATTTTATCATCTCGGCCTTCATGACTAACACAAGATGAATGGAGTTATTACAGTTATCAGTTATTAGCTCGGCAGGTCCACTTGCACTTCCACTAATGAAGCAAGTCGTGACCAATCCAATTTGCCAAATAAGCCACCCTTCTGTCACTGTGTTCTGTCAGCGCATTTCTTCTCCAAGTGCATCTTTAATTTGAAGAACAATTGTGATCTAGATTACTGCTACTGATCTTGTTCAATTTGAAATATTATTTTAGTTGGATTATGTACTTATAAATGAAAAAAAGAACATATCAATTCCATAGAAAGTTTAAGCTTCAGTTTTTTTCGCTTTTGGAGATTAGACGCACCTGTGTTTGACTGTTTATTTTTCAACAATGTTGTTGCGTTTTACAAAAAAAGCCAAACATAGCAGTTTTTTATGATGAGAAAAAATATTTGCCTGACAGTTCTAAATTTCATTTTATAATTCATAATTACAAGCTCAGTCAAGATTTTTATTTTTAACTTAATTTCTATAACTTCAAATTCATACTAGAATCTTTCTTCATTCCTTTTATATTTTTCGGGAATAAATTTAGGGCAAGCAGTCATTATTTAATTTTAAACATACAGTATGTTAACTTTGGTATCCAATTTCAAGTGTTAATTGCAAAAACTTTTATTTTTTAGTCATAACAATTTAAATATGAATCGTAACATAGGCATTTCAAAAAATTTCTAAAAATTAATAAACGATTTGACTACAACAATTTATCAATTTTTTTCCATTTTCAAGAATTCATTGAGTACAAATCGACAATTGTGCGCTTTTTTGGATTCGTCAATTTCTTGTGTATCGAGTCCTAAGCAGACTTCAAGAACAGGTAATTATTTGATTTTGAAATTTAGTAATGTGCAAAAAACTTGGGATTAAAGTATTTGAATTATAGGAAAGTATAAAAATTTTGCTGAATTATTTGCATGATTTTGACTTGCAATAACTCATAAATTAAAAAATTAAGTATTTTTGAAAATTTTGAATATTTTAGTTGAAAGTTAAAAACAATGGTGAGCAAACTATGGCTCGCCAAGTAGCATATTCAGTGTCGTATCTAGAAAAGCGGCTTTTTTGCTTTTTACCTCCCAGAGTGGTGTCACAAATTAAAGTGAAGACCTTTTTTTCAGTCTTCCAGAAAGTTTGAGGCACAAGTTCACGTTATAAATACTAGTGTGGCCTTCGAACAAAATTAAGTCCTGAATGCGGCCTTTGGGTTAGGGATGGGATGACTACATGGCAAATATAATCGATAGACGATGACAAATGTCAATTAATTACCCATTTTGCAATTATGATTGCTTAAAATTTATAAGTAATCGATTATGATTACTTATCCATTCTGCAATTACGATTACGATTACTCAAAATAATTAAATGCTTTCCTAATGCTACAAAAGAAATTCTGAAATCCATAGAATAATCTTTTCTTTAATCAGTCTCACGACTAGCATTTAAAACGCTTGTTACATTTTACAAAAAAAGATTTTGAAATCGTTTTATGAAAGGCGTCAACATGTGACGTCACAAATGGGGTTTACACGCTCGAATGCTAGCTCAATGTAATCGATTACATCTAAGTTTTTGTCAATGTAAGCGATTACGATTATGATTACATAAAAAAGCGTAATCAATTACGATTACTCCATGTCTGCTTCAAGCTAAAAAGTTCGCCCACTTTGGTTTAAAATGGTTGAAGCAGAAAGTTCAAAAACTGTTGGCTTTTTTCAAACGTTTTTAGCAACTTTTGGAATTTAGAAAGATTTTATTAGTTGGCATGACGCAGTCTGCGGAGGTTTCCTTTATGATTTCAGTTTGTGAGAAAATTCTCTTTAAATCACGATAAACAAAACAAAAATCCGATGTTACTTTTTTGTTATTGAAAATCTATTCCCGCGAGCGTTTTCTCAACAATCTTGTTTTGATTAACAGAAGCTCTTGATTCAAGTTTAAAGCGAAAATTTGTTAACTTTGCTTGTGTTCTTCCTGCACTTTTAAGTTTTGTTCTTTTTTGCGTGAATCAGCAAACATAAAAAGCGGGATTTTTAAAGTTATTAAAAAAACTTTTCCAATTCTATAGAACCCTAGAGGGATATTAAAACTACGCCTTAATCCAACATGTTATCGTACTTAAGTTTTGCCTCTATCGTAGAAAGAGTTTTATTGATTAAATTGAAATATTGATGAGAAAATAAAACTAACAAAAAATGGGGTCTTTTGTAGAAAGCCCCCGCCATCTATTGCAAGTAATTTTTTTTTGGTGAAACTAACCCGAAATCCCCCTACAACACTAGGATGAAATAAAAAAGAAACTTGTAGGGAGGATTCCGGGTTAGTTTCACCAAAAAAAAATTATTTGCTGTATATGGTGGGGCGATAAAAATTACTCGCAATAGATGGTGAGGGCTTTCTACAAAAGATCCAAAATTGGATTTTATATGAAAGCAACTAGGCAAAAAAACTTTGAATGGTTATTTATGTTTTTTTGAAATAAACCTTTGGAAAAGACTATTTTTTAATGTTACAATTAAAATATGAAAGTTGTGAAGTCATTGACTGAACATTCTGCCGTTTTAGAATGTGATGTCAGACGTAAAATGGTTGATCTCTTTCAATTCGGAAACGGTATTGTTTACTATGCTTTAGTGAAGATTCGAACACAATCCTCGCAATGTTTGAAACAGACATTTCAATTTTAAACAATCGATGAGAAATAAATGTTGTTGGTTTGGGTGTGATCGCATGATTAAGTTTTAAAAGCTATTCGGTGTGGCTATCTGTGTAATTCAGGGAGGTCCAACTCATGGCCCGCGTAAAGGTTTTGAGTGGCCCGTGCGGTATTTTTCTAAATGATTTAAACTAAATAAAATAATCGTGTTTCCAAAAAACAAAAAACAAAATAAGAGAACACCAAAAAAAAAGTCTTCACTTATAAAATTCGGCCTTGGTGTTTTATTTCCTTGGCCGGTGAATATTTTTTATAAATCAAAATGGCCTTTGGCTTAAAAAAGTTAGACATCCCTGGTATAGTTATTTTGTGTCATTTGTGTTCAGTAATTATTTACTAAGCTTTTTTTGGGACATTTCCAGATTATTGTCCCCAGATATGGAAGTTTGACCTTTGTTGGCCGTCTGCTCCTTTTGGTTCAACTCCCCAATTAAATTGCTCCAACTCCGATTTCAGTAAGTTAAACTGCAAAAACTCTTAGTTATTGTAATATGCAAACAATTTTAAAATTGGAAACATTGTAAAGTCGGTGCAGTCATACAGCAAAAACCAGATTTTTAACTTTCAAGTTGCATAAAACTAGAATTTATTTTCATAAACCCAGCTTCAAAACTGCTTTTTAATTTTTTTACTTAAGGAAAAAGTAGTTTTAAATGTGAAGCATCCACTAAAAAATAACCTGAGCTGCTTTTTGAGATTCTAAAGGCGCGTTTACAGCCGTTTACAGTACTTTTTTCTTTCAGCGCGATCTTGGTTTGTTTTATTGACGCTCAAATCCACTCATGTTTTCGAGAAAAAGAAAAAAGTACTGTAAACGGCTGTAAACGCGCCTTAAGACGTTTCTCCCGTCGTCTTTTTCTGCTGCTCAAAATATCCCATGCAAACAGTTAGAAATTTCTCACTTGTATTTATAAAATTTGTTAGAAATAATATTTTTTATTCAATCAATAATAGGGTTCTTCGTTTAATGGTCGCAAAATGATGAAATAACCGACCGGTTTTTCCTGTTTATCGATAAGTGACTTAAACATTGATGGAAAAGCAAATTCAAAATTATATGACACAACTTACACCACAAATAGATGATTACAAGAAGAAAATACCTGTTAACATGTTCGTAGGAGTTTCTTTATCAACTTCGACATGCAAAATTGCGCAGCCAAAAAGTTTACAGACTATTTTTTATTGTACTTTGGTATCCTATTACGATAATTAAATTCAATTCAGCACAACATTTATCGGCTACTAAACATAATCGTAAAAATTTAAAAGTTTAATATAATGTACAGGGTGTTTATAAGTTATCATTACAACTTCAAAAATTTACCATAAATCTTGATTTTAAAGTTATTTTTTTTGTCGTTATTTTAGTTCAGCTTGTTCAAAAGGAAAGACAAACACTTTGAATTTTTATGTAATTATGCTTTTTTTGCCTTTTTGCTGTATTTAATTAATTATTTACTTATATTTTTTTTTTGAAGATTAGTGTATTCCATAAAATGAACACTCCCCAGGAAAAGGCCCAGCGTGTGTCTTGGCTTATAGCGACAAAATCAGACAGTTAGTTCGGAAGTTTCTCTGGACTTGGGTGCCTGATTTTGTCTCTATAAACCAAGACATGCACTGGGTCTTTTCCTGGGTAGTGCTCATTTTAAGGAATTCAAGAATCTGGAAAAAAAACAAAATATAAGTAAATAAGTAAAAAAAATACACCAAAAAATTAAAAAGACAAAAAAGTCTAGTTAAGTAAAAACTCAAAGTGTTTGTCTTTCCTTTCTACCCAAACTGTATTAAAATAATGTCAAAAACGGCTTTATGGCAAATTTTTGAAGTTGTAGTCATAATTTATGGACACCCAGTATTTCATAATTTACAAATATCGCTTTCGCTAATATTTTCGGATATAAAAAATTAAAACGACAAAATATAGCAGCATAAATGTATTCATCATAAATAAAAAATAAAAAAATAAAAAAATTTTTAACAAAAATAAACAAAAGAAAAAACCATAAACGTTTTCGGCTTGCCTCAGCCCTCTTCAGATAAATAAATGATTTAAGAAAAAAACAAAAACTATGTACTGTAATTTAAAAAGAAGAAGTCAATCATTTGAGTGACGTAATTATTTGTCACATCTTTTTTACACGCGTTTTTTCAACATAAAGGAATTCATTTGAATTGCGACCGCCATAATGACAACAACAACAATACCGATACATCAAAACCAAATAACACAAAATACCAATCTAAAATATATTTAATAAAAATGATGAACCATTAGCAAATAATTGTCGGTTAAGTTTGGGGTTATGTTTTTTTATCAATAACGCTTCATGAATTTTGGTTTCAAAATTAGAACTGCATTTTTTGATTATTTTAAACGAATTAACGCTGAATTTTATATTGGAGCAACTATGACATGACATGATATGATCCTTGACGGAGCTTTCAGTCTTCAAATGGAAACCTAAGTGCTCCCTCACCCTAGTGCTCAGATGACGAGTTGACATACCAATGTACGTCAGGTTCGAATCGCACGAACATGAAAATTGATACACAATGTTTGAGCATAGTGCGGGGGGAACACGAGTCTTCAATTGAAAATAATGTGAAACTTTAAATGTTTTATAGACAGGATTTATTTTTAAAGTTATTTTAAATTTAGATTTAATAATGTTTTTAAGTTTAATTAAAAAACGTTTGGAGTCATGGCCAAAATATGGGATATTCAGGTTGTAAACATAATCGGGAGACGAAGAATGAGAATGCATACTTTTTTCATTAAACTTTTTTAAACATTTTTCAAAAACCAAATAGGGTAACCGTTAGACGCAAACATATTTCTAAGCAAACCAACTTCATTAAGAAATAACAAATTATTAGAACATATTAATTTAGCTCAATTTTTTGAAAAAAAAAAAATGTTTAAAAAAGTTTAATGAAAAAAGTATGCATTCTCATTCTTCGTCTCCCGATTATGTTTACAACCTGAATATCCCATATTTTGGCCATGACTCCAAACGTTTTTTAATTAAACTTAAAAACATTATTAAATCTAAATTTAAAATAACTTTAAAAATAAATCCTGTCTATAAAACATTTAAAGTTTCACATTATTTTCAATTGAAGACTCGTGTTCCCCCCGCACTATGCTCAAACATTGTGTATCAATTTTCATGTTCGTGCGATTCGAACCTGACGTACATTGGTATGTCAACTCGTCATCTGAGCACTAGGGTGAGGGAGCACTTAGGTTTCCATTTGAAGACTGAAAGCTCCGTCAAGGATCATATCATGTCATGTCATAGTTGCTCCAATATAAAATTCAGCGTTAATTCGTTTAAAATAATCAAAAAATGCAGTTCTAATTTTGAAACCAAAATTCATGAAGCGTTATTGATAAAAAAACATAACCCCAAACTTAACCGACAATTATTTGCTAATGGTTCATCATTTTTATTAAATATATTTTAGATTGGTATTTTGTGTTATTTGGTTTTGATGTATCGGTATTGTTGTTGTTGTCATTATGGCGGTCGCAATTCAAATGAATTCCTTTATGTTGAAAAAACGCGTGTAAAAAAGATGTGACAAATAATTACGTCACTCAAATGATTGACTTCTTCTTTTTAAATTACAGTACATAGTTTTTGTTTTTTTCTTAAATCATTTATTTATCTGAAGAGGGCTGAGGCAAGCCGAAAACGTTTATGGTTTTTTCTTTTGTTTATTTTTGTTAAAAATTTTTTTTTTTTTTTATTTTTTATTTATGATGAATACATTTATGCTGCTATATTTTGTCGTTTTATGGATTAAGAAAACATTTTATTCTCTTCCTAAAAAATAAAAAATTAAATTTAGGAAATATTTAAAAAAGCTGTTTTAAAGGAGCAATAAATAATTATTAATAATTTATATAGATTGAAAAATATTTACTTTGATCTAAACATCAAAATGATTGAAAAACGTTGATTTTTTATCAAATGTCATTTTGCTTGTTTCAGCCAAAGCCTAACTCTGCATAAATCGCGATCGCTAACTTCAATTGCTGCTAATTAGGTTTCGATTTCAATTATTCATTCAAAAATAAACTTTTGGTTTAAAGTTCCAACTCAATTTTAGAAGTTTAATTTGAGATATGCATTTCTCGATACACCTTAATACACTCAATGATGTCCTTTGTTCGGGGCGAACAGAGCGACCACACTGGGCCTTCCCTAAAAAACGTCAAAAGGTGGCCCCTCCTTAAGCAAAATATTGCTCTATTTCTTCATCGTAGCACCTAGAGCTTGCCTCCCCTGTCTGCACATTAACTTTAGGACAAAAGTATGGATAATGTATTCGATTAAAAGTAAGGACGTTTTTTTGGGGACGAAAAAAAGTGACCCTTCTTTTTTTCTTGCACCATACTAAAAAGTGGTCCCCTTTTTTTGCACCATACTCCCCCCTTTTTAAGGCCATCAGTAAATACATTGTTACAGGAATTCAATCAATTTGTTCATTTTTTACAGTCTCCCCCTGGCGTTTTCTCTAAATTCTGCTTTTTGTTTTTTCTCTCCATCTTTCCAAACTTAAATTTACTCTTTTAATAATAAACAAATATGAAAAACCTATAATTTTATTAAAAGATTAATAGCATTGAACTTAATATCTTTTTATGGGAATGAAATCTCTTTTTGATAATTTTGTTCCTATTTTTAGTCTTGTTTTTTGCAAAGTTGAAATGTCTATGGTCAGCTAATTGCTGGTTTGAAGTGAAAGTTAAATCTGAGTATTGTTTGCTAAATTGATTGGAAAAAACGATTACGTATTTCCTGCTTTGATTAACTTAGCTATTAATGAGATTCTCTGCTTTAACAAAAACGTCACCAGTTCATAATTTTTCTTCGGCTTGATCATTTGCGGAACTTTTTTCTGACGCTTATTAATGAAGAAAAATCGATTAACCATGATTTAGATACCCAAGACAAAACTAGATTGGTTGTCATATGTAAATTTATTAAACTGCAAACAAATTCATTTAGACAACAAAAACTGGGCCTGAAAAGTTTAATTAATTAAACTTTAATTAATTTAAATCCCTCGATCAATCTAATCCTCTTCTCTTGGGGATTTTACTCAAGATAAAATCGATTTTTTTGTTAGTGTTATTCTGAAAACTGTCAGAAGAAAAGTTTTGAGAATAGTTTCCCAGGATGTGGTTTAAAAAACTTGGTACTTTATAAGCTGTTAATACATTTTTATAAGAGTTTAACAGCCTTTATGCATTTTTGGATAAAAAAATATCGAATTTAAATTATTTTTTAAAACTTTTTTACAAGCTTTTTTAAACAAAGACAAACGCTTTTTTAACGAGCAGTATCGATTTCAATTCGACTAGCAAAAATTACTAGAAATTCTTAAAATCTGGTTAAAAAAATGCAGATAATGGAACCGAAAACTTGGTGGCGCTTCATTGCAATTCGACTACCGGAACGTGGAACAAAAACACTGAACAGAACAATTGCTATGCGGCCGTGAAACAAAATGCCGTGCGTCCTGCGTCTACTTCGGTAACGTATGACGTGATTTTAAATTCAACCAGTGTTCATTACTGGATGGATGACGTCAATTACAACAATTACGATTCGCAAAGTGACGTAACAAAGAGTGAGGTGAGTTGAGTTAAATTTCACAAAGAAATCGTTTCGTCGAAAACTAAAGCCTTTTTATTCGCAACCAGAATCAATAGTCAACTAATATCTTTTAAAAATTCCTGAAGAATTTTGAGTGACTTCAACAAAAAATTTTTTTGTAAAAGCTACATTACTATTCTTTATCTTCAAACCTAAAAAGCGTCAGAATCTAAAAAAGTAAGAAAAAAATAAACCAACACTTAGTTTGACCCTTAATAAATGGGGCACGCCTTAATTATTAATTATTTTTTGCCCAGCAGTAAAGCAGGGTCGCTTTTTACCCTAAACAGTTGCGTCAACATTTTAGTTGAAATTTCACAATGTCTTATTATTTCATAAAATAATATTCAAGGAGCGCAAATTGCTGGTAAATTTTTTATTCTCAGCAATGTCTTTACGTGCAACACAAGAGTAAATTAATTATTAACTTCAAGCTAACAAGTGTGACTTCTCTGTAAAGATAAACGAAAATTATACGAGATCGCAAAGACTAATGTCAACATTTACGTCTTTTGTTGTTTAAAGTTACCAAACTCAAAGATTTTTTTGTTGAATTGTGAAACTTTTCCTGATTTTAGACGCCTGAAATTTACTTATCACCAAAAAGAAAACAAAAAAGCCACTTTACTTTTTCTTTGAAACCGAGTAATATATAATAAAACCGAATAATAATAATAATGATAACAATGACATATAACCGAATAATATAATATAATTAACTAACCCTTTAAAAAAAAGTGGCTTTGTTATATTTTTTTATGTCTGTAATAAACTTACTGTTTACATAGTTGGTTATGATAATATTTTTATTAGCGTAACTTTTGCAAAAAGAAAAGTCAAATAATAGCTCTGCATTTCTCTCATCTCACAATACAAGTAAATTTTTATTGCCCATAAACTCGAAAAAATTTTGAAAAAACATTTACAGTATAAAATGTTCATAAATGAAATATTCATTCTAATTTTGAAAAATTTTCTCGGCTTATTTTTAAAAAAAAAAACTACTTACTCCTAAAAACAATACAAAATATTAAGCATGATAATATAGTCGACAACATGGTCTAGTGGTTAAAAGCAGCGTGATTGATGGCGAATATGATCGATATGATACGGGTTCAAAACCTAGTGAAGTCATTCTGTTAGGTCTTTTGGAAAGACACTTTTCGTGCTTAATGGTCTTCGCAAACAACTCTAAATTTCGATCACATCTCTGAATAAAAATTAAAAAATTTCAGCCAGACAGAATACCTTGGCATCTCCGGAAGCAGGTCGGGGTAATTGCTTGTCCTATGTAATAGGACCTCCGTCGTTTTCCTGCGAGTCACGAGGATAACAATAAAAATAAAATAAATAATTCAGCGATTTAAAAATAATGTACAAGTCTACTGTGATTTGTACTGTTGTCAATGATGAATTCAGAAATTTATTTCTGTGAAAGAAGTTAAGTTTTCAGTTAATTTGACTTTTCTATTGTTATTTCAGTAATTATTTTATAATAAAAAAAAGTCTTTTTTTTTCCAAGTCAAGTAAAAACTAAAAAAAGAAAATACTGGTTTCTCTTGAAAGTATTGTTCGAAAACAGTTTTTTTATTTTAAAAGTCAAGAAAAGACAAAAGATGATATTTAAAGACACCAAAAATCGTTCTAATTGGTTTATCAAAAACCTTCTATACATATATAAATCTGAGGTACTCTATAGTTTGCTCAGCCCTTTGAATCCGTTAATAATAGTGCAAAAAACATGCTGTGTGTGTTTGTCGTTTTATTTACAGTACTTAAACTCTGGAGATAAATAAAGCAACTTTGTGTCATAGAATGTTTTACTGTACGTATTCCAATACGTTAAAATACCTTATACTTTAATTGTATTTTTTAGTCAACCGTTCACGTTTTGAAAAGCTTGGTGACAGTTGGTTACTCCATTTCTTTGGCATCTTTAATTATTGCTCTTATACTCTTGTTGATATTCAGGTAACTGTCAAAAACTTATTTGAAAGTAAATAAAACGTTTTATATTACCCGCCTCATTACTCAACAACTTAAACACAAAGTTACTGCTGAAAGCAGTCGTTCTAAACCTTTCATGAATACAACTTATTTATCAAAAAAGATTACCATATTTTACCTCCAATCCAAAATGATTATAAATTTAAATTCCAAATCCAAAACCAAAACCCAAATAGGTTTGGACTCTGGATCTAATCTACACCTTTACTTTTAACTTAGCAGTTTATGTTGCCATTGTTAAACTTATGATCTTTTTTTCTAAGTAAATTAACAAAAGTAATTGAGGAAGTACCCTGGACTTAAATATTTTTATAATTCTTTCCAATGATTTTGTGGTCATCATATCATGTATTTTAAAGACTAAAGAGATTACTTAAATATTTTTTTCGTTGCACATTATGTTAGTTTGCATTTTATTATTTTAGAAGACTTTACTGCACTCGAGTCTTCATTCATATAAATTTGATGATTACGTTTATAATTCGCGGGATCACTTGGTTACTTCACATACCAACATTTCAAGGTCTGTTGAACTGTTTAAAATTTATTTTTGTTAAAAATTACTGTATTTTAAATCATCAAAAAAATATTTAGATTTATGACATTCTTTGTCTGATTCAAGAAACTGCTTTCCATACCCAATATTTAAAAGATTTTCTTGCACAAAATATTTTTCTTAGTTGTTCGATTTGTGTATTACTTTGTTTGTCTTCTACAGCTAGTTAACGCAGTGGTTATTTATAGTTTATGTACAGGGGCACCAAAAAATAGTTCTGCGGGAGGGGCAAAATTTAGAAAAAATTGTATTTTTTTGGTTAAAAAGGCGTTATTAACAAACGCAAATTTTAAAACCTCAGGAGAAAATTTTTTCTAAAAAATTTACTTAAAGATCAAATTTTTTTTAATTTTTAAATTGATTTGCAAAATTCAATTCCGGTTTTATTTACTTGTCCTGTAAATGCTTTTGTTAAGCAAAAATGACCAATAGCTTAAAAGTTTAAACCTTCTGGTTGCAAGTCTTTTTTTTCGTTTTACACATTGCACTAAAGAAAATTTTTGCATTCAAACATAAGTAAAGACTTTTTGTTTGGTTTTCAATAAGGTTTTTAGTAAACATGTAAAATGTAGGTTGCGTTTGTTGAGACTGCCATTTCAACAAAAAAATGTCTTTTTTCTAAATTTTGCCTCTTATTAAACTACTGTTATTTGCTGTGTGGCTCTTTTAGAAAAAATTTGGTGACCCCTTGTCTAAATCAATATTTCACAAACTTTGTTGGATTTAATTTTTGTCAAGATTATACAGATATAACATTGTGCTTTGTCTTGCAAATTTCAAAAGGCATTATCTTCTCTGTGTGCACTCGAGTTTTAAAAATATCGCAGCAAAAAGAGGCAATTTCCCCCTTTCCCCCACTTTCGGCGCCACTGTATGTGCTTGAATGCAATCGAAATCGATGAAACTTAATTTAACATTATGTCAAAGTTTTCACTTTATAATTTTTTTTAAAGAACTAAAATGCTTGAGTAGGTGATCAATGATGGTGCTTAGAAACATATTTACGGCACATTACAACTTTTTGAAAGCCTGCTAATTAAATAAAGTTTTTTTATTGTATAAGTCGTCGCCGTTTAAAAGAGCATCTACTCTGGATCAGATACAGACAAGACGGTTGCCGACCACTGGTGTAAACAATAATCGCATGCACACTTTTAGTCCCTGACACAGTCGAAGAAGGTTTTGATGATGCGTCGATCTTTCTCGCAATGAAAGTTTTCGGTCTCTACAACGCCAGCAACCTTGACCAGCTGCAAGCTTGGAAAAAAGAATTTTGCGACCCTTTCAATGCACCTCAAGGCTACGTAACTACATTTTTAAAATATTTTTAAATAAAAAAAGATTAAATACAGTTAGCCTTGGCGTACAGGTAAAAAGTGATAACCTTTTTTTATTTATTGAGACATACCAGCAATATTCCAAAACTTTTGCATTTCCTAAGCTCCTCTTTCAAATGTGTCTTCAAGTTCTTCTTTCGTAAACATATTGTTCCCTTTAGGTCGGGCGTAGAATGATTTTTCGGGCACTGAGTATATTTGTAACGTGGAGAAGCTCTTCCAGATTAAGTCGCCACATACTTCAGTGTCTAAAACAATTCCCACTACGTTACGTTCTTTGCGTGTTTCTTTTATTGTGAAACTCATAATGGAATTGATTAATTTTGAGGAAACTTAGTATTTTTGTTTTTAGACCGGGTGTCGGCTGTACTACGTCATAAACAACTATGCTGTGACAGCGAGCTATTATTGGCTGCTAATCGAAGGAATCTATCTCAGCTTAATCTTAAGAGCAATGAATCCAACCGATTTGCCCAAATCGACTATGAGGTGGTTTCTTGTTCTGGGCTGGGGTGAGTATTGAGGATTTCAAACCGGCGGACCACTAGCTGGAATAAAGAAAATTGATTTTTCCCCAGAAGTGGTTGCCGCTGCGGAAATAAGACTAGAACTTACGACAACCAATTAGTCAAACAATATGTTTGCAAATTTATTCTTAAAAGCAACTCATAAAAATACTTCAGAGATTTGTAATCGCCTATGACCTAATATCAATCTTTAAATATTGGCCGTAATATGGCATTCAAACCAATTAAATCTAATTTAAATCAATATTGATTTATAAGAATCCCAAGCAAAGCAATGCAAATCATAAAAGTATAAATTTATTTAACGACTCTTGATGGTTTTAGAATAAATAAAAAGTTTGGACCAGGGGTTAGTAGATCACTAAACTTTGAAGCTGGAACAGTAATATTTTTAGAGAAATATAAACATCTACCCGTACTGACATGACTGACGAAGCCGTTGCGCCAAAAATAGTCTTTAGAATCTGTATCGTTTACTGTTGTTTGTGAAATATACCTTTTAAATACATACACATTCATTTTACATCGCACATTTTATTCTTTCATCAAATTTTTTCGGCTTTCTATTTTGACCATATCGTCGTTGTTTTTTGTATCACCATGGTAGGTAAGCAACATAACTGAATTTTGGAACTGGTTACCCATCTCAATATCACCACAGTAATTTCTCTGGTAGATTGGGATGGAACTTGCAACTTTCTTGTCGCAAGCCATAAGTCGATACATTATTTATATATAATATTAAAATTATACGGTTCACCAACAGTGATGACCTTACACAAAAGGGGGGCACTATTTAGTACTCCAAGGCAAACCACTTTCTAAAAAAAAGATGATTGTCAAAGGAGGAGACACTTTTTAATATATTAAAACAAAGTGATCTCTAAAAAAAGGTTTTCAATTTATGGGGGACCACAGTTAAATGTTCCAAAACAGTAAAATCTCTAAAAAAGTAGTCGTTTTAGGAGGAGTCACTTTCTAGTGTCTCAAAACAAAGTTGTTTCTAAAAAAAATTCTTTAATTTAGGAAGGCCACGTTTTAATGTTCCAAAACATTGTGAACTCGATCTTAAGTAAGTCATCGTTTTCTTTGGATAGGCAATTTTAGTGTATCAAAGCAAAGTTATCCCTAAGAAAAGTTTTTATTTTAGACATGCTACCGAGGTCCCGGTGCTGCTATGAAAAACTACAGCAATATTTTGTGTAAAAGGGACACTTTTTTATGTATTTCAGGGCCGTGAGGTGAGGCCGCTCCGTCGGCACCCTATTAAAGCCATCACTGTTCACCAGTACAGCTTTTAAAGTTGAATAAAATTTTATCATATGTTCTTTTGAAAGTGTTGTATTGTATAATCTATTTCTTTATTATTCATTTAAGATATATTGACCTTTCAAACTCTGAACTTGCAGCACACACAAGCATTTTTTTTGCTTTTGCTGATGTCCTACGAACCGGAGGATAAGTATTGTGATTTATTGATTATTCAGGCGCGCTTGTTAGTGTCACGTTAGTATCTATCTACTCTTGTATTCTTCGCTACTCCTTTTCTAACAAGTGTTCATTTCCCACCTGGAAATTTGTCATAGCATAGCTTCGAGAAACACTGCTGCAATATCTGTAATGTTCAAGACGCGTATTAAGCGAAAAAGACGCGTACATGCATATGTAAATTCTAAGATACAGTTGCTCTTTATAGTTAATGGAATCCATTTAAATGTTGGAGAAAAATAAATTATTTTGAACAATTTTTACCCAAATTGAAGTCACTGACGTTAACGAAAGGAGTTAAAAGTATAAAAAAGAACATTTGATGCATGAGTGTAAAAAGAAGAAAAAAACGGGAATGCAGCTTTCTAATAAAATTTTCATCCCTGACCAGAATTTTTACAGTCGCTTCAGTTCCTTTGATAAAATTCTCTAAAAACTAGTAACGACTTTTATTGAAGTTAAATCTTTTTTTAAATATTTCTTTTAATTTAAAAGCTTTGGCTGGCACCATCTCGTAGGTCAGCCTTCCCGTAAAAACCGTAATGTTACGCTTATGATTTAATATTTAATCCGGGCAGTAGACAACCAAAAATTTCCCGGCTAAACTAAAATGAGATAAGTTTATTTGCTTCACTTTCGAAAAAAATAGCTGATTGTGCTGTTAGAATTAAAATAGAAAGAAATCCTGGATCTCACCAAAGTCACCATAGCAAAAATTTATTTCTGAATTAAACTTTATTAAAAATTTTTTAATAAATTGCGGTGGTGACTTTTGTGAGATCCAGGAGTTCTTCTATTTTGATTCTAATATGACAATTTCCTGAGTCATGGATTCACTGTTAATGAGTTTTCTGTAAGACGATTCAGTAACTTCTTAATGAACAATGAATATTCCACCTGATGGTGCTTTGCTGTAACTTTTTTAAAGAATTCTCGACTTTTTTCAACCCATGGATCCCTTTTGCTCCAAAAGTTATTTGGTGAACACCAACAAAAAATTATGCAAGTTTTATTTCGTAGAAACCAATGGGATCACCTATTTTTGAATTATTTTGAAATATGGGCTACTTGAATGCACTAAGGCGACAACAAGGCTTACGTCCTTTATTTGAGGTAAAAACCAACAAAAAAAAGTAATTGCATCAATTCGTAAATCAGTAACCCGAAAATACCATTTTGGATTGCTGCAATAACCTTTCTTGTTTTTGATTCATTTTGAGGTCCGAATCTGGTCCAAAAGGAGTGGAATCAAAAAACTTTCGTATTGGGCTATGGAACAGTGTTTTTTAACCGTGTGAATGGTTCAACTTAGGGTGAGCCAGCCGAGAGGAATGAAGAAGGGGTGAATTAGCACATGATGAAAGCTTGCGAGCAATTACAAGTGATCAGACAGAATTCACTTTTTATGAGGCAATAGCGCAATGCTTTAGTGCTCAGCGTGACTCAACGGTTATATGGTATACACGTTTAGTAACAGCGGTTAGCTCATTTTTATTTAACATGTGTTCATTAATACGAGTTAGTCTATTCGATTTGCACATCGCTCTCTCATAATACGACCAAACTATTTTTCAGTGTTGCCAAATTGGGCGAAAAATTGCAAACGGGGCTAAAGTTTGGTTTACTTTTAATATGTTAAAAAAACAATTTGCTTTTTGCGTTTCAACTTATTTAGTGATTTTACTGGTTTATTTAATTCAAAATGATTTCCTAGAAACTAAGTAAGTAAAATCCCCGCAGTTTGCCCAAGAAATAATTTGTACAAAAATTACTTTTGCTGCTTGCACTGATGCAGATATCCAGAAAGGTTAACTGCTTCTGCTCCAGAGTTAAAAAAAGCCTAGCCCAAAAGGAAAGTTGGTATCAAGAATATAAAAATGAAAAGAAAAAAATTGGGGTTTTGATTACGTAAAACAGAGGTTTTTTTACCTAAAAGTGAAGAAGCATCTAACCAATGCATGTTTTTAGTGTTACATATGGCTCTTTAGAAACTTTGTAATCACTTTAAAATAAGCACACCATCGTTTAGAACAAGTCTGAACAAATGTTTTAGAAACAAAACGACCATTTGTACAAGATGCAAAGTGCCCTTCGATCATTGATTACCAATAACTCCAACAATAAAAATACTTTTTTCTTTTCTTTTTAAATAATGCATGGGTGAAGAAAATCCGGATCTTGGCGCTAAGGGTAAACAAAACCAAAAAAGGTGAAGAAACATGAACCCCCAATTTAATATTTTTTCGTGTGGAACCCGGTTGAAAACCCTCGCTGTAATGATTTAAAATAGACCGCTTTTAAATTATCTACTACGCAAAAATGCTTTTTTTCTTGTAGCCATTTGATTTCATCGTTTTTAATAAAGTCAAACGTTCGTTTGATTGAGTTTGCCTGGTTAAGATTGTATGAAACCCATATCAAGTCTGTAAATATAGTCTTTTACCCCAGAAAGCGGTTCTTTAATTTTTTTATATACCCATGCAAATTGATACCTGCAAATCCGCATCAAAAGCGTTTGAGCAAACGCTTAAAAGCCTAAACATATTATACCAAGAAAAAAATGTCTTCGTTTCAAATATGAGACCAAAAAGTAGATTTGAAATTGTTACTTCTGCCCAGACTATGCTTTCTTTTTCTACGAATCCTTGTGAGTGCCTGTTCCCCCCAATTCACTGCTACACCGCAATCCCTTGTCTTTGATGGGTTGTACCTTGTACATGATTTGATACTTCGATGATTTAGACTCTGCTTTAGATTCTTCAATCTTACGTCTGAATAAACAGAACCAACTTCTATGGTTCCGAGAGGCAAAATTGAAACATCTTTATGCAAATAATTTTATTTTATTTTTATTTATTTTA
Source organism: Diplosoma virens (assembly GCA_963680785.1). Lineage (NCBI taxonomy): Eukaryota > Metazoa > Chordata > Ascidiacea > Aplousobranchia > Didemnidae > Diplosoma > Diplosoma virens. The sequence continues at coordinate 34,342,158 of OY796892.1, forward strand.
TATCTATATTTATCTTTTGACTCGCAGGAAAGTGACGGAGGCGCTAATACATAGGGTAGGCAATTACCCCGACCTGCTTCCGGAGATGAAAAGATATTGCTGTCCGCTTGTAATTTAATAGAGATATGACTGTAATTTAGAGCTGCTTGCCAAGACCACCAAGCAGGGGAAAGTGCCGTAAAGTGCCTTTGCCAAGGACGCAACAGAATGGCGCGAGTGGATTTTGAACTGAGACCATGTTGATCATAAGCTCGGCGCTTTAACCACTCGATCACGCTGTTCATAAAACATTATATATTATAAATTTAAGATTTCAATACTTTTTAAAAGAAATCAGTGTTCTATAATAATCCCAAAAAAACTTTACAGTACGCCATTTATTTCCTCAAACCCCTTACCCCATAGTCGTATCTGCTGGGGAGCAGGGGGCAATTGCTTCCCTAAGTTTCAAAAATTTGGGCAAAATCAGAATTTTTCAGACAGTCACAAGAATATATCTAGGAAAAATCAAAATTTTTCGCGCAGCGATTGGAAAAATTTGGGTAAAATCAAAAATTTTAGGGGAGTGGAAAGGAATTTTTTGGGGCAATTAACTTTTTTGGTGCATCAAAAATAAACACTAATTGCAGAAAAAAGTTTACGAAATTAGGTGAAGACTTTTTTTTAAAGATCACTATGTTTTTGAACAGAAAATTAACAAAAATAAGACAGATTCAAAATGAAGACATTTTTTTATCTTCAACTAAATTTTAGACAAACTTTCTTCTCATATCCCTAAAGTTCTAGAAAATCAAGATTTGCGCAAACATTACAAAATTTGGGCAAAACTCTATTGCCTCCCTCAATTTTTTTGACTGCTACGCCTATCTATACTCTCCCTCGCAAAAAAGCAAACTTTTTCAACACCGAGCTCGTAAATTAAGCTTCTCCCTATGTGGTGTGTGAAACTCATTTCGCCCAAAAAATCTTATCAAATATTTTAACTCTTAGTACTTTTAAAGTATCTTTTTCAACAAAAACTTTCAAAAAATTTTAGGGCAATATCATATACTGTATATATATATAAGTACCCGATCCTATACTATTTTTTGGTAATTCTTTTACGACAATAACTGGGCTGGGAACAAAAATCTACTTGGCTACACATCGGATTAATGATATTTGAGCAACTAAACAAAGCAAGTAAATCGGGAAGAAAAATCTAAATAAAGTTTTTACACATTCAAATGTGTTCAGATGTTACAATTTTGTTGTTTCTCCTTTTACCAAGTCCAAGTTTAATTTTTTATGAGTTCGAAAAATAATACATGAGTTAAAGTAATTAGAATTTATGAAATATTATAAAGAATTTATGAATTTATGAAATATATTTTTAAAATATTTCATAAATTATGAACAGGAATAAACTCATGACATCATCACATTCCTTTTTTGTTTTTAGTTCTTCCTTGGATTTCCGTCATTGCAAATGCTTTGGCGAAACTATTTGACGAAAATGAGAACGAAAGGTAAAAATTAACATGGTATATTAAAGTTGACATAATATTGTACGAGTTTTTTTAGCAAGACGACAACTAAATCTATTTACTGATACTGAATATCATAATTTTGTTAAAAAAAACTTTTGATTACGCAATTTGCAGAAAAAAATTCGGCGTAAAGCTGAAGTTTTGGTTTTTTAATTCGTATTTTGCATGCAAGGAAGCATTGATTATTAATTGAAATTTCTGCGTTGTATATCGATTTTAAGCACATTTCAATTTGAAAAATCGTAGCAGTTTTTTGAGAAAAACAGAAAAACATTTTTAAGAAATAGATTTGATTATAATCAGTGATGGCTTTAGTACGGAGCGAATGAAGCGGCCGCCACGACCTTCCCCTAAAAAACGTCAAAAAGCGGTCCGCCCTAAGCAAATATTGCTCTATTTTTTCATAGTAACGCCATAACGATGCTCCCCCGTCTGCACCTATACATTAGGACGAAAGTAGGGATAATGTACTCGATTGAAAGTGATGACCTGTTTTTTTTCACTAAAGATCACTAAATTTTGGGGACGAAAAAAAATTTGACACACTAAAAAGTGTCTTCCCTTTTTTTCTTGCAGTAGGCCCCTCTTTTGTAAGGCCGTTACTGATTATAATATGACTGTTCGACTTATACAATTTCTATCATTCGGTAATTCTCCGTGAAACAATTGTAAGACGAAAGATCGTAAGTGTTATATGACCTTACTCTTGGGTTAAAAAACATTAATTGTCGATGTGACAAATTACTTTGCAAATTTTGTTCTTTGGCAAATTGACATACCAGATGATAAAGCCGCTTAACGGAGATTTTATTTCAAATTAAAGCCTATTACAGTTCACCGTCCGGTCGTTCTAGGTCGTTTTTATGAAAATATGTTTTTCTACAGCTGTTGGTTCGTCGATACAAATCAATATTACTGGCTCATCATTAAAGTCCCAATACTTGTTTCCGTCTTGGTAAGCTTTTTAGTTGTATGTAATCTTGAAAGTTTCTTCTTTCAAAATTTTTCACAAAAATATCTGCACGTTAGAAATCGGCGTCCGTGTTTTCGTTTTGATTTTCGTCAACCAATCAATTTAATTGGTCACTTTTCAGATAAACTTCGTCATTTTCGTGCTGGTTCTTCGCGTGGTTGGGTCGAAGTTAAAAATGCGCAAATTCACCTCCATGGAAAACGAAAAGAAAAATTTCAAATGGAAGTAAGTACGACGTCATGCTTTTTTCAAAGGCATTGGTGCGACACTTTTTTTTACAATATCTAAAAAACTTTTTGTAATTTGAAAACACAAACAGAAGTTAAAGTAAAATATATATTATAAAATTCAAAAGAATCGTGGTTTAAAAATCGATTTCATAACTTTTCTTGCGAGTATTGTTATTGATTTTTTTCATTCTTTCAAATCATTTCAACTTCTCACAAACAAATCCAGACATCGTAAATAAAATGAAATCACTTTCACAAACATAGGTAGGCGGACGTTTTTTTATCTTGCTGGCCAATTTTGAAGTATTTTGATAGATGGGCGCCCAGAACAGGTTTTTTTCGAAATCTATGCGCAAAATAGTGTATTTACAGTAATAGTCCATTAAATCACAATTAAAAATTGTTTGGTGCGTGAAACAAACCGGTATTCGGTCCTCAGAATGAACTTTTCCGACAGCTTACATAAATAAATGACAAGATTGTATATTCACAGGCTAACCAAGTCAACTTTGGCACTTATTCCGTTGTTAGGAATTCACTATATTGTCGCGGTTTTTTTCCAATTTGTTGATTCTGAAAATACAACAAACCTCATCTTGAAAATATTATTCGAACTTGTTTTCACATCGATTCAGGTAACTGAAAAATGTCTAATTTGGTTTTTTAATTTTTTGGAAACCGATTTGAATTTAATCTACGCAAATGCTTGATCTTGGGTTGTTTTGTATCAGGGTCGGGCAAGCTTTTTATGTTGCATTTCATTTTTTCTAAATTTTGACAGACATGCCAGAAGGGCACACACAACTCATTTGACTTTTATAAATTGATTTTAATTCCAGTTGAAAGCAACGCATTCAAATGAAGCCATAACTAAAATAAATTGTTTTGCGGGCCGAATTAATAAGTGAACTGATGAACCGAAGCTGATTGAAATCAAATAGTTCTTGTCTCGAAAATTCGACACGTGTCTGAACTAATTTATATCATATTATTTACAAATTATTGGTGGCAACGTTTGTAATGTATTTCTTGCTTTGCAGGGCTTCCTTATTGCTTTGTTGTATTGCTTTCTCAATAGCGACGTGAGTTGTTCTTGATACAATTTTCTAATTGTTTTCTGAACATGATCTAATTGTAATTTGATTTTAATGACGTCAAACATTTCCACATAATTTAGATTTTAAAATGACAGAGACTTGAAAACAAAGATCGGTAGAATTATAAATGTTTTTTTATGGAATTATTTAGATTAGGGAGCCTTATAAACATTTTTAATCGTTCAGAACAGTCGACGGTAGCAAACTTTGAAATTTGAATAATTAACTTTTTGATAAACTTTAAAAGATCTTCACATTTTCCTTGCGTTTTAGATAATTGTTATTTTAACTTGCGGTAGAATAATCACTGCTTTATTATGCAATAGTTACTTTAAATATCGTATCTTTTTGCTTTTATTGAGCAGCATATTATTCTTACACTTCTCCAACCACAATCAATAGTTGTTAATGGTATCTCTTTCGAATAGATCCAGGGAGAAATGAAACGAGAGTGGAGAAAGATTAAAACAAATTGGGAACTTGACGTGACCAACCGAAAGAAACAAAACAACACCCAAGCGACAAGCTGGTTAAATCTTTATTCTTTTTCTGTTTCAAAAAAACAAAACGGTTTGTTGATTTTTGATTTGATTTTTCTGTTGGAAGAATTTTTTTGTAGTTTGTAAGGTACTAGCAGGTTATAAGTGGATGTTCATTAGTATAAATAGTTTCTTAATGTAGGATTCTACTTTTAATGTAGAATTTAATATGGAATGTAGAATAGTTTCTTAATAATGCAAGTCAGATAAATAAATTCAATGAAAGCGATGCAATGTCCATTGAACAATTTTTGGAAGCTTTTTTCTTTTCGAGAATAATTATACTAACTTGCTAACAAAGACGCCAGAATGTTATTGTCGGGTTAGAAATTCATTTTTTTATTAGTTATGTAAGAACCGATTTTTTTGTACCTAATATAAGCCGCTTGTGAGGATTGTTAAACAATGGAAAGCGACCTAAATCGCTTTTTACAAGGACGCAAATGCATGACGAGAGGAGGATTTGAACCCGGACGACTTCAATCACGACCACAAGTAAGATAACTCTCACTACCAACCGGTCTTTTGTTTTTAGTCATGTGACTCACAAAGTAAAAGACGAATCCGAAAATTTAGGGTTTTAATTTAAATTATTTTTTTCTTGGCTTCAAAAGTAAAATAACTTTTTCTACTCAGTGAAAACAAGACATGGGGACTCCGCCTGCACCAACGGCCGAACTTCTGCCGACAATTCCCCGCGAAGGAGCCGGTTTAGCACCGTTCTAACCGAAACTACCCGATTATCTCCGTTTCTTCCCAAAAAAATAATCATGCCCCAAGTTCCAGTTGCAGCCAAGCCGTCACTTAACAACGTCCAGATGAAAGAGACTTTCTTGCTCTCTGGCGCCGGTGACGACTTATTACCTCTCAAACAAGCTTCCACCAGTTTTATGACGTCACCTGACAACAAAAAAACTGAAGATGATTGTTCTTCGTCGAGTAAAAATCATCCTTTATCGTCTTCAGCACCTTTGGCATCATCTCAAGAAGATCAGAAGCTGCTGTGTTGAGACTGAGTTTTTTTTTCCCTAAAAAAAGGGAAAAGGCACAACTCAAAGTTTGATGTTGTATTTACTATTGCATTAGCGGCTACTTGTCAATCGTTAACGTTGAAGCGCTTGATGGAGTCGCAATAACTTAAGGAATTAATTGCGATTGGCTCAGCACAAACAGTAATTGAGTTCGGTGTCGTTTTTGTTGTTTTTTTAAGGCCTCGACGGACACATTATATATTGATAAAGAAAAACTATTTTAAGTCACATTAGTTTGAAATATTTTCTTGCAATTATTTTATGAAACGATACAGTTGGAAAAAAGTTTGTTGGAGTAGCGGAAAAATGTCTAATTCTTTGCTAATAATTTTTGTTTTTGTTTGCACTTTATGTTTTTCTATTGTAGCCTAGCGTTTTATTTTGCTGCTTTATTTTCTCTTTTTTTTAATGTGTAAAAGAAAGTTTTGTTTTTGTTGTCGAAAAGTAGTTTTAAGCTCTTTTTTTTTCACAATGTTGCAAAAAAAGAACTAAGAAAATTAGCAGAATGTATTGGGAGTGAGTTATTTTTCACAGTTATTTACCAGCAATAGATCAACTTAATTCTGATGTCACAATGAAACGGGATAATCGCTTGTCGGTTGTTAAACTATTACCAGCTTTCTCGCAAAGTAGGCAATTAAAGGGTATGTTAATACTGATTAATAAATCTTCCACGCTTAAAAAATTTTATTCTGTTCACCATTTTTGAATTTCCTGCATCCCCTCTTTTAAGTTAAAAATTTTTTTTTGTATTTTTTATTAAATGAATTTAATCCTCTTAGATGCTATAATTGTATTAACTTGTTTAAACTAATTAAAACTATGACTGCTGTACTATTTCAAGATAGTGAAATGTTAATATTTAATTAACAGCGATAACTAGTTAAAATTGATTTTGTTAGTGTTTTTGAATAGATTAAAAAAAAAATATTAGCCTATAATTATACTAGTTTCTTTAGCGTGGTAAAATAATTTTTATGTCAAAAAATGTATGTTGCTTGTTGATTTTTTGTTAAAATCTTAACAAAGTGTAGACAGAGGATCAACTTAAATTTGTTTTCATCGCCGAATTTCTATTTTTCTCGTGCAACCATGTCGTGTTTATTCTATTATTTTTTTCTGGGTATTTAATTGCTATTCTTGCCATTTGATCTTCTTTCTTGTTTACTTTTGTTTGTACCACTAATATTAAAAACTTCGTTCATTATCGTGCAACTTCAATATGTTTTTGCGACTTTTTTTGAGAAAGAATCACAATGTAGTTGGGGTGTAAATGATGATATGAAACATTTGCATAACTTATTCGAGTGATTTTTTTAACGTTGATAACGGTGTTTTTTGACGATTTTCTTTTCTTGGTATTTAAATAAATTTTCGCGCTTTTTATCCTCGAGATGCTCTCTTCTATTTTTTCGACCTTATTACAATCGTCAGGAAGATATCGTCATTAAGAATGAAAGCTGAGAGCGAGCTACATACTTTAGCCCTAAACCGAAATTTTTTCCAGCATAACCGAAAATTCAATTTACGGAACGAATTGGCAAGCATGACTGCGGAAAGGGTGCGAAGCAACAGATGAAAGACGACAAAATAATTTACAATTGTACATCGTTTACTAGAGTATTTGTCGTTTGTATTTGTATGTGATGCAGCCGGTTCAGCCATACCCAATTCGAGGTTTTTTAAAACTTAAGCTCGAACCTGGCATTATAATTACATCCCTAATCTGGTTACAGTCTGGTTACAACCCCTAATTTGGTTGCCGAAAACAACGGTGATTGGATGGAAGGAAGAGTGACGAAAACAAAAAGCAAAAAGAAATGTACATTTTTAAAAAAAGCGACGAAAGTTGAAAATAAAATAGTTTAAGATTGTTAAATTTTTTCAGAAATTCAGCAGTGGAGATTTGATGAAGACTTATGTATTTCCAAAGCTCATAAATGAATTAAAAAAGTCTTTTGCTTAAAATCGTAGATTGGTCATCGTTACTATTTTCGATATAAGCAAAGCTTTGAAAAAGGTGGAGTTTGATATCCAAGTCAGAGGCGCCCGACTTTTTAAGTTAAGGGCCATAATGACTTATAGAGAATGTTCACGACCAAATAGTTAAAACATTACCGCTGCCTTTTACAAACAAAAGTTTTTTTGGTCTTTTTTTCGCATAAAGAAAACTTTTCAAAAACACGATTATCCAATTTATTTTACTTCGTTTCGAAAAACATCGTGCGGGCCGCTCAAAACTTTTACCAGGTCACGGACTTCCCCACCCCCATGGTTCAAATCATAGAAAAAGCGTTGATAAACTTGAAATTAACCCCAATCGCAAGATTTCTTGTTTTTCCTCTTTGATTTGGCTGTTGAATTCCGCTTTCTCTTAAATTCTTTGATTTTTCTCTTCTTCGTTTTGATGATAATGTTCCGCAGAGCGAACTGATGACTGTCGTCATTTTCTTAACGTCAACATGACGTCATTCAGTTGTTTTATATTAGAGTTTAGTTTTGTTATTTAAACATTTTCGAGTTTTTACGATTAATTTTTTGCTCTCAGTTAATGGTTAAAATTTCGATACTGAGCGTAGATTCTACGATCTGTTTTTTTTTAACTCTTTCATACAAAATAAGGTGAAGAAGGACACGGAGCAGCAGATTTTTTGCTGGTTAAAGATTCGCTAGCACCACCAAGTTTCAAAAATAAACTAAACAAATAATTAATCAAATACGGGCCGAAAGACTTTGTTGACCTTTAATAATTATTGGCCAAAAATATAAAATTTTTTTTACAAAAAACTGAAATTTCTAAAGATAACGAATACAAAGTAGCCAGTGCTGCCATCTTATAAATTTCAAATTATTACTTTTAACTTAAAACAAACTAAATTAGCCCAGGGCAAGGATAGACAACATCTCGGCGTCTTAGCTGGTCGATCGCATCTGATTTTGAGTGAACTAGAGTTTGTAAAGATCACAATGTTTTTGGAACAAAAATTGAGAAATCAAAGTGATATTCAAAGTGTAGACCTTTTTTTAGAGATCACAACTTTTTACGATTGCATTTCCGCAGTGGTCGATTGCAAGTTCTTAATGAATCAAAAATCGATCAAAAAGCCAGACTAGTTGGCCAACCGCCTGACTGTTTTGTTTATCCTCAATTCATTCAACCTGGTGTGTCATGAGTTGACAGCCGAGATCAAAACCACGCGGGTCAACCGATGCTGGCCTACTAGTCGGACCTGGGCGAGACTTCTGACCAATCGGTCAGATTGCCCAAAAAATGCTCCAAAACCTTTTTTGTAGTTGAAAAATTTTTTAACTCTTTAATTTCTTTGAAATGTTAATTACAGAAATATTTTTCTTGAATAGTTTATGTCATTGGACATTCCTAATAAGCAGTTAGGAAAAGTTTAATTTGTGCGATATTACGCAACTGGTGCGTCATAAAGAGTCCGTTTGATTATGTTATAATTTCTGGGGTACAGATTATTGATAGCCGAATTTAAGTTGATAATGAAAGTATTTTCTACTAATTAATTCTTTGTTTATTTAACTCACATGGAATTTATTCGAAAATAAACCTACAACTATTTTGGAAAAGGTATATCAATATAAACATAGGTTTGGTAAAGCTTTATTAACTCTTTATAGATTTCAAATAATGTATTTTCTGTAGTTGCCAAACACAAAAAGATAAATTACAAAAATAAGCATGAGTTTCTCTAAAACTGTATTACAATTATCAAGTACGTTCATATAGTTGCCTTTCCCGATTGATTTGTGAGAAGCGGACTTCTGCATTGCATTGGTCTGCAAATCAGGATAAATTCTTGTATGACTTGATGACGATTGGTATGAAGTTTTTTGATTGAAAGCACACAGCTTTACAACTGAATATGCAAATCTGCACAACAGTGAATAGAATAAAAGTTAAATTTCTATTCTATTCAAACATTGGTAATTGTTAACAATATTAAATGTTCGAGAAACTTTGATTTTTTAAATTTAAACTTAATCTCTAAATAACATTTCTGGAGAAATATTAAGAGTTTTTTAAAAAGATTTTGTCTGTATTGATAAAAAAAAATGTAATAATGTTCATTATTAAACTCAAATTCTTAACAGAGCGTGACATGCAAAGATAATCTTTAAAAACGGAATTAATAGTAGCTTCAAATATCTGTTAACCGCTTGGTTGTGTAATGATTTGCAGACTGTTCATGGGGCACGAAAGCGAATTGAAAAAGAAACCAATGTAGCTTAGCGCTTCAAGCGTTATTTAAATTTTTATGATAAAAATTAATCAAAATAAAATAGCTCTTACTTGCATCTAATTGAATAAAATGTCTTTGTAAACAGTGCACGGTCCAACAGAACTTCCCGGCCCACCAGGAAGCCGAGAACTCTGTTGAAGAGTGATGTCATAAATCATCGTCATATCAATTATTTATTCTTGTATCTCGTAGAATCGCGACGGTGGCACTAAACTTTTTATAACAGTCTTCAAGCAATTTTAAATCGTGATCTCCAAAATGTTGAGATTATAAAGTAGCCATAATTTATTTACCGGGTTTTGTATAGCAAAAATTACGAATTCGGGCAAATCTTATAATCTTGTTGGATGACGGAGTAAATAGCCTAAGCAAGAGATTGAAACCACAGAACCAGGGTAAAGGGAAAAAAACTAACTCTTATTTGATTTCTATGTTATAGTTTTCGGGAGAAAAAGAAAAAGTTTTCAAAAATGAAAAAACTAACTTTAAGAGATTTGCTTTTTTCATTGTGACAGTTAAAGAGTGCTTATTAATATTGAATCAATATTTCAGGTACAATAAACAAAACAGAAACTGAAAAAGCTTTTTATTGATCGAGTTTTTATGCAAACGGCTCAAACAATAAAAATTTATAATTATTGCAAACCCTGCACAAAATTTAAAGAGATTGGGATAGGCTCAGGGCTTGGAAAAAATTGATTGGAACCTTTTCAATCAATTATATTATTATCAATCAATTAATTTTAATTGGTAAGTAAACCAATCAATTATTGCAATTTGTTAGCTAAAATAATTACTTTGTTTGTTTGAGATACACGTAATTCGAAAGCTATACATAAGTATCATTATATATATAATGATTAAATAATAAATTTGACTATGATTGTTGTTCTTGGGTTTTACAATAATCCGGATGCTGATTTTTTATGTGATTCATTAAATTTGTCTATCCGGTACCTTTTTTCTGTGTCAACTTCTTACCACACTTGCATACCCAGCTACCTTCAGAATCTACAACTTGGCTAAAATATTTTCAAGAAATTTGCGCATTTTCAGATTGCAACGGCATATTATATGGGTATATATTTAAAAAATCTTACATCTTATATCACAGCACTATATATAGCCAATATTTTATATGATTGCAATTAATTGCAATTAATTGCCTGTGAAACAATCAATTATTTAATAAATAAATTTTCGCAATCAATTAATTGATCCAATTAAATTGCAATTAATTTTTCATCAATTAATTTTTTCCAAGCCCTGGATAGACTATGTTAAGTTGACTTTGATTTTATCAACCTGATTCTATCCGAACAAGAATCATCACTTCTGATTTAATCAATTCTGTTAACCAAGGCAAAGAGTGATTAAGGATATAGTTAATCAAATAAACAAAGAGAATATTAAAATCAATTCTGGCGTTATCTAAACATTGAAAAAGGTTAAAATTGTAACTAATGTAAATTGTACACTCCGTACTGACAAACAACTAAACCTTTGTCTCGTTAAAAGAAAATTTTAGCACCACATGTGCACGAAATGGACTCCCAAGAGATTTTAACGTACCAGGTAATTCACGGAACGTTTATGACGAAACACAAAGACAACAATAAAAAGGATTCACTGTACAATTCTTAGAGATAATTTATGACCTAACATTCAAGCGAACAAAATTTTAAGTTATCCAATTCTCACTGCTTCAGGCTACATATCTCCAAATTTTAATTTCCAAAGATAGCTTAGATTTTTTTTTTGTTCAAGATGAGTCTTTAATTGTTGTTCTACTGTAGAGAGCAGAAAAAAGTTTAGCCAATAGCGTTTACAGAAGTCACTGAAATCTGTTCAAAAATGTAAAGTTAATTATGTTGATTGACAACATTTGAAATGGAGAAGATGTGAACAGTTTTTATAATTTTTAAGAACGCTCTTCAAATAGCAACAAGGTTTTTAGTTGATTTGTCGCAGATTACAAAGTAAATGTTTCTTTATACCACTTGACACTAAAAAATTTTGTAAATTTAACAATCATATGACTGGAAGCAGTTTTAGATCGCCGATTCGTAATTTCTACAATCATGTATTTTTAATTTTTATAAATATGTGATTTTTGCTAACACAAGGTCGGAAACAAAGCTGCCACTACTGGGTTTTTCAGATTCGGGCCGGATTATTGTTTTTTTTTTGGATAAGAGAAGATAATCTGGGTTTTTTCGTAATTTTTATAACTTAAGTTTTAAAAATATACTTATTACTCTTTAATGATATTCTACCAATACTTACAACAATATTAATTTATAGAAAATGCAATTGTAACTGTTTACGGGTCATATAGTCGTACATCTGTCGAATGATGTACTTATTCGTTTTCAGCAGTGTGAGTGTTTATTCTTTATCTTTGCCCAAGGACGTATCTTTCCATCTTTCCGCTCTTGAAGCTACTTTTATCAAATCGTTACAACCTAATCTATGTTGACACAAGGAATTTTTCACAGTCGAAAACTCATTTATTAACGCTTTTTTCCTTTCGTTTCTGTTGGGTTGCTTTTCTTGACCAATCAAACGCACTCTCGTTTTTTTTTTTTTTGATTGATCGCTTTCTTAACCAATCAGACTCTTTTTCCTTTCCTATATAACCACGATCGGATTGCTCTGAGTTCATTCTGCCGATACCTCCCCATGAGTGTCAGATAAAAAATCTTCGAGAAATGAACTCGCTTTTTAAAGCAATTTTAAAGTTTTGTATTGTCAATCGACTGTTCCTGATAAGCATTTTCTTTACCGTACTAAACTTTTCATTATACTTACATAATATTCTAAACAAGCCAGTTTAGAGTGGACCATGATGTGCCGAAGTGCGGCACGACTTTGCGCTGCTCAATCTTGCAACGTTGCGCTTGTGCAATACAATCACTTATGCAATTGGTGGAATTGCCCAAAGATGGCAAGATACTCTGGGTGGGATTTGACCGATCCGAAAATCGAATCCAAATCTTTTTGCACCGAAATCGGATTTGAGAACCTTGTCATAAATTGAACTGAGTTATTCCTGTTATAAGCAAAGTTTCTTTACGATTCAGAGATATTAAATCGAAAACCATATGCCTACTGAATATTTTCGGCATCTAACTGCAATTCCATTTGAATATTAAAACCTCTGCTTATTTAAAAAAAATTAATCTTCGAAAATTTTTCGCGAATATAGCTGCGCATTAGATATCGGCGTCCGTGCTATCGTTTTGATTTCTGTCAACCAATCGATTTTGTTTGTCACTTTCCAGATAAACTTCGTCATTTTTGTGTTGGTTCTTTGCGTGGTTGGATCGAAGTTGAAAACGCGCAAAGTCACATCGATGAAAAACAAAAACAAAAATTTCAAATGGAAGTATGTGTGACGTCATGCTTTGTTCAGCAGCATTGAATCGACACTTTTTTTACAATATCCAAGAAACTTCTTGTAATTTGGATACACAAACGGAAATTAAAGTTAAATAATATCACATTTTAAAAAATCGTGGTTAAAAAAATGCTTTCGTAACTTTTTTTGCGAGTTGTTAGTGATTCTTTTCATTTTTTAAGTAATTTGACTTCTTACAAACAAATCTAGACAATACGAATAAAATGAAATTACCTTTACAATCATAATTGCATAGCCGTATGAGCCGAAAAAAGGTTGGGGGACAATACAGTTTTTCCTAATTTTATTGTCGCTTGCGAGAATTGTTATCTTGTAACTCTTTACGGACATGAGAAAAAATTTCGACCCAAATTAGGGTAAAGACTAAAAAAGAAGGTTTTTACTTTCTTTGTCCCAAAAAAGTACTGATCTATAAAAAAATTTCTGATTTTGCCCAAATATTTTCTTGTCGCTGCCTGAAAAAACCTGATTTTTCCTAAATTTTTGAGACTTGGGCGCAATTGTTTCCTGCCACCGGCTGATACAACCATGCATAAGTGGGAAACGTTTTTTCATCTTGCTGGCCAATTTTGAAAAATTTTGATAGATGGGCGCCCAAAACGTATTTTGTTTAATAATTTTACAAAATCCATGCGCAAAATTGTTTATTTAAATGACGTCACCATTAAAAATTGGTTGTTGCGCCAAATAATTTGTGAAACGAACCGGAATTTGGTCCTCAGATTGAACTTTTCCGACAGCTTATATAGATAATTGACGAGATTGTATGTTAACAGGCTAACCAAGTCCACTTTGGCACTTATTCCGTTGTTAGGAATTCATCATATTGTCGAAGTTTTTTTCCAATTTGTTGATTCTGAAAATACAACAAACCTCATCTTGAAAATATTATTCGAACTTGTTTTCACATCGATTCAGGTAACTGAAAAATGACTATTTTGGTTTTTATCTTTTCGAAACCGATTTCAATTTTATCTATGCAAATGCTTGATCTTGGGTTGTTTTGTATCAGGGTCGGGCAAGCATTTTATGTTGCATTTTATTTTTTTCTAAATTTTGACAGACGGGCCAGAAGAGCACACACGACTCATTTGACTTTGACATTTTAATTCCAGTTGAAAGCAATGCATTCAAATGAAATCATAACGAATTAATAAGTGAAAGGTCGTATTTTATTTTTATATCAGTTATAGATGAATCGGATCAGATTGAAATCAAATAGTTCTTGTCTCGAAAATTCGACACGTGGTTGAACTAATTTGTATCATATTAATTGCAAATTATGGTGGCAACCTTTGTAATGTATTTCTTGCTTTGCAGGGCTTCCTTATTGCTTTGTTGTATTGCTTTCTCAATAACGACGTGAGTTGTACTTGATATTTGTAATTTTTTCTGAATATGATCCAACTGTAATTTGATTTTAATCACGTCAAACATTTCTACATAATTTAGATTTTAAAATGAGAGAGACTTGAAAACAAAGATCAGGAAAAATATAAAAAATATTGAAATGTTTTTTTGGAATTTTTTAAATTAGGAACCCTTATAAACATTTTTAATCGTTCAGAACAGTCGATGAATAACAAACCTTGAAATTTGAATAATTAACTTTTTGAAAAACCCAAGAAGATCTTTGCATTTCCCCCGTGTTTTGAATAATTGCTATTTTAGGGGTTGGCAACCTTTTGCATGTCACGAGCCAAAAACCAGCTTTATAAGGTTATGGCAAGTTGCACTTTTTTCCACCTACCAAAACCCCTTTTGCATTGATCGAATGTCTCAGTTTGTTTTATCACGGTCACAAAAATTTATAGTATAGAGCTTTTTTTAGGTCTTTACTAGTTTTCTTTAAACGCGAAAAGAGCAACGTCACTAAAATTTAAGTGAAGATCTTTTTTTTGTTTTACACCAGATTTTGTACTAAGAAATGAAACATATTTGCACCCTGCTGTAACTACATGTATCACAGTTTTACTGCCGTTTAGATAGTTTGAAATTGTTACGTCAAAAATAGGATTACACACGAGATGGCCGGCCCTATTCTTTTAATATAAAATGTCACGGGCCGGATGGTTTTGCTTGGCTGGCCGTAGGTTTCCAACCCCTGTGCTATTTTAACTGGCAGTAGTACAAATGCTGCTATGTAATCGTTACTCTAAATATCGGTTCTTTTTGCTTTTAATAAGCGGCATAACGGCCTTACACTCTTCGAACCACAATCAATGTATCTCTTTCGAATAGATTCAGGGAGAAGTGAAACGAGAGTGGAGGAAAATAAAAACAAATTGGGAACTAAACGTGACCGACCGAAAGAAGCAAAGCAATACTTAAGCGACCAGCTTATTAAATCTTTATTCTTTTTCTGTTTTAAAAAAACGAAACGATTTGTTGAATTTCGATTTGATTTTTCTGAAATTTGATTTGATTTGAAGAAATTTTTTGTAGAACGTACGTAAGGTAGTAGCAGGGTATAGGTGGTTGTTCATTAATGTAGAATGTAGAATAATTTCTTAATAACATAAATTAAATAATTAAATTCAATAAAAACGATGCGATGTCCATTAAACAATTTTTGGCAGCTTTTTTTTTCTTTTCGAAAATAATTGTACCATATCGCTAAAAAAAACGCCAGAATATTGCTGTCAGGTTAAATTTTTGATTTGTTTTATTAGTTAGGTAAGAAACAATTTTCCTGTACTTTAATGTGAGTCGCTTGTGAGGAGTGCCCAGCGGAGGAAAGCGACCTAAAATGCTCAGAAATGACACATGCCCTTTCTTATTAAAAACTGTTTTAAACCACATTAACTTCAATGTATTTTCCAGCAATTAAAATATTTCATAAAGTGATACAATTGGAAAAAGCTCGTGTAGCGAACTCATCGCCGCAAACCGTCTTTCATTTATGCTTTTATTCATTATTGCAAAATTTTCCGCGCATGTATTGTTCACACATTGTATTTCGCTTGCTGCAGATTCAATTTGCAGTGCTTTTCTGCTGGCTGCACAGTGCTTATCTGTTCCCACGACTACCGCCATGCTAAAATGTCGCATTTCTTTGTATTTTGCTTATGTACCGCCTGTTAAGGTGAGAAAACTCTCGCCGCGTAAAAATGCCACCTGTACTTATATTTGTTGCCTTTTTCTTTTCTTTGTGGCTGCTTTGAATCTATCTGATCGCTTTTCGTTATTCGCCTGTCACGTGCAGTTAAGCAAAAACAGTTTTACCGTTGGTTGTGTATCTAAATTCTCGTGGTTAGTTGTTGGTTAGTTTATATTATCTGAAATTCGTAATGTGCTGATAATTCTAAGTAATATTCTATTTTTACAGGCAGGTCTAAAGCAGTTTTTAATTCTTTTTTTCATTCGCATAAATTCTTATAACGTTCATTAGTTTGTCTGTGGTTATCAAATACACTTTCCTCGGCTAACGTTCGTGTTGAGAACGCGTGTGAGAATTGAAAAACTAGGCCTTTCAGGAAAATTCTTAGAATCTTCCTAGTCAAAGTGTTCACCGTAACACCGCCTTTCTGTTGTTTCCCCCCAGCTGATCGTTGGCTGATCGCGCCATCAAGGCCATTTGTGTAATCATTCTTAACACACAGCTCTCAGGATGTAGCCTAATCACGTGATTTTATCGTTAAATAAGGTCAGATGTCACAATAATAAAGAGATAAAATCATTACGATTACATATACGCACTAGATCGATTCGTCGCCTCAGATTAGATTAGAGCAGGGGTGGGCAAACTGCGGCCCCTGACGACGTTTTGTGCGGCCCGCGGAGCTCTTAAAAAATACATACCCTCACTTTGAGCCCAGTTGCATAGAATTATGTCGGGAATACCCCAGTTTCAGTTTCTTATGTTTTAATGCTTTTAGAGAACACACCAAAATTTTGGGAGAGAAATAGTGATCGCAGATCGAATGTAAGTGAATACCTTTTTTTATTTAATGTTACTTGTTTTTGTACAATGTGTTTTCTTACTTAACAGGTTAAAGGTGCGCAGCAACTTTTCTTTAAAAAAAAAAGGGGGGGATCTAATTTAAGGTTGCACACCTTTCCCTTTTATCAATTGTAAATGTAGGCCTACATTGTATTATTAATTATGTATATCGCTTTTGTGGTTTATTTTTCGTCCTGGCGCTAAAAAACTATAATAGTTAAAAAGCGCCAATAAATAAATAATAATAATAACAGTAACTAGAATTTGGCTCAGAGAACGGTGGCCGTGTTTGCTGAATGGTCAGGCGACTATTGTATTATTAATTTTTGCTGCATAGTGTTGACTGCGTGTGTGCAAACCGCAAATAAAAAATAAATTCTCTCCTTCCTCTCGTGCAACTATAATTTTCTGTACTGGGCGTCATAGAGTTACGCATATTTAAATAAGGGTAGTTGTAATTTGGAGGGATTTCGCTGACCTTATTTAGACAAGCTCAGCATTTCAAGAACGGTTCTAGTTATTTAATTCCATTTCTATCGTTGGACACGCCGGCACCTTTCGGCGGGGAGCAGATTGAGTCTTTCCTTTATTAACAAGAATTTAATCTCTTTCTCTCATCAACAAATTTGAATTTATAAGTAGTTTCTAACAAAAATTTGAATTTATTATTTGGTCTCTGTACCTAAATTTGAATTTATTCTTCTCCAAAATTTGAATTTAATTCTCTCGCGACCATTAACTATTGTGAAGTTGCAAAGCAAAGGCAATTTACTAAATACGATTGCTTACATAAAAGTCAAATTTACCAAAATAAATTGAACTTTTGAAATGTTCTTCATATAAAAAATCTATAAAGTATTACAGTTAATATCTAGAACGTTCAATTGCTTTGAAAAAAAATCTCCCCTTGAAAATACCCAACAAAATTTCTTCCTGATAGGAAATTCTCCCGGTCGAGAATCCCTGCTCTAGGTAATGCAGCAATGCACATCCTTTATCTTAGCTATTGTTATTTATTGAGTATGCACATTTTATCGTTGTTTTCGTTTTGCTGCATTTCCCTTTTTCCCTAGTGTAACTACGTTGACGCAGGGCCGTAAATTCATCAGGTCGGGCCCCGGTACAAACATCTATTATGGGACCCCCATTTTTTCTGTATTTAATATTCAATTGACCTACTTTTCTCAACACAAGAATCATTGACGACTCCGCATTATAGAAAAAATTTTCAATTGAAATAATGAGTCAAAAAAGCATTGAGCTGAATAGGTAAAATGGGGCTAAAGCTTTTATCTACTGTGACTGCAAATCAGGGGTGTCCAACCCGCGGCCCTCAAAGCCTTTTAATAGGGCCCGCAAAGGAATTTTTAATCAGACACTCCATCAAGTTGAATTATTGCAGCGCATTTAAGCATAAAAATTAATATGGCTCTAGTTTTTGTCATGATAAGTAAAACTTACTGACTTCCCACCGCATACCTAAGTCAATACATGAAAATATATTTTGTTATACAAAGAAAAATAAAACCCAAAATTGCCTTACTTCATATTTCTGTTATTGGTAAACCTTGTAAAAGCACAAATTTTATTGTGGTATTTTTTTTCACTAAATGGAAAATAAATTTTCAAATATTATCTGCTTTTTCATGACAATATCTGAATTGTAACAAACACATTATATTACAACTTTTTTCTGCTATTTTTTGCAAATTAATATTTCAACTGTGTGGCCCGCAAAAGTCTCAAGCAAATCAAGCAAATAACTTTGCTCTCTATTCACTTTTAAGTGTTCTCTTTAAAAAGAGACAAAAACGTAGTCATCACTTTCAACCAATGTCCGAAATTTGGAGTGATGTCCAAAAGTGATAACCTTCTTTTTTGTTAGAGATCACTAAATTGCGGCTCTCAAACAGAATTGAATGCGGTTCTCGAGCTAAAAAGTTTGCCCACTCCTGTTTTAAACTATCTAATTTGCAAACTCAACTGAAACTTACTAAAATTGTGGTAACACAAGCAAAATAATTTAAAAGCAATTTCATTTTACGTAACAAGTGTTTAATATCTCATTCAAAAACTAACAGATTTAACTTAACACTCCAAGTAAACTAATCGGCATATTGAATCTTTTAACCGACCGAAAAAGCTCAAACATTTTATTTTGTTTCAAAAACCTCAATCTTAAATTAAAAGTGCATTACTTGTGCCAATTTTTTTGCACAATTGCCTATTATTAAACTTGCTCAACTTAACGCAGTTCCAACATTACATTTTAAAGTTGAAAAAATTTATTGAGCAGCTTAAATACGTAATATTGGTAGCTTTCGATAAATTGAATATTCCTATAACAGCTTTGCACCGGTTAATTAGGCTATTTTTTTACATTAATAAAATGTTCTATTCGAATCACAAGTGTTACAGAAAACCAACATTTTTGTAAGTCAGCTCTTAGCGACTCTATATGATCAATTTGGCGTAATCCTCTAATGTTAGATGTGATGACGTTATGACAAGAAGTGCGCAATCCTATAGTTCCTGATATCCTTAGTGTAGGCCTTTCCACCCACACAAGGTGTTGAGCCAAGGCTTGTTCGCCATCTTTTCTATTTATCCTTTTGACTTGTATGGACAACAACAAATATTAAAATTAAAGCAACCGTCAAGTGATTAGGCCTATACTTACCTTGTTATTTTTCATTTATTTTCATTTTTACTCACAATCAACTTGAAATTAATCATAGTGCGTCTAGAAATAAAGATTAGGAATAAGGAAGCAGCGACTAAACGATGTACATTATTACATGCACAACGTCAAATGTGCATGGTCGCTGTACCTTTGAACAAAGCGATGTGATGTTAATAAGAAAGGAAAGCGAAAAGAAGATAATTAATACACATGTCCAAGCCATAGTTAGAGAATGTTGTGTAATCATGGTCATAATACCCACAAGGTCTTCGTTCATAATACCGCGATAAAAAATAAAGTTTTGAAAGATATTTTAATTCGTGATATGAAAAATTTTTCCTTGGAATTATTTTGTAACGATCTATCGCTCAAAATGAATAATTTTAAAGTCTCCGAAGATTCGCACCATCAATTTCAAACTTTTATCAACATATTTACTGACACAGTTAATTTTCATGCGCCTTATAGACATACCACTAGAAAAGAAAAAAAATTAAAAGAAAAGCCTTGGCTAACCAAAGGTCTACTTAAATCAATTAAACAAAAAAACGAAATGTATAAAAAATTTCTTGATAGTTCAAATTGTTCACTATATACTCAATACAAAAAATATCGTAACACTCTCAATAGAGCATTAGAATGTGCCAAACGTAATTATTACAGCAAAATTTTAATCCAAAATAAACATAATATTGGCAAAGTCTATGAAAAAATTAATGAAATTTGTAAGCTCAAAAGTAAAAAACGTGTCTTACCCAATAAAATTGTTGATGAAACTGGTAGCCATATAGAGGATCCTCAATACATTGCTGAATCGTTCAACGATTATTTTGCACGTATAGGCCACAAAATGGCTGAATCTATTTCGGAACCCCCTCAAAAACTACCTATCTCCCAACTACATACCTACAGCGCAAATTCTTTTTTTATGTTTCCATCATCAACTGACGAAGTAGCCCAATTAATTGAAAATTTAAATGATAAAAAAACAGTAAGAAGCAATGATGTAGAAACTAGATTTATCAAATATAGTAAATCAATTATTTCGCCTATAATTAGTGATCTCTTCAATTTATGTGTCAACAAAGGTGTTTTTCCTAATTGTCTGAAAATAGCTGAAATTATTCCTATATATAAAAAAGTGATATAAATAAAGCTACCAACTATCGTCCAATAGCGTTATTATCTCAGTTCAATAAACTAATGGAAAAAATGATATTTTCTCGATTATATTCGTACCTTGAAAAAAAACAATTACTCAATGACAATCAGTTTGGATTTCGACCTAATTCTTCCACCGCTTTCGCTATAAGCTCATTATATGATAAATTGATCAAAAACATAGACAATGGCCTTTTCAGCTGCTGTGTATTTTTGGACTTTTCAAAAGCCTTCGATACTGTAGACCATAAAATCTTATTATGGAAACTGCATAACTATTTCGGCATTAGGGGCACATGTTTAAACCTGTTTGAAAGTTACTTAAGCAATCGTTACCAATATACTAATATTCTTGGACATTATTCTAACAATAACAAAATAACAATTGGAGTCCCACAAGGATCCTGTCTTGGTCCATTATTGTTTCTTTTATATATCAATGACTTGCCTCTCTCTTCTAATTTGGATTCAATATTATACGCGGATGATACTGCCATGATTTTATCTGATTCTAATCTTAATTCGTTGATAAATCGAGTAAACAATGAATTAAATATAATTGATTTATGGCTTAGAAAAAACAAATTATCTTTAAATTACTCTAAAACTAGCTTTATTATATTCAATAAACAGCCAAACAAAACTTTTGACTACGAATTTAAGTTAAAAATAAACAATAATCCTATTAAAAGAGTAAATTCTATTAAATATTTAGGAGTTCTGATTGACAGTAAATTAAGTTGGTCAGAACATGTGGATTATTTAAATCTTCAGCTCGCCAGGTACTCGGGACTTTTAACTAGACTGCGTAGATATGTCCCAAATCAAATTCTCTGTTTACTTTATTACAGTATTATTTATTCTCGAATCAAATATGGTATCTTATCGTGGGGTACAGCTTCTAATTCGCTGCCAAAGAAAGTTAAAATTCGACTTAATCGCATTTTAAGGGTCATAACTAACAAAACGATATATACACCTGTTGGAATGTTATACAAATCCTTGAACACATTAAAAGTAACCGATATTTACAACCTCGAATTAGGTAAATTTATGCATCAACTGGAAAATATTAAATTACCTCATGTTTTTTAAACTTTTTTAAAAAAATAAATGAAATCCATTCATATGAAACAAGATTAATTAAAACATCAACCTATTTTCTACCCCGTGTTACAAAATTGTTTGGCCAATTACTACTGTCTTATAGAGGTGAAAAGCTTTGGAAAAGTATTCATCTCAACATTAAAAGCAAGCATTGGTTTCCCTTCAAAAAATCATATAAGGATGATCTAATGTCGAAATATTGAGTCGCTTTGTTTTTTTGTTTTTTTTTGATTTTTTGCTTTAGCTTTGTGCTTTAAATGTTTCACGTAAATGTCTGTGTAAATTTGTCTGTGTAAGTCTGTGTAAGTCTGTGTAAATTTCATGCGTAAATCTTGGCTAAAATTCCTCATGTAAATGTTTATTTAATTTCTGTGCTTTCTGTGATTCTGCTGCGCATGTTTCCTTGAATTACTTTTACATGGACCTCTAAATAGCAGTATTTAGAAGTTTAGAAGTCCATGCTTTATATTTACTGATTGTATTAGGGAGCATCTGACTCGATAACGCATGCTCCCAACCATTGCGCCAATTTTGTTTGCTTGCTGTTTGTTTTTATATGTATTGTTGAGCGTGTTGGTGAAATAAACTATCTATCTATCTATTTATCATGGGTGGGAGAAACAACAAACTCAAAGACCAAAAGTGTCTGGACCAAAAAGGGTCAGGCAGGCAAAGAAACCCACCAAAAGAAATCCTGCCACGGGTCAAAAGGACCATTTCAAAAGCATATGACTGGACAAAATACATAGAAATAAAAACATGCAATTAGTAAGCAAGAATAGGTGCAAAAGAAGTAAATTATGTGAATTTTTCATCCAACTGGTCGGGCCGTAATGATCTGGATATTGCCTTTTTTAGTTGCATCGGGCTTTTATCATCATCAATTTCTTTGTCCAATTAGGTGGAGTTACATGTACATGTAATAATAAAAACCAGCAGCAGATGTTTTAAAATTTGTGAAGTCTATTACCATTAAAAATTACGTTGCTCGTCGTCGTCGTCGTTTGAAGGGCATCCACTCCAGGCCAGACACAAACAGAACTGGGGCCGAGGGTTTATCCTTTTACTACCCCAGACTGCTACACTTCCTGGATCAGATGCTGGCAGTGATGTCATTAAGACAGCATCGAGTTTCGTCATCCAAAACCGTCAGGCTGCGTGCTCCATGTGGTGCCCGATGTATAGGGCACACTGTTAGTACATGGTCTGCGGTTTGCTCTGAGGCGCCACACTCGCAATTTGGTGAAGGAGCGAGACCCCATTTGTGCATGGACGAATGAAATCGCCCAACACCAGTCCGCAGGCGGTTGAGCTTAACCCAAGCTGCTCGGGGTAAGCCCATCCCAACAGGCCTGGCACTGATCCCGGGCACAAAAGCACGGAGCCTGGAAGCACTTTCACAGTACTCCGCGTTCCATTTGTGATTCGTCCATACAGAGGCGCGGATGCCAAGTCTGGCAAGATTGTCCAAGAGATTCCGCGCACCTGGCACAAACGGGCGTCTGGATCTTAGTCTCACTTGGCCAGTATCTGAGGACCCACTTAAAAGATTATGCAAGATGTAATCGGGGTCCAGAGATCCACGGTAAGCCAAGGAGAGTGTCGCTCCCATTCGGCGAAGCTCAGCTGGCTGGATGCCTAAGAGTATAGGTAGGTGGTCCGTTGGAGTGGGACACAGGCATTCAGTAACTATGCGCAAGGCGTCATTCAAGACACTGTCAATGAAGCGAGTGTAAGCACTGCTACACCAGACTGGCGCACAGTACTCAGCTGTTGAGTAGACTAGAGACAAGGTGGCTATGCGTAGTGTTTTAGCACCAGTACCCCATCCCGAGCCCACGAGTCGCCTCAGCAGTGTGACGCGCGATGATAGTTTTTTGCGCAATGCCACTAAATGGTGACGAAACGTGAGCGATCTGTCCAGTTTTACCCCAAGGTATGTAGGGGTTGGACAGAACGGTAAAAGTCTACTATAGTTGTAGACCTTTAGCTCACGTTTGGCCTCTCGGTTATTTAAGTGAAAGGCTGCCGTCACCGTCTTAGTGTGACTGAGCTTCAACCTCCAAGTCTGGAGATACGCTGACAGTGTGGACATGTCTTGGCTTAATGTCCCCTCCAAGTCCTTCCAGTTTCCAGAAGAATGCAACAATGCTAAATCATCAGCATAAGCAAACTTTCTGGAAATCATGGAAGGAAGATCGTATAGATGTTAAATAGGAGGGGAGCCAAGACCGATCCCTGAGGAACGCCGTTTTTAAGACGGCGTAGCCTGCTTTGCTTGCTGTCACCGGTGGTAAGGGTAAAACTTCGATTTCGGACAAGCTCCATGATCATTTTGACCATGTGCTTATCCGGAAGTAGTCTCAGCAGCTTGCAGGTATGACCACGGTGCCAGACAGTGTCATAAGCAGCTGTCAGATCGATAAATACGGCACCGGCCTTCTTTTTAGCCTCGAAAGAATCCTCGATGTTCTGGGTTAGCAGAACAACTTGATCTACGGTTGACTTCCCGCGTCGGAACTCAGCCTGCTCTTTAGGGAGCAGTGGATCGATTAATGGTTCAACGCGGGCGTAGATAAGCC
Source organism: Diplosoma virens (assembly GCA_963680785.1). Taxonomy (NCBI): domain Eukaryota; kingdom Metazoa; phylum Chordata; class Ascidiacea; order Aplousobranchia; family Didemnidae; genus Diplosoma; species Diplosoma virens. The sequence continues at coordinate 34,366,719 of OY796892.1, forward strand.
TCTCGAGGATCTTGTAGGGGACACAGAGCAGAGATATCGGTCGATAACTCTTTGGATCCCCCACAGGCTTTCCTGGTTTTGGGATCGCAACCACAAGCGCTCTTCTCCAGATCTTGGGAATTTTGAGTCGGCGCAAACAGGAAGAAAGGAAGTCACGTAACCAGGACTTCAAAGCAGCTCCGGCATGGAGTATAAGCTCGGGGCAGATAGAATCAGGACCCGGAGCTTTACCTGGTTTTAAATGCTGAAGGGCAGCAGCAAATTCTCTCTGTGAAAAATTGTCAGAGATATTTACTGCGTCTGGTGTTGTGGCCCTCCAAAGGTCAGACACTTCTTGAAAGACAAGTCGAGATGACTTGCGATCAACAGCCTCGTATTTCCCATTTCTAACCAGCTGAGATGCAATAGCATCGGCTGAAACGGGACAATGACGAGGAGAGTGTCGTGACCTACCAGTAAAGTTGTTCAAAGTACTCCACGCTTTTCGACTAGAGTGTGAGAAGTCAATGCTCCGAACTGCTTCGGACCATCAATCCCTCCGCTTTCTGTCAAGCTTGACAAGCACAGCTGTAGCAGCCAAACTTGAGTCATCTCCCTGAGGAGACTGCAAAAAGGTTTTATAGAGGGATTCACACTCTGCATCCCAACACGGAATATAGTTATTTCGATACCCGCGTGGGATAGTCTGTTTGGTTGCTTTCTTAATGGTGTTACAGAAGTCCTGGTAAGCCGCATTCACATCAAGTGAATCAGGCGGCAACAAAGTCTTTGCGAATTTATTCGTCAAAGCAATGTAGTGACTCCATTTGGCCTTGCGGAAGTTCCATCGCTTAACAGGCATGCTTGGCACTGCCATAGCAAACCTTGGTGGTGTAATAAGCGAAGGTCGATGTTGTGACTTGGGAAACTTGTCAAGGACACGTCTATCCGATAAGCGACTGTTTGGACCTACGCTAGTGAAAGCTAGATCCGGATTGGTACCAGTGTTCCAGCGGCCGGAATAAAAACTGGCAGCGTCCTTGGCATTATATAGGAGGGCAAGACAATTAATACTTGCCCATCCAGCCAAGCACTCACCGTCCGGACTGTTGTCGTCATAACCCCAGTCAGCATGACGACAGTTAAAATCGCCAGCGTACAGACAGGGGTGAGGATACACTGGAAGATCCAGGGTTCGCAATCGCGTTGGCGGTGGTTTGTAGACGTTGACTATTTTATAGCCATCAACGTCCACACACAGCCACTCGATCTCCGATGTCGGTGGAGATTGGTCCAAAAGCGTGTATCTCAGTCGCTCGTGGACAAACGTGGCAAGGCCATGCTTCCTGCTTAAAGAAGACCCAGCTAGTTGGTAGTGTGGTAGCACCAACTTCTCTGCATCAGTGCAGTGGGTCTCCTGCAGTAGGATGACGAGTGCCTCAGACTGCATAGCGAGGTGATGAAGAACATTCATCTTGCTTGCAGTGAGGCCTTCGATGTTCAGCTGAAGAATAGTGGGTCTTCGGAACTTGTTGGCAATGTGGCCTGAAAAGGGCAGTTTTATCCTGACATTGCCCCGTCCTGAAAAGGACGTTTGCCGATTAGCCGACCCACACTGAACATCGAAATGAGTGGATACCCTTCCGTTTTGGTAGGTTCGGTTTTGGTCTGTCATTTTAAAATCAATGAGCAGACTTACCCACGGCCCAGGCTGCGTAAAAGCAGCTACCATCTGGGCCATTACGTTGCTATAAGGTGCTTTTGAAATTCTGTACAAAATTTACTATATGATTTTATCTGTTTAATGCTTGATGGGACTTTATTCCAAGAAAGAGGACCTCTGTATCTTTAAAGATTGTTTAGTTATATTTAATCTAGAAAATGAGGGATAGAATTTGGACGAGCTTCTTGTACATTTGGTGAAATTGTCGCTTACCAGGTTATTTTGAAAAAAATGATCAAAGCATGGTGGTAACATTCCGTTTATATATTTATAAATAAAACAAGCTCTTTCTAATTCGGTTGTTTGATCAATTGTCATTATGTTGTTGTTTTGCAAGATGTCAGTAACGTTAGCTCTGTGATGTAATCCAAATGTCAATCGTATAAATTTATTAGCAATTCGTTGAATTTTTGAGACTGTGGTTTTATTATCAATAGGCCAAGTTGTAATGCAATATCTTATATGACTGATTATCAGGGAGTTGTACAATATACAAGCAGAGTTTTTTTGTCAAAGTCTTTTGAAATTTTTTTGATAGTATCATAACTTACGGAGATTTTTCGTAGAACAAAATCCATATGCAATTTCCAACTTAAATGTTCATGAAATATTATTCCCAAAAATTTAGTTTTTGGTTGCTGAGAAATAAACTTATTTCTGATTGAAATCGTCAGTTTTTTTGATGGAGACTTTGTTTTGGTTGTGCGAAAGATCATATAATGTGTTTTGTCAGTGTTTAGAAATAGTCGATTTGCTACAAGCCACTTATCTATGTTCACTAACTCCTTGTTTGCAGCTTCATATAAGGTTTCATGGCAACTACTTTTTAAAAATATGTTAGTGTCGTCTCCATACATGATGCATTTTCCTAAGGTCAAGCAATTATTTAAATCATTTACATAAATTGAGAATAGTAAAGGACCTAAAATTGAACCCTGAGGGACACCATATTTATTGACTCAGTATTGGAGTAGATATTATTTATTTCAACTAATTGTTTTCTGTTACTAAGGTAGCTACAAAACCAATCATGCGCTACACCACGAATTCCAAAATGCCATAATTTGGATAGTAAAATTTTACGATCAATGATATCGAATGCTTTAGATAGATCAAGAAATATGCCAAGTACATGTTCTTTGTTTTCAAAAGCTTCAGCAATATTTTCAATTAATAATGAAGTTGCGTGACTAGTTGAGTGATTTTTTCTGAAGCCAAATTGATATTTATAAAAAAAGTTTTGCTTTTTTAAGAATAATACTACACGATTGTATATTAACTTTTCCAATATTTTTGACATGAAGCAAAGAAAGCTGATTGGGCGATAATGCATACATTAGTTACACTACCCTTTTTATGAATTGGTGCTACGTACTTTTGCAGTTTTAAAGTCAGAGATAAATTCACCACAAGCTAACGAAAGATTGAACACATGTGTTAGAGCTTTTAATACATTGTCTGGTGTGTTTTTTAAAATAGTTGGGGGAATTTCATCAATGCCAGTACTTTTTTTAAACTGAAGGTCTTAGTTTTTTTATTTCAATTAAACTAGTTGGATAGAGATAAAGTGTGCTCAATGTGGGAGATTGCATAAATGTTTGAAAACTATGAGATGTTTGGGGTAAATCTGATACTAAATTATTTGCAACATTGACAAAGTAGTCATTAAAATAATTAGTAATCTGGGGAGAGTCATTCACCAAATTATTGTTTATGGATATGGAAGAACATACTGATGATTTAACTTTACCTAATTGTTTTAGGGCGAGTTGGTCACGATTTGCCCAGTATCTAATTGTCGACGGCTTGCCGGCTGTAGTAAATTGTCACCACCTTCACTAACTAACACTATCGTAATCACACTATCTTAACATCACTAACTAATCGCTGACTAACCTAACACTATCGTTACTAACCCTAACCCAAATTGACAGTGTCTACCAGTCGACAACCTATCGACGGCCGAGAATGGTCTTATCCCGACTTAGGGCAACCGTCAATTGATGCCAATTCATTGCTTTTCTGTTGAAATTTTTTATCTAGAAATATGACTGGAATTAGATTTGCTTGCTGAGACAGCCAAACAGGGGAAAGTACGGTAAAGTGTGTTTCTCAAGGACACAACAGAATATAACCCGAGTGCGTTTTAAAGCGTTGATTGCTTTTGCCATCTAAACAACGCTCCTCGATCTTGCTGCCGATTTACTGCCGACTTTGCTTGCTCCTTGACCTTGCTGCCGACACAAGATCAGTATCAGTATCAGTATCTTTTAAGATAAGCACAAATTGAAGTTGGCGTTAGAAAGGTGTTGATTGTATGACGTTATTTTGCTTAAAAGTGTTTAAAAATATTATCAAAAAAATTTTTTTTTAATGTTTAATAGTTTTATTAGTAACAAACAAAATTTAGCCTGATTAGATGTAGGCCGATTCTTGCTAGTCAGGAGGAAAATATAGAGATAAAATAAAAATTAGGTTTATACTGTAGAAGCGATGATGTTAGTAGGAATAATTATGATAGTAAAAAATGAAGGTTCAAGCTTATTGTAATAATTTTAAATTTATTTGAGATACTTTAAATATGATAATTTTGCACTAACTTTTTAAATCTTGGGCTATAAGGCTTGGGTTGCGCCAGATGTGTAGATCAAAGACCCCAGTGTTATTTTTTTATGTAAGCTCTAAAAATCTGAAATGCTTTTGTTTTTTTTTATTTCGTCTCAGTATTTATCCACTTGACTCGCAGGAAAGCGACGGAGACACTATGCATAGGGCAAGCAATTACCCGACCTGCTTCCGTAGATACCAAGATATTGCTTTCCGTTTGAAATTTTTTATTCTAGTTTTTTAGTTTTTGCAAAGATATGATTGAAATTTTGAGCCGCTTGCTAAGCCGCCAAGCAGGGGAAAGTGCCGTAAAGTGTTTTTCCGAAGGACACAACAGAATGGTGCGAATAGGTTTTGAACCGAGACCATGTGGATCTCAACACGGCTCTCTAACCACTCGACACGTAAAGTTAAACATTTTAATTCATGTTGGGTTTTTAAGTAGAAGCATGCACTCGAACTACCTCTATCAGAAATGGCTTACTCAACTCGATTAGTTAACTTTGCTCAATGTTGAACTTTTCGCTTGTTTGCTTTTCCCTGTTAGCTTACAGCCGTTATGCGTTAGTCAGTACTTGGTCAGTCAGTAATCCAGTTAGCATGCGCTGATTCAAAAAAGTTTTTTTTAAGGGGGCAGAAATTAAAATTAATCAAACAAGAATACATGAAAAAAACGAAACGAAAGCAGGACCTCAGGAATAAGAAGTATAGTTCATAATCGCTCAAACCTAATCAGCTTTTTATTGTTCTCCCTTCAAAACACTTCAATTTTATTAGAGCTGGTTAGCTTTAAGCTGTAAACTTGGACCAAAGCGTTTAGCTGCTCTTTTGGGAAATTAAACTAAAGAGATTATTTCTTATTAAACAACGTTTAGTAGCGATTAGCTAAATTAATGACACAAAAACGTAAATTTTCTTTTAGTTCCAATTGTAACGAACATTTTAAAATTTTGATTGTTTAGAAAGCTACTGGTTATTAAATTATTTAGGTCTATGTTTTTTATGTCAAAATAATTAGAGAAAAACAATTTTTAAAATACTGTAATTATGTTATTGAAAAAAAATAGTTAATGTTTTTTCTGCTACCGATAGAATCAAATATTAAAGGTTGATTTTTCAAAATGTGAATCTTATCACAAAAATTTATTTTGTATGAGATATAATTACCCTGTAAAAAAGCTGCAGTGATTTCTTTGATCATTTTAGTCGGCGCATTTAATGTTTGCGAAATTTTGCGAGATTTTTAAAATTTTGCTGCATGTTTTTTTAACAGCAGGCTATGCAGGGGTGGTCCTGTGGGCATTGGACAAAGCTTAAAAGCTGAGGCGTCACGTGCTACTAACTTTTGGACCAATCTTTCGTGACAATGAATCGATTACCAAAAAAAGTCTTCACTTCTAATTGGAGCAGAAAAGTGCATTAATTTGATTATATAAGTACTTTTCCATAATAAAGGAAAAACCACAAAAAAGGTTTTCATTTTTAATGTAAAAAATAACAGGCAGCCTTTCACAGCTAAGGTCAGTTTTGATTTATGATAAAAATTAATCAAAATAAAATAGCTATTATTTGCACCTACCAAAATAAAATGCCTTAGTAAAAAGTGCACGGTCCAACAGAACTTCCCGGCCCACCAGGAAGCCGAGAACTCTGTTGAAGAGTGATGTCATAAATCATCGTCATATCAATTATTTATTCTTGTATCTCGTAGAATTGCGACGGTGACACTAGACTTTTTATAACAGTCTTCAAGCAATTTTAAATAGCGATTTCCAGAATGTTGAGATTGCATACAATAGCCATAATTTACTCACCAGGTTTTACAGTATATTAGCAAAAATTACGAATTGGGGTAAATCTTATAATCTTGTTTGATGACAGAGTAAATAACCTAAGCAAGAGATTGAAACCGGGGTAAAGGAAAAAAACTAACCCTTATTTGATTTCTATGTTATAGTTTTCCAGAGAAAAAGAAAAAATTATTTCAAAAATCAAGAATAAACTAAATTTAAGAGATTCACTTTTTCAATGTGACAGTTAAAAAGTCTTTATTAATATTGAATCAATATTTCAGCCACAATAAATACCGTAGAAACTAAAAAGAAAATCAAGTTTTTATGCAAACGGCTTAAGCAATAAAAATTTATAATTATTGCAAATCTTAAACAAAAATTGAAAAGATTGGAATAGGCTACATATCTCCAAATTTTAAGTAAAAGTGAGCTTAAAAATTAACTTATTTCAATTTTTTTTTGTTCAAGATAAGTCTTACATTGTTGTTCTACTGCAGAGAACAGAAAAAATTTTAGCCAATAGCGTTTAAAGAAGTTATTAAAATCTGTTCAGAAATGCTAAGTAAATTATGTTGATTGACAACATTTAAAATGGAGAAAAAGTGTACAACTTTTATATTTTTTTAAGAACGCTCTTCAAATAGCAACAAGCATTAGTTGATTTCTCGCAGATTGGAAGGTAAATCTATCTCTCTTTATACTGCTTAATACTGCTGAGTAAACATTGGAAAATTAGTAATATCGAAGTATAGATTAGCCTAACTGTTTTTCTAGCAGATAAGTTTCTGTCAAGAAACAAACAATTCACTGCTATTAATTTTTAATTATTAACAAAACAAAACGTCACGTTTCAGAACAGAACTGCGTGTCTTGCTTAGCGGAACGTCAAATTTTGTTTTGCTAATAATAAAGTCAGCGAGATATTTGTTTATTAGCAGAAATTTAGTCACCGGAAGAACAGTTAGGCTAACCTAGCTAATTAAATTTTGAGTTAATCTTTCCCGACAAACAGCAAAAATGCATTTGTGCGCAATATCGAAGTGGCAAAAAAGCTTTGTTTGAAGTTTAAGGTTTATCTATTTGGATCAATTTTTTATTGTAAATAAAGTTTATAGCACTGTAGTAAACAAATGCTTGTGTAATGCTTTCTTTCAGTCAGAACGTTTCAAGATGTGACCAATTTATTAAAACTTCATCGTAAGTCAGTCCCAATATTTTAGCATCTTTTAGAAGAAATTTTTTTCTCTAACTAACTTGGTTATACTTTTTTTTAAATAAAAGAGAAAAAAGTTTGGTTCAACGTTTTTAAATCAGCCTATTTCCTTTAGGCTTTTTATCATTTGAACCTTGCTCTAGAAAAGGTTAGTAAGCATTCTTTTATGTTTCTATTTGTTAGTATTAATTTTGATAACCAATGTTTTTGGTCAAGACAAAATTTATAAAAATTTTAACTAAAAAACTACAACTTTTTTTTGTTTATATAGTCTTTTTATAGCATCATACAAAAGCTACACTTTTTTACACCAACAACATTTTATTGCCAGAAATACAGTACATTTTAACAATGTCGTAAGATAAGAAGTTGAAAATGCACAATTAAATACAAAATCCTATTTCACTATTCTATAAATGTTTACTTATACAAACTGTAGGACGTTGTTCACAGCCAAACGTTGTCAAGTCACAAATGATGTGAAAAAAGTTTTTGATTTTGCAACGGATTTTTTCTGTTTACTTTATATCGAGTAAAATCAATTTGTCAGATGTGGTTATCGCAAGATGAGATTCTTTCGCTATTGATTTCTTTCGCTATACGTCAAGTCAGTCAAGTTTGCCTTGTTTGAAGTCACAGTTGCAAGTGATTACCTACGTATAGTTTTAGTGTGCGGGTCAAACGTTTCGTGTCACATATACTTCATGATTTATATTAATTTCACTGTAAATTTAATAAAAACAACTTATAAATTTCTGTCAATGTATTATTTATCAAAAGTGGACTTTTTTTGCTAAAATTTTAAAAATTATTTTTTTAAAAACTTTTTGATCAATCAATAAATTTTAAACGATGTACACTTTTAAGGATAGAAACAGATGCTAACCACAGCCTTAACCTTATTGATTCTAAATGTTATTTTATTATGTGAAAGTCTTTTTAAGCTGCTTTATGTCTTTGCTCAAAATTTTTTATGAATAAATGAAATTTTTATTTATGAGTTCATACATTATTTTGTTAGTTTAGAGCAGGGGTTCTTAACCAGAATTGCGATATCTGTTTCTAAAGGGTGCCTGGTAGCCAAATTATCCAGGTTAGTTAGGTCGATATCATTGAGACAGCAGCAAAAATGTCACTGAAACACTGTAAATGTATAATGTATTACTGTAATCTACTTTTTTTTAATGCAAAACTTACCCACATTTTTGTATGGTGTTATTATGTTGTCAGTTACTTGTTTAAAAATTTGATAACAATCATTTTCTTATTTAGCCAATTCTAAAAAAGGGTGCGAGAATTGGTTTCTGATTTTAAAGGAATGTTAGCGAAGAAAAAGGTTAAGAAACTCTAATTTAGAGAAAAAACAGCTTTCGTTATTTGTTTATTAGCAATAAATAAAATTAAAATTATTGTGATGATTTGTTTTGTTTGGTTTTCATGGAATAAATTCAATCATAGTTTTCGGCTAGGGTTAAAGAAACTAAAAATTCGGTTTTAGAAACTTGCAATTTGTAAAACTTTCGAAAAACTTTATTATTATCTTCTTGAAATAAAAAAAATATAAAACAAAACAGTTTTATGAATTTTTCGGGAAAAGGTTTTTACTTACAATTATTTGTTAGACAGGGTGGGGCGTAAATATGGAAACAAATTAAAATCGATATTATAATGTAACGAAAAATATATCTAACAATTTACAGATATGTACGATTACATGAAAGTCTATACAAAGCAAACAAAATAATTTTATTCGAAATGGCTCCCATTGCTTTTGATTACCGCCGGCAATCTCCGGCGAACATCCTCCGCAGAGGCACGCAGCTGTTCTTGTGGAATTTCTTGCTATGCTCGCAGTAGAGATTGTTTTAAATCGTCCACACTGTAGTGAATTTTTTCAAGGCCTTGGCTTCGAGGATGGACCACACCGAAAATTCCATGGGATTCAGATACTGTCATTTCTTCGATTATGAGTGAATTTAATTGTGAAGATCTTTTCATCTGACCAAACAATCGCACCCGCCGTGCCAGACATGAATTCCTTCAGAAGAACTTTGCTTCTCTCCAAACTTTTTTGCTTTACAGCTGCTGACAGAGTTTGTCTCTTTTGGAGAGTGAAAGAGGACATTTTCAGGTCTTTGTGGACGAGTCGTCTCATGGTTCTGGGACTCATGTCAATAGACTTTGCCATTTGTCACATGGATCTCCTCGTGTTTCTCCTAATCCTCTCTCGAATCCACTTAATCATTGATTTAGACCGGTGAGTGGTTTACCACTTTGTTTGGGTGCATGGTCTACCACTTCTTGGACGATCAGATAAATCCCCTCTTTCATTGAAACGTGTCAATGTCTTCCAGACAGTGGATCTCGCAATTGAAAGTGTCTTTGTGATAGCGGAATCTGACTTTCTGGCACGATGTAATGCAATTATAGCTTCTCTCTTGTCTGACATTTTCGATTCGTTTAAAATTTAGCAAAAAACTATTTGATATTGCGATAGAGTGATGTCTTAGCTATAATAAAACGTATTTCCTACTTATGAACTATTTTATAGTAACAAAATAATTTAGCTTGAAAAATTGTTTCCAAACTTATGCTCCACCCTGTACAAATAGTTGTTTCTAATGCTAATAAACTTAAACTAAACAGCAAAGGTTCTTCTTTGTTTAATATGGGCAATCGTAGCTAGCAATAACTGAGTCGAGTTTAAAAAAAAACTAACTCCTACTGTATATCCGTACGTAATAAAATTTGTTTTAAAGGTGTATTTGTTATCATGAAAAAGAAAAAAAGACATTTGCTGTCATGTGACAATGTTGCAATTACGGCAAACAGAACAAAAGTTGTGGCAAAAATCGGTTTGTCAATCAAGTGTGGAGCGTTTCTGTTTTAAAACCATAAGGAAACTCTGCTAGTTTAACAGAAATTGAACGCAATTTTTATTAGAAATTCAGTCGTTTCATTATAAGAATTTACAAAACCGAATTATATAGAAATTATAAAAAATGTTTTATTAAAGCATCCAAAAGCAAAAGCTTTCGAAACTGTCGTACTCGTATGTTCCGTTTAAATTATAATTTTGGGCATATTTTAAATTTTGCAGCTGACAGAATTTTAGTATTTGATAAATGTTGAAACAGATACGACAACGACACAACAATTTTACGACAACATCAAACAAGTTTAAGTGAGACAGTTGTGTGAGCAAGTAAGAAAGTTTTTGTTTTTTAGACTTGAGCCATATTAGCAAAAGAAGAACGTTTTGCTCATTTTAATTACTAAGGTCAAGAAAAACAAAAACCTCAGCCATTGCAAAGCAACAACCAACCCGCCCATTTTAATCGTATTTAAAAAAGAGTCAAGTGCAGTGGTTTTCAAACTTTCATGGTTCGTGACCCCTTTTCAAAGACTATCAGCACTGTGGACTCCTGATTAGAATACTGTCCCAAAAGACTAGTGAAGAGTAAAAAAATCCTTCTGCTCGTAGCCCCCCAAAGGAGCCACCAGGCATTTACCCCTCACATTGTCAATTTTTACTGGTCATTTTCGACACGTTGCGACAGTACGACAAAAGTGTCTCCTAGGCCCAATGTTGTGGAAATGAGAACCACGGACTCATGAAACGATTTAGCGTATGCATTGAGCATAAGAAAACGTTTGGATTGGTTTGGTAAATAGGAGTTTCAATGCTAATAAGGTTTTCATAAGTCGAACTGCTGTAAAACTAAAGCTGCTTTTCTTCTTGTAAACAACTTTTGAAACCAATAGGTAAATTTTCTAACGGTTCCGTTTTACTACAACAAATTAAAAGAAAACGAGTTTTGGTAAAAAACATCAGATTGATTTGATTATTGCTACAGAACACCATTTAATATGGTGAAATGTTTTGATGATCTTTACCATCATTAACTAGTTATGCAATTGATTTTCAAAATTCGTTTAATTTTAATTTATTACAGATTTTGCCGCTTGCTTGGACCACAAGGTCACAGAAGACCCAACAATCCACAAATAACTCTTCATCTGTAAACGTTTTTGTAAAAGTTAGGTTTACAAAAAATTGATTTAAAGTCATAGTCTTTTGCAACGAGTTTTCGTTTTAAAAATATTATTGAGCAAAGTTGAAATATATTAGTATTCAAAAATTTTGTTGTTCTTTTTGTCGCTGCGATGAATTGTCATTGGTTAAAAATTTCACTTTATTTTTATCTAGTTTAATTTATCATTGGGGTCTTGAAAATTCTGTAAATCAGGTATAAATCAGACTTGACAAAAACTAGCTTAAGTCATCGAATGATGGTAGTAAGGTTATTGCTATAGTTTTTATGAGATAAAAATTTTATTTGTGTTGTAGAACTTGCAATAAAGTTTATTACTTTGTTAGACAGCCAGGGTGAGAGGTCTCACATACCAATAAATTCTTCAGCTTAACTCCTTACTTACTCTTGCAAACTTGAATAATTTGAACTGGATTGATTTTTAAAAAAACAATAACGTTTCATTTCTAATCTTATTTACTTGTACAAATACAGTGAAGCTATTCGATATACTGTACAAATATAAATAGTATTTACTTGATATTTAGAAATTTAATGAGGTAGAACATTAGTAGTCACTTTTAAATTACAAAGTTTATGCTTTTCGAAGGATGTTTGATTGAAAAAAAATTTTTTTTCTAATTTTTAGTAGAACGTGTAAGTGTAAACAAATTAAGATTTTGATATTACCGTTCCTGGCGAAACAATCTGAGTTGATAAAAGCCACAAAACATTGTAAGTCAAGATTTAAAAATTTTAAAAATCCTAAAGTAGTTTTTGGTGTAGTTTTTTATTCATCAAAGAAAAACCGACTTAACAAGAAGTAAAAAATCTTTTTAAAAAACCACTGGAAATAGCTGAATACTTTAGCGTCGTTACATGGTGTAAGCATGCTTGATTACTTAAAGGCATTTCCGTCGCAGCTGTGTGCGCGTAAGTGTGTGTATTAAACAAACAATGTGGAGCAGTTCAGGTTTGTAGATGTAGAGTTCTTTAACCAAAACAATAGTTTCACCTCCTTTTAAAAATAATCTATTTAAGCTATTGCTTCTCAAGCAGTGGGCCGCAAAGTTCTTTCAGATGGATCATGCACTTTTTACTAAGACATTTTATTTTGGTAGGTGCAAATTGTAGCTGTTTTATTTTGATTATTACAACTAGCGCTTGTTGTGGACTGCTACTTGGTTTTTTAATTAAAAAGTAGACTTTGTTTATGATTTTCACTTTATTGCAGAAAAAATACTTGCATAATTAAAGTTAGATCTTTCTTTGGTGTTCAGTTTTTTCAAAATGAAGCAATGACGCACTTCAGTGCCGCAACAGTTGCTTTCGAAATTTTCTAATCCGCGATGTCAATAAGGTTGGAAAGCATTGGATTAAAATTCCATTAAATACCAGCATTGCGAGTCAATTTTCCGAATGATTTAGCGTTGTTTGCCAAAGCCTATAGGTTTACTTCTTAATATCACCTCATATAAAGAATGATTATTTATTAAGTACTTTTAAACATTGTTTGGTTTTAAATCTCCCTTGGTTCTTTACTTCCGCTGATATTTCAATTGGCATTGCGTTGTCCAACTTTGCTGTTGACGTACGTGGGGTTGGAATTCCCATCAACATCTCCGATATAAATATGAATAAATCAATAAACAAGCAAAGGATACTCCCGCCAACGCTCGTAATTAAACTGCCCAACCAAGCAAAAATTTGTTTGTAGCTTTTGAAAAACCAAAGAGGATCATTCAGTTTTTTTAAATTAGAAATTTTTAAAAATTTTTTATAAATTGCCTTTGAAAAACAATATACGTAATTAAAAAGTCCCAAAAAAGTTTTGTAAAATGAAAAAGTTTTACTGTCTGCAAAGTATTATTTTTTTTTAAGTTTGTTTCCTGAAGAAATTAAGAAAAGACCCGATTTGAAGTGTTTCTTTGAGGCTTCAAATTTTTTTTATAGGTTTCTTATTTGTTTATTGTAAATCTAGATTAGGTTTAAATAAATATTTGCGATTCATTAAAATAGTTGTTGAAAATCAAATGACATTGATTAGCTTTACCAAGTTATTTGACATTAAAAAATTCTATTATCTTCACAATTGACTATTACGTCATTACGGTTTTTCTTCTAAATTTTTTGTGGGAAAAAAAAAGTTTTTTAATATTTTGGACGTGAATTTTTGTACCAATTTATTACTTTTTGCGAGGCTTTTGCAAAGATACAACTGCTTTATGATAAAGAGTTTTCAGAGCTTGCTTTTCATTTCTTGCAAAGATATAAGATTTTCGTTGAGTAAACTTGTGCCAGTACGTCATATGTCAAGTCAAATTTTCTTGGGATTTTGAAAATGCGTTTCACACAAAATGAGCTTTAATAAAACATGAACTATCGTTTGGAACGCCACAGTCAACTTAAACTGCATGTGTTCAAACATATCTTTTAGAAACAATTAATTTCAATAGCATTAAACCTTGTTTGATGAAAAAAGAAAAGCTTTGAAAGATGTTTAAAAGAAATTTTGTTACACTTTATAAGTTTTTATCATGTATTATTTAAAGTTTGGTTTATCTGCCTAATTATTGATCAACATCGTTCGCATTTCACAGCGTATCATGTTGATAGTTGTTACTAATAAGCCCATGATCAAATTAAGTTTATCAGAATTTAAATAAACAGGAGTTGAATTTGACTCAAACAGACACCCTTAATTGAAAAGTTGATGGAAGATTGCAAAAAATTTTAATTTGATTTTCTTTCCAATCCACCGTGTTTCAGTTTTAAGCGTAAATAAATTTTGACTGTCTACACAGATCTTAAATTCTTTTCTTATAGTAGTTTTAAAAAAGCCCTATGCACATTCGTTATCATCAACAAGACACTAACAAGATAAGCAAGTCGTAAAACTTTGAATAGCTTCCACTCTTCTTTTACGTGAAATCATAACTTCAAGCCGCCAATAGAAGTGTGCGTTTCGTAAAAGTTATGAAAACTAGCAACTGAAACTAGACGCTAATATACGTAAAATATTAAGGTGCTGTCAAATTAATGTTTTGCTTTTAATGAGGCATAACTTAGTAACAATTACACGGCAAACGTCAAAGTAAGAGAACATTTTTGTTACAATGGAAATATAACTTGACGTTTTTGAAACGCTGAAGTCAGTTTAAATCAAAAGCGCACAAATTTATTCTTCAGCTGTTGACAGTGAAAGTCAGTTTTTATGTATGGAAACGCTCTTGCGAAACATGAACAAGTCTTGAGAGGATCATAAACTTTTTTAACATTAGATAAAACATTTAGCTATTTTATGTCGATTTATTTGCCGATGATTGTTTTTTTTTGGAAATTAATTTACGGCTCGCTGTAATAATAAAGTAATTGTATAGCGAGCGGTTGAAACAATGCAGAAAGATTCGTTTCTTGTCAATAAAGGAAATAGGGTTTTGGAGGAAATTAAAATGTTTAACGTCATATTTACTGATTTTGTGTATTTATGAAGTGCTGTACATGGAATAAGGTTCATAAGAGTCACACAACACATGCTTACTGATTTATGAGATTTAAACAAAATTTTATAAGCTCAAGTAGTAAAAATCAGCAGTACTGTACATATTTTATTGGTTCGATATTTTTTGGCTCAATTTAATTTAGTAAATTCAATCTTCTTCCAGAAATTTTATACTTTTATTGGAGGTTGATTCAAAATTAATAAAAGGTTATTTGATCTTGCTTAAGATTTTAAAATAATCAAGATTTTCGCTAATTTACAAACTTTATTTATTGCTGACGATCAATTTGGTTGTGATTCATTAGTTGGAGAAACAGCTTTGAACTTCGCGTTTAAATTCTTTACTGTATAAAAAAAACTATTTAGTGTTCAAGTATAAGAAAGAATATCTCATAAAAGTAGATCGTTTGCGAATATTCATCTAAAAAAAAACGGAACAACAATAAAGCGTTTATAATTTTATCGCAGATACTTGTTTTTCGAGGCACTTGAATAGTGACGTTAACTTGTCAAAACTTACTATGTGCATATAAAAAGATTTTATGTGGATTGCCTCGGCGCTCATAAGTTTTATGAAGTGGTTTTGATTTATAACCTTTTATGACAATCAGAAACTGGTTGTAAATTACCGTCACGCAATTCGAACTATGATACTACAAACATGAAATAAACGTAATGACAAATCCAAACATACCTTTTCAAATTGCAGTATATCTAACTATAGGCGTAGCAGTTGAAACAAATTTGTGGAGTTGATGAAGTTTTGCCCAAATTTTGTGACATATACCCGAATCATGATATTCTAGTAATTTATGGATATGAGAAAAAAATTTGTCTAAGATTTTAGGGTGAAAACCAAAATGAAAAGAAAAAAAGAAAGAAAAAAAGAATTTGTCAAAATTTTCTCAATTTTTGTCCCAAAATCATAGTGATCTCCAAAAACATGGCCTTCACTGGGAATTTGTCTCGAATTTCTCAAAATTTTCATGTCGCCGCCCTAAAATGTCGGATTTTGTCCTCATTTTTTCTATCGCTGCGCGAAAAATTTTAGTTTTGCCCAAATTTTAGAGACTTGGCAAAGCAATTGCCCCCGCCTCCTCCGGCAAGTACGGCTATGTATCTGACTGTTATAGCTAAAAATTACACTGGTCAATTTAGATGAAAACGAGAGATAAAAAAGTTAGACTCCACCACGAATTCAAAATGTGTTTTGACCCATTGTGTTATTGCTTTTATCTGCTACGTCCCTCAAACACAATGTTTCGTCATTTCAAAAATCATTTAAAACAAAATGCTTTGGTAGCAATTACTCCACTCCTTTCACAAAGTGAAATCTTTTTACCAAAAAACCGAAAATTGGCCTCCTCTCTTCTCAATTAACTAATTTTTCTTTTCGTATTTTTTAAAAATATGGCGAGATTATAAAACTATAGTCGAGACTAACTGTTGATTTTGATACGTTTGGTTTCTGAGAATTGTTTCTCAAAATAATTGATTGGGTGCTACTGAAAGAAATAGGGAGCCGATGGCTTAAAATCCAGTTATGCAAACTCAATCATTCTTTTCGTTTTTTCTTAATCCTCTTTATTGTGAACTGTATACGATCCCACTTTGATTTGCATTCTACAGTCAGATTAAATAAATATGTTTCGGAAATAAAATATTATTGTATAATAAAACCCTCATAATTAAGTAAAATAAATTGGCCTACGTTATGTGTAAGTATTTGTATGTAGTAGAATAACATGAAATAAAAGAGATACGTAAGTCCAATGGAATATTAGGCTACTTTGTTTTCGAAAATAAGAGGTAGCGTTTTATTTGTCAGAATTGTCCCATGCGGAGTCGGCATAAAAAATTAAAATCATTTGTAGTGGGTCTAGGAAAAGGGTGTCCAACCTTTTTCGAATTTGGGCCAAATTTCACATCGAACAAAGTCGTTGGGCCGCAAAAAACTGTTCACGCAGAATCTTGCTCCAATTCCTTAATTTCCGTCCAAAAATACAGGTGTTCTCTAAAAAAAAAGGTATCTTCACCAATTTCCTCACTCCAAATTTTTAATTTTCGTATCAAAATTCAGGTGTTCCCTAAAAAAAAGGTCTTCACCTAGAATCTCGCTCTTATTTGTCGATTTCCGCCCCAAATGTGTTTTAGCAATCTCGCAAAACTCGTCTTCGTAACCTTCATTATTACCAGAAAACTGGAAACACTCACTGGGCCGCATCAGAACCTTAAGTGATCTGCAAGTTGGACATCCCTGGTCTAGGACAACTAACCGCAGCTTAACTCGCCGTCGGGTTGCAGCCAGTCGGCCTCGGGTGATTACCTAACGCAACTAGTTGAGTGGCCAGTTGGCCCATTCCCATTTGCAATAGTTTAAAAACCCTATGATTCGCGCGATGATTGCTAGATACGATTAGGATGATGATGGATGACTACTTTTACAATAATACAGTACAGAGGTTAAAAAACCTGTCAAATAAAAATTTAACCTTTTTATATCAACACCTGATTCTTCATTGTGAATTCATATTTTTTTATCAACATCGGATCAAGAAAAGAGAAAATTACCTCAAATTAGTGTTTTTGTTTACAGTTGGTTATATAAAAACCCTTTTTTGCGTATTTTGCAGGATAACTTGATACCGAAGAAATTAAACTGACATGGTTTCTCCAATCGATTTTTTAAATGGACTATATTTGGGAAACATCAAAGAGGTAAAAGAAAAAATCTATTTTTTTGAGTACAAGCTGAATCATAGCATTTGTTAAGTTTTAGAATTTAAATTAAATTGGATGTGGTCGTATAAGAGCGTGACCTCACTTGCACGATTCTATTTAAATGTCTTTTAAGGATATTAGGTTCAAAGAATAATGTTTCTGTTTTTTTCTTTGACATTTTTTTTGTTTTGAAATAGAAAATTAAAATGCTTTTCTGCTAATAAGTCATGGATTGATTTTAAACTCCATCGAGCTTTTTGTACATTATTATTGACGTTCGCTCAGCAAATTACTCATTGACGAATCAAATCCCGTTCTTTCGATGCTGTCTTTCTTATTCTAAGATGAATCAAAAAAGATTTTTTCTCTTGTTTGCAACTTTAAAAGCCTTCTTGTATTTCACTTTATACTTCACACCTCGTTCATCATGTTATCAAAAATTGTATTAATTTCACGTATTTATTTCAAGTCCTTTTTTAATACTTTTTAGATGACTTAGAAACATAATTGACCAAAAAATAATGATTGATTAAAAACAAAGTTGAAATTTAAGACGCCTAAAGTCACTTAAAAAAGAAAGTATCGTCTACACCAGTGGTTTTCAACTGGTGGGCCATAGCGCTGTTTTTAGTGGACCACAGAACGTAAATCACAATGAAAGCAAAATGAGACTTGTGTAATGATGTCATTACGATCGAAAAATCGGAAACAAATTTCAAGTGAAGACCTTTTTTTTGTTAGAGATCACCAGATTTTGCGACGGAAATTAAATTCGGTTTACTGAAGTGGGTCGTTAAGTTACCTTGGGTTGGAAAGTGGGCCACGGTATAAAAAAGGTTGAAAATCACTGGTTTACACATAGCTGTAAGCCAGATCTAACGTTAGACGACGTGATAAAAGAAAAGATTTTGCTGAATTCGTATTCAATTAGTAGTGTTGAACAAAGCGAGGTAACAGCGTTTTAAAACACGCGATTAACCCGTTTCCAAAACTTATTTACATCATTGATTTGTTGAAAAGTTTGTTTGATTTTATCATCTCGGCCTTCATGACTAACACAAGATGAATGGAGTTATTACAGTTATCAGTTATTAGCTCGGCAGGTCCACTTGCACTTCCACTAATGAAGCAAGTCGTGACCAATCCGATTTGCCACAAATAAGCCACCCTTCTGTCACTGTGTTCTGTCAGCGCATTTCTTCTCCAAGTGCATCTTTAATTTGAAGAACAATTGTGATCTAGATTACTGCTGCTGATCTTGTTCAATTTGAAATATTATTTTAGTTGGATTATGTACTTATAAATGAAAAAAAGAACATATCAATTCCATAGAAAGTTTAAGCTTCAGTTTTTTTCGCTTTTGGAGATTAGACGCACCTGTGTTTGACTGTTTATTTTTCAACAATGTTGTTGCGTTTTACAAAAAAAGCCAAACAAAGCAGTTTTTTTATGATGAGAAAAAATATTTGCCTGACAGTTCTAAATTTCATTTTATAATTCATAATTACAAGCTCAGTCAAGATTTTTATTTTTAACTTAATTTCTATAACTTCAAATTCATACTAGAATCTTTCTTCATTCCTTTTATATTTTTCGGGAATAAATTTAGGGCAAGCAGTCATTATTTAATTTTAAACATACAGTATGTTAACTTTGGTATCCAATTTCAAGTGTTAATTGCAAAAACTTTTATTTTTTAATCATAACAATTTAAATATGAATCGTAACATAAGCATTTCAAAAAATTTCTAAAAATTAATAAACGATTTGACTATAACAATTTATCAATTTTTTCCATTTTCAAGAATTCATTGAGTACAAATCGACAATTGTGCGCTTTTTTGGATTCGTCAATTTCTTGTGTATCGAGTCCTAAGCAGACTTCAAGAACAGGTAATTATTTGATTTTGAAATTTAGTAATGTGCAAAAAACTTGGGATTAAAGTATTTGAATTATAGGAAAGTATAAAAATTTTGCTGAATTATTTGCATGATTTTGACTTGCAATAACTCATAAATTAAAAAATTAAGTATTTTTGAAAATTTTGAATATTTTAGTTGAAAGTTAAAAACAATGGTGAGCAAACTATGGCTCGCCAAGTAGCATATTTAGTGTCGTATCTAGAAAAGCGGCTTTTTTGCTTTTTACCTCCCAGAGTGGTGTCACAAATTAAAGTGAAGACCTTTTTTCAGTCTTCCAGAAAGTTTGAGGCACAAGTTCACGTTATAAATACTAGTGTGGCCTTCGAACAAAATTAAGTCCTGAATGCGGCCTTTGGGTTAGGGATGGGATGACTACATGGCAAATATAATCGATAGACGATGACAAATGTCAATTAATTACCCATTTTGCAATTATGATTGCTTAAAATTTATAAGTAATCGATTATGATTACTTATCCATTCTGCAATTACGATTACGATTACTCAAAATAATTAAATGCTTTCCTAATGCTACAAAAGAAATTCTGAAATCCATAGAATAATCTTTTCTTTAATCAGTGTCACGACTAGCATTTAAAACGCTTGTTACATTTTACAAACCAAGGTTTTGAAATCGTTTTATGAAAGGCGTCAACATGTGATGTCACAAATGGGGTTTACACGCTCGAATGCTAGCTCAATGCAATCGATTACATCTAAGTTTTTGTCAATGTAAGCGATTACGATTATGATTACATAAAAAAGCGTAATCAATTACGATTACTCCATGTCTGCTTCAAGCTAAAAAGTTCGCCCACTTTGGTTTAAAATGGTTGAAGCAGAAAGTTCAAAAACTGTTGGCTTTTTTCAAACGTTTTTAGCAACTTTTGGAATTTAGAAAGATTTTATTAGTTGGCATGACGCAGTCTGCGGAGGTTTCCTTTATGATTTCAGTTTGTGAGAAAATTCTCTTTGAATCACGATAAACAAAACAAAAATCCGATGTTACTTTTTTGTTATTGAAAATCTATTCCCGCGAGCGTTTTCTCAACAATCTTGTTTTGATTAACATAAGCTCTTGATTCAAGTTTAAAGCGAAAATTTGTTAACTTTGCTTGTGTTCTTTCCTGCACTTTTAAGTTTTGTTCTTTTTTGCGTGAATCAGCAAACATAAAAAGCGGGATTTTTAAAGTTATTAAAAAATTCTATAGAACCCTAGAGGGATATTAAAACTACGCCTTAATCCAACATGTCATCGTACTTAAGTTTTGCCTCTATCGTAGAAAGAGTTTTATTGATTAAATTGAAATATTGATGAGAAAATAAAACTAACAAAAAATTGGGGTCTTTTGTAGAAAGCCCCCGCCATCTATTGCAAGTAATTTTTTTTGGTGAAATTAACCCGAAATCCCCCTACAACACTAGGATGAAATAAAAAAGAAACTTGTAGGGAGGATTCCGGGTTAGTTTCACCAAAAAAAAAATTATTTGCTGTATATGGTGGGGCGATAAAAATTACTCGCAATAGATGGTGAGGGCTTTCTACAAAAGATCCAAAATTGGATTTTATATGAAAGCAACTAGGCAAAAAAACTTTGAATGGTTATTTATGTTTTTTTGAAATAAACCTTTGGAAAAGACTATTTTTTAATGTTACAATTAAAATATGAAAGTTGTGAAGTCATTGACTGAACATTCTGCCGTTTTAGAATGTGATGTCAGACGTAAAATGGCTGATCTCTTTCAATTCGGAAACTGTATTGTTTACTATGCTTTAGTGAAGATTCGAACACAATCCTCGCAATGTTTGAAACAGACATTTCAATTTTAAACAATCGATGAGAAATAAATGTTGTTGGTTTGGGTGTGATCGCATGATTAAGTTTTAAAAGCTATTCGGTGTGGCTATCTGTGTAATTCAGGAAGGTCCAACTCATGGCCCGCGTAAAGGTTTTGAGTGGTTCGTGCGGTATTTTTCTAAATGATTTAAACTAAATAAAATAATCGTGTTTCCAAAAAACAAAAAACAAAATAAGAGAACACCAAAAAAAAGTCTTCACTTATAAAATTCGGCCTTGGTGTTTTATTTCCTTGGCGCGTGAATATTTTTTATAAATCAAAATGGCCTTTGGCTTAAAAAAGTTGGACACCCCTGGTATAGTTATTTTGTGTCATTTGTGTTCAGTAATTATTTACCAAGCTTTTTTTGGGACATTTCCAGATTATTGTCCCCAGATATGGAAGTTCGACCTTTGTTGGCCGTCTGCTCCTTTTGGTTCAACTCCCCAATTAAATTGCTCCAACTCCGATTTCAGTAAGTTAAACTGCAAAAACTCTTAGTTATTGTAATATGCAAATAATTTTAAAATTGGAAACATTGTAAAGTCGGTGCAGTCATACAGCAAAAACCAGATTTTTAACTTTCAAGTTGCATAAAACTAGAATTTATTTTCATAAACCCAGCTTCAAAACTGCTTTTTAATTTTTTTACTTTAGGAAAAAGTAGTTTTAAATGTGAAGCATCCACTAAAAAATAACCTGAGCTGCTTTTTGAGATTCTAAAGGCGCGTTTACAGCCGTTTACAGTACTTTTTCCTTTCAGCGCGATCTTGGTTTGTTTTATTGACGCTCAAATCCACTCTGTTTTCGAGAAAAAGAAAAAAGTACTGTAAACGGCAGTAAACGCGCCTTAAGGCGTTTCTCCCGTCGTCATTTTCTGCTGCTCAAAATATCCCATGCAAACAGTTAGAAATTTCTCACTTGTATTTATAAAATTTGTTAGAAATAATATTTTTTATTCAATCAATAATAGGGTCCTTCGTTTAATGGTCGCAAAATGATGAAATAACCGACCGGTTTTTCCTGTTTATCGATAAGTGACTTAAACATTGATGGAAAAGCAAATTCAAAATTATATGACACAACTTACACCACAAACAGATGATTACAAGAAGAAAATACCTGTATAACATGTTCGTAGGAGTTTCTTTATCAACTTCGACATGAAAACTTGCGCAGCCAAAAAGTTTACAGACTATTTTTTATTGTACTTTTGGTATCCTATTACCATAATTAAATTCAATACAGCACAACATTTATCGGCTACTAAACATAATCGTAAAAATTTAAAAGTTTAATATAATGTACAGGGTGTTCATAAATTATCATTACAACTTCAAAAATTTACCATAAATCTTGATTTTGAAGTTATTTTTTTGACGTTATTTTAGTACAGCTTATTCAAAAGGAAAGACAAACACTTTGAATTTTTATGTAATTATGCTTTTTTTGTCTTTTTGCTGTATTTAATTAATTATTTACTTATATTTTGTTTTTTTGCAGATTAGTGTATTTCATAAAATGAACACTCCCCAGGAAAAGGCCCAGCGTGTGTCTTGGCTTATAGCGACAAAATCAGACAGTTAGTTCGAAAGTTTCTCTGGACTTGGGTGCCTGATTTTGTCTCGATAAACCAAGACATGCATTGGGTCTTTTCCTGGGTAGTGCTCATTTTAAGGAATTCAAGAATCTGGAAAAAAAACAAAATATAAGTAAGTAAGTAAAAAAAAGTACAGCAAAAAGGCAAAAAGACAAAAAAGCCTAGTTAAGTAAAAACTCAAAGTGTTTGTCTTTCCTTTCTGCCCAAACTGTATTAAAATAATGTCAAAAACGGATTTATGGCAAATTTTTGAAGTTGTAGTCATAATTTATGGACAACCAGTATTTCATAATTTATAAATATCGCTTTCGCTAATATTTTTGGATATAAAAAATTAAATTTAGGAAATATTTAAAAAAGCTATTTTAAAGGAGCAATAAATAATTATTAATAATTTATATAGATTGAAAAATATTTACTTTGATCTAAACATCAAAATGATTGAAAAACGTTGATTTTTTATCAAATATCATTTAGCTTGTTTCAGCCAAAGCCTAATTCTGCATAAATCGCGATCGCTAACTTCAATTGCTGCTAATTAGGTTTCGATTTCAATTATTCATTCAAAAATGAACTTTTGGTTTAAAGTTCCAACTCAATTTCAGAAGTTTAATTTGAGATATGCATTTCTCGATACACCTTAATACACTCAGCGATGGCCTTCGTTTGGGGCGAACAGAGCGGCCACACCGGGCCTTCCCTAAAAAACGTCAAAAAGTGGCCCTTCTTTAAGCAAAATATTGCTCTATTTTTTCATCGTAGCACCTAGAGCTTGCCTCCCCTGTCTGCACATTAACTTTAGGACAAAAGTATGGATAATGTACTCGATTAAAAGTGAGGACGCTTTTTTGGGGACGAAAAAAAGTGACCCTTCTTTTTTTCTTGCACCATACTAAAAAGTGGTCCCCTTTTTTTTGCACCATACTCACCCTATTTTAAGGCCATCACTAAATACATTGTTACAGGAATTCAATCAATTTGTTCATTTTTTACAGTCTCCCCCTGGCGTTTTCTCTAAATTCTGCTTTTTAATTTTTTCTCACCGTCTTTCCAAACTTAAATTTACTTTTTTAACAATAAACAAATATGAAAAACCTATAATTTTATTAAAAGATTAATAGCATTGAACTTAATATCTTTTTATGGGAATCAAATCTCTTTTTGATAATTTTGTTCCTATTTTTAGTCTTGTTTTTTGCATAATTGAACTATCTATGGTTAGCTAATTGTTGATTTGAAGTGAAAGTTAAATCTGAGTATTGTTTGCTAAATTGATTGGAAAAAACGATTGCGTATTTCCTGCTTTGATTAACTTAGCTATTAATGAGATTCTCTGCTTTAACAAAAACGTCACCAGTTCATAATTTTTCTTCGGCTTGATGTAAAGTCATTTGCCAAACTTTTTTCTGACGCTTATTAATGAAGAAAAATCGATTAACCATGGTTTAGATACCCAAGACAAAACTAGATTGGTTGTCATATGTAAATTTATTAAACTGTAAACAAATTCATTTAGACGGCAAAAACTGAGCCTGAAGAGTTTAATTAATTAAACTTTAATTAATTTAAATCCCTCGATCAATCTAATCCTCTTCTTTTGAGGATTTCATTCACGATAAAATCCAATTTTTTTCGTTAGTGTTATTCTGAAAACCGTCAGAAGAAAAGTTTTGAGAATAGCTTCCCAGGATGTGGTTTAAAAAACTTGGTACTTTATAAGCTGTTAATATTTTTTTATAAGAGTTTAACAGCCTTTATGCATTTTTGGATAAAAAATATCGAATTTAAATTATTTTTTAAAACTTTTTTACAAGCTGTTTTAAACAAAGACAAACGCTTTTTTAACGAGCAGTATCGATTTCAATTCGACTAGCAAAAATTACTAGAAATTCTTAAAATCTGATTAAAAAAATGCAGATAGTGGAACCAAAAACTTGGTGGCGTTTCATTGCAATTCGACTACCGGAACGTGGAACAAAAACACGGAACAGAACGATTGCTATGCGGCCCTGAAACAAAATGCCGTGCGTCCTGCGTCTACTTCGGTAACGTATGACGTGATTTTAAATTCAACCAGTGTTGATTACTAGATGGATGACGTCAATTACAACAATCACGATTCGCAAAGTGACGTAACAAAGAGTGAGGTGAGTTGGGTTAAATTTCACAAAGAAATTGTTTCGTCGAGAACTAAAGCCTTTTTTATCGCGACCAGAATCAATAGTCAACTAATATCTTTTAAAAATTCCTGAAGAATTTTGAGTGACTTCAACAAAAAATTTTTTGTAAAAGCTACATTACTATTCTTTATTTTCAAATTTAAACAAGCGTCAGAATCTAAAAAAGTAAGAAAAAAATAAACCAACACTTAGTTTGACCCCTAATAAATGGGGCACGCCTTAATTATTAATTATTTTTTGCCCAGCAGTAAAGCAGGGTCGCTTTTTACCCTAAACAGTTGCATCAATATTTTAATTGAAATTTCACAATGTCTTATTATTTCATAAAATAATATTCAAGGAGCGCAAATTGCTGGTAAATTTTTTATTCTCAGCAATATCTTTACGTGCAATACAAGAGTAAATTAATTATTAACTTCAAGCTAACAAGTGTGACTTCTCTGTAAAGATAAACGAAAATTATACGAGATCGCAAAGACTAATGTCAACATTTACGTCTTTTGTTGTTTGAAGTTACCAAAGTCAAAGATTTTTTTGTTGAACTGTGAAACTTTTCCTGATTTTAGACGCCTGAAATTTACTTATCACCAAAAAGAAAACAAAAAAGCCACTTTACTTTTTCTTTGAAACCGAGTGATATGTAATAAAACTGAATAATAATAATAATGATAATAATGACATATAACCGAATTATATAATATAATTAACTAACCCTTTAAAAAAAAGTGGCTTTGTTACATTTTTTTATGTCTGTAATAAACTTACTGTTTACATAGTTGGTTATGATAATATTTTTATTAGCGTGACTTTTGCAAAAAGAAAAGTCAAATAATAGCTCTGCATTTCTCTCATCTCACAATACAAGTAAATTTTTTATTGCCCACAAACTCGAAAAAATTTTGAAAAAACATTTACAGTATAAAACGTTTATAAATGAAATATTCATTCTAATTTTGAAAAATTTTCGCGGTTTATTCTTAAAAAAAAAAAAACTACTTACTCCTAAAAACAATACAAAATATTAAGCATGATAACATAATCGACAACATGGTTTAGTGGTTAAGAGCACTGTGATTGATGGCGAAAATGATCGATATGGTGCGGGTTTAAAACCTAGTGAAGTCATTCTGTTAGGTCTTTTGGAAAGACACTTTTTCGTGCTTAACGGTCTTCGCAAACAACTCTAAATTTCGATCACATCTCTGAATAAAAATTAAAAAATTTCAGCCAGACAGCAATACCTTGGCATCTCCGGAAGCAGTTCGGGGTAATTGCTTGTCCTATGTAATAGGACCTCCGTCGTTTTCCTGCGAGTCACGAGGATAAAAATAAAAATGAAATAAATAATATAGCGATTTAAAAATAATGTACGAGTCTACTGTGGTTTGTAATGTTGCCAATGATGAATTCAGAAATTTATTTCTGTGAAAGAAGTTAAGTTTTCAGTTAATTTGACTTTTCTATTGTTATTTCAGTAAATTATTTTATAATAAAAAAAAGTCTTTTTTTTTCCAAGTCAAGTAAAAACTAAAAAAAGAAAATATTGGGTTTCTCTTGAAAGTATTGTTCGAAAACAGTTTTTTTATTTTAAAAGTCAAGAAAAGACAAAAGATGATATTTAAAGACACCAAAAATCGTTCTAATTGGATTATCAAAAACCTTCTACACATATATAAATCTGAGGTACTCTATAGTTTGCTCAGCCCTTTGAATCCGTTAATAATAGTGCAAAAAACATGCTGTATGTGTTTGTCGTTTTATTTACAGTACTTAAACTCTGGAGATAAATAAAGCAACTTTGTGTCATAGAATGTTTTACTGTACGTATTCCAATACGTTAAAATACCTTATACTTTAGTTGTATTTTTTAGTCAACCGTTCACGTTTTGCAAAGCTTGGTGACAGTTGGTTACTCCATTTCTTTGGCATCTTTAATTATTGCTCTTATACTCTTGTTGATATTCAGGTAAGTGTCAAAAACTTATTTGAAAGTAAATAAAACGTTTTATATTACCCACCTCATTACTCAACAACTTAAACACAAAGGTACTGCTGAAAGCAGTCGTTTTAAACCTTTTATGGATACAACTTATTTATCAAAAAAGATTACCATATTTTACCTCCAATCCAAAATGATTATAAATTTAAATTCCAAATCCAAAACCCAAATAGGTTTGGACTCTGGATCTAATCTACACCTTTACTTTTAACTTAGCAGTTTATGTTGCCATTGTTAAACTTATGATCTTTTTTTCTGAGTAAATTAACAAAAGTAATTGAGGAAGTACCCTGGACTTTAATATTTTTATAATTCTTTCCAATGGTTTTGTGGTCATCATATCATGTATTTTAGAGGCTAAAGAGATTACTTAAATATTTTTTTCGTTGCACATTATGTTAGTTTGCATTTTATTATTTTAGAAGACTTTACTGCACTCGAGTCTTTATTCATATAAATTTGATGATTACGTTTATAATTCGCGGGATCACTTGGTTACTTCACATACCAACATTTCAAGGTACGTTGAACTGTTTAAAATTTATTTTTGTTAAAAATTACTGTATTTTAAATCATCAAAAAAATATTTAGATTTATGACATTCTTTGTCTGATTCAAGAAACTGCTTTCCAAAGCCAATATTTAAAAGATTTTCTTACACAAAATATTTTTCTTAGTTGTTCGATTTGTGTATTACTTTGTTCGTCTTCTACAGCTAGTTAACGCAGTGGTTATTTATAGTTTATGTACAGGGACACCAAAAAATAGTTCTGCGGGAGGGGCAAAATTTAGAAAAAATTGTACTTTTTTGGTTAAAAAGGCGCTATTAACAAACGCAAATTTTAAAACCTCAGGAGAAAATTTTTTCTAAAAAATTTACTTAAAGATCAAACTTTTTTTAATTTTTAAATTGATTTGCAAAATTCAATTACGGTTTTATTTACTTGTCCTGCAAATGCTTTTGTTAAGCAAAAATGACCAATAGCTCAAAAGTTTGAACCTTCTGGTTGCAAGTCTTTTTTTCGTTTTACACTTTGCACTAAAGAAAATTTTTGCATTCAAACATAAGTAAAGACTTTTTGTTTGGTTTTCAATAAGGTTTTTAGTAAACATGTAAAATGTAGGTTGCGTTTGTTGAGACTGCTTTTCAACAAAAAAATGTCTTTTTTCTAAATTTTGCCTCTTATTAAACTACTGTTATTTGGTGTGTGGCTCTTTTAGAAAAAATTTGGTGACCCTTTGTCTAAATCAGGGTTCTTCAACGGGGGCGATTAGGGGCGATTTAAACAATTTGAAAAATTGGGGGGCGATTTCACAATTACAAATATTGTTATAAAACGATAACTAAAAATGGATACGTTGAAAACGTTCTCGCTGATTTCATTATTTCTTTTGTTATTGTTCTTCACTTCTTCAAACAGTTTTGGGTTCTCCTCATGCTCATGTATGCACAATTGCACATGCACACACATGCAATGACGTACACCTATGCAAGTGAAAAAAACGTTATGACCGAACAACGAATGAAATGGTAGTTGACATGAGTTTCCAGATATGCCAAAATTTTTATTTGACTGCGCAGTCAAGCAAGACTTTTTTCATAAGTGATCATAAGTCATAGACTTTACACATCGCTAAACACCAACTGTTACGTGAACTGGCAATTTGATTGGCCTTTCGGAAATCGCTACGACAAATCTTAATTCGTCCTATAAATTTGGCTACGTCACTGTCATGGGATCGCGCGATGGTCACAAGACCGCACGAGGCACACATGACCAAAAATCATGGGACCTCATGTGACTCATCGCTATAAAGGCCAGAATTGAAACCGGTGTCTTACTTTGGTCGCGGCTAGGAGCGACGAGGTAACGCGTGATAAGTAATCCAGAATATGTAAAATAAGTAAAATAATTATTAATTAATAAATTAACGTGTCACATGCGATGAGCAGTTTTTTCTGCTCATCGCATGTGACGTTTCTGTCTTCAGAGAGAGATAGCGATCTATAGCACTTGCTTTCATACAATCTTTTTCAGTAGTCCAGGGAAGGACAGAATTTTTAACAGTAGGCTTTCAAGAAAATGATCGTAATTTCTAAAAATTTAGGATTGTCATTATATTATTTTATGTGCCGCAGGCTACTTTCAGTTTCTTTTTAAGAGTAAATTTTATATGGTAATCGACTAATCGTATTGAAAGAGTAATGGCTTCTAATGCCAAAAAAAAGTGTCGTACATATCTTGTGGATTATATCAGGTTTGGCTTTGTGCCATGCCCATCCAATATTCAACTTCCAATGTGTCTCTTGTGCAAGAAAATTCTTACAAATGAGGCAATGAAACCGTCAAGGCTGAAAGATCACCTAACCAGGCTTCATCCTGATAAAGCAGACAAATCTATTGAATTTTTTCAAGCATTGAAAGAGCGTGAAGCTCAAAGTTCTATAAACAAGGCCTATGCTAAAAATGCTTGCCCAAATGTCAAAGGACTGTTATAACCTCGTACAAGATTGCTTTTTTGATTGCGAAAAAGGGTTTACCATTCAACGTTGGGGAAAGTTTGGTAGCACCTGCTGTGAAAGAAATTATTTCTACTGTAATGGAGAAAGATCCCACACCTGTACTACGAGCTGTTCCACTGAGTGATACCACAGTAACCCGACGAATTAACGAAATGGGTACGAATATTGAAGATCAACTCTGTGAAATCTTACGAAACACTTCTTTCAGCTTACAATTAGACGAAACTACCACATCAGACAATAACGCTTTATTAATGGTTTACGTCCGTTACATAACTGATGGAAATATTATGGAGGAGCTTCTATTTTGCAAGTGTTTGGAAACAGACACTAAAGGTCTAACAATATTTCAGACTTTGTCAGACTACTTGCGAAACAAATCCATCCCCCTTACCAACATAATAGCATGTGCTACTGATGGAGCTCCAGCCATGGTAGGCAGGTATCGCGGGTTTGCTTCATTACTCAAAGAAAAAATACCCAATCTATTTACTGTGCACTGTGTGCTTCACCGTCAGCATTTGGTAGCAAAGCGTCTTTCTCCACGTCTGCAAGAATGTTTGGGAGTTGCTATCAAAGCAGTTAACAAGATAAAAGCCAACGCTAAAAATGACCGATTGTTTCGACAGCTATGCGAGGTAAACAATGAAGAGTTCGAGCATCTCCTTCTCCATACGGAAGTTCGTTGGCTGTCGAAAGGCATATTTCTGGCAAGGTATTGCAAACTTAAAAACAGCGTGGTGGAGTTCCTTGGTGAAGATTCTGACCTTGCCAAAGATGTAATTGCCTGCCATCAAGATAACAGTTATCTAGCTGATTTTTATGAAAAAATTAATACAGCAACGGACAAACTCCAAGGTAAAAAGATTACTTTGGTTCAAAGCAAAACTATAATACGTGGCCTAATCAACAAACTTGAGCTCTACCAGCAAAGTTTGAGCAGAAGAAAGTTCGATCACTTCTCTCGTCTGTCAAAAATGTCTGATAGTGTCACTGACGAACATTTGCTTGTTTACGTTGAACACCTGAAAGCTGTGATAGAAGACATGAAGGTTCGCTTTAAAGATCTGCTTGACCTTGAAGTTTTTCCGTGGCTAGTGGAACCATTCGCCACTAACATCAATGACTGCGATTCCACCATGCAAGAAATGCTGATAGACCTGCAAAGTGACGAAGAAGCGCGCGCAATCTTCAGGGCACATGGATGGGCAGCCTTCTGGATTAAGTGGAAAAACCGATTTCCGCAACTGTGGGAGAAAGTAGAGCTCTTTATTTTGGCCTTTCCAACCACATATATTGCTGAACAAGGATTTAGTGAAGTGCTCTACATGCGAAATAAATATCGCAATAGACTCGACATGAATGCGACTGGGGGAGATTCAATTCGACTGAAGCTGACTAGCTTGATGCCAGCTTTTTCTAATCTTGCCGAGCAACATCAGCCGCAAGGGTCGCATTAGTTTCATGAACTGTTGCATTTTAATAAATTGCCATTGCTTTTATTTGTGTTTTCCTTTTAAAAGCTTCTTAGATATATTTCGGGAAAACTTTCAAATGAAAGTACAGTAATCGTTTTTATGGGGGGCGATTCGGACCAACATTTTTTGAAAAGGGGCGATTTCATAAAAAAGGTTGAAGACCCCTGGTCTAAATCAATATTTCACAAACTTTGTTGGATTTAATTTTTGTCAAGATTATACAGATATAACATTGTGCTTTGTCTTGCAAATTTCAAAAGGCATTATCTGCTCTGTGTGCACTCGAGTTTTAAAAATATCGCAGCAAAAAGGGACGATTGCCCCCCTTTCCCCCACTTTCGGCGCCACTGTATGTGCTTGAATCCAATCGAAATCGATGAAACTTAATTTAACAATATGTCAAAGTTTTCACTTTATAATTTTTTTTAAAGAACTAAAATGCTTGAGTAGGTGATCAATGATGGTGCTTAGACACATATTTACGGCACATTACAACTTTTTAAAAGCCTGCTCATTAAATTAAATTTTTTTATTGTATAAGTTGTCGCCGTTTAAAAGAGTATCTACTCCGGATCAGATACAGACAAGGCGGTTGGCAACCTTTGGTGTAAATAATAATCGCATGCACACTTTTAGTCTCTGACACAGTCGAAGATGGTTTGGGTGATGCGTCAAACTTTCTCGCAATGAAAGTTTTCGGCCTCTACAACGCCAGCAACCTTGACCAGCTGCAAGCTTGGAAAAAAGAATTTTGCGACCCTTTCAATGCACCTCAAGGCTACGTAACTACATTTTTTAAATATTTTTAAAGAAAAAAATTAAATACAGTTAGCCTTGGCGTAAAGGTAAAAAGTGATAACCTTTTTTATTTATTGAGACATACCAGCAATATTCTAAAAATTTTGCATTTCCTAAGCTCCTCTTTCAAATGTGTCTTCAAGTTCTTCTTTCGTAAACATATTGTTCCCTTTAGGTCTGGCGTAGAATGATTTTTCGGGCACTGAGTATATTTGTAACGTGGAGAAGCTCTTTCAGATTAAGTCGCCACATACTTCAGTGTCTAAAACAATTCCCACTAGCGTTACGTTCTTTGCGTGTTTTTTTTATTGTGAAACTCGTAATGGAATTGATTAATTTTGAGGAAACTTAGCATTTTTGTTTTTAGACCGGGTGTCGGCTGTACTACGTCATAAACAACTATGCTGTGACAGCGAGCTATTATTGGCTGCTAATCGAAGGAATCTATCTCAGCTTAATCTTAAGAGCAATGAATCCAACCGATTTGCCCAAATCGACCATGAGGTGGTTTCTTGTTCTGGGCTGGGGTGAGTATTGAGGATTTCAAACCGGCGGACCACTAGCTGGAATAAAGAAAATTGATTTTTCCCCAGAAGTGGTTGCCGCCGTTGAAATAAGACTGAAACTTACGACAACCAATTAGTCAAACAATATGTTTGCAAATTTATTCTTAAAAGCAACTCATAAAAATACTTCAGAGATTTATAATCGCCTAAGACCTAATATCAATCTTTAAATATTGGCCGTAATATGGCATTCAAACCAATTAAATCTAATTTAAATCAATATTGATTTATAAGAATCCCAAGCAAAGCAATGCAAATCATAAAAGTATGAATTTATTTAACGACCCTTGATGGTTTTAGAATAAATAAAAAGTTTGGACCAGGGGTTAGTAGATCACTAAACTTTGAAGCTGGAACAGTAATATTTTTAGAGAAATATAAACATCTACCCGTACTGACATGACTGACGAAGCCGTTGCGCCAAAAATAGTCTTCAAAATCTGTATCGTTTACTGTTGTTTGTGAAATATATCTTTTAAATACATACACATTCATTTTACATCGCACATTTTATTCTTTCATCAAATTTTTTCGGCTTTCTTTTTTGACCATATCGTCGTTGTTTTTTGTATCACCATGGTAGGTAAGCAACATAACTGAATTTTGGAACTGGTTACCCATCTCAATATCACCACAGTAATTTCTCTGGTAGATTGGGATGGAACTTGCAACTTTCTTGTCGCAAGCCATAAGTCGATACATTATTTATATATAATATTAAAATTATACGGTTCACCAACAGTGATGACCTTACACAAAAGGGGGGCACTATTTAGTATTCCAAGGCAAACCACTTTCTAAAAAAAAGATGATTGTCAAAGGAGGAGACACTTTTTAATATATTAAAACAAAGTGATCTCTAAAAAAAGGTTTTCAATTTATGGGGGACTACAGTTAAATGTTCCAAAACAGTAAAATCTCTAAAAAAGTCGTCGTTTTAGGAGGAGTTACTTTCTAGTGTCTCAAAACAAAGTTGTTTCTAAAAAAATTCTTTAATGTAGGAAGGCCACGTTTTAATGTTCCAAAACATTGTGAACTCGATCTTAAGTAAGTTATCGTTTTCTTTGGAAAGGCAATTTTAGTGTATCCAAGCAAAGTTATCCCTAAGAAAAGTTTTTATTTTAGACATGCTACCGAGGTCCCGGTGCTGCTATGAAAAACTAGAGCAATATTTTGTGTAAGGGGGACACTTTTTTATGTATTTTAGGGGGCCGAGTGCGGCCGCTCCGTTCGCACCCTATTAAAGCCATCACTGTTCACCAGTACAGCTTTTAAAGTTGAATAAAATTTTATCATATGTTCTTTTGAAAGTGTTGTATTGTATAATCTATTTCTTTATTATTCATTTAAGATATATTGACCTTTCAAACTCTGAACTTGCAGCACACATAATCATTTTTTTTTACTTTTGCTGATGTCCTACGAACCGGAGGATAAGTATTGTAATTTATTGATTATTCAGGCGCGCTTGTTAGTGTCACGTTAGTATCTATCTACTCGTGTATTCTTCGCTACTCCTTTTCTAACAAGTGTTCATTTCCCACCTGGAAATTTGTCATAGCATAGCTTCGAGAAACACTGCTGCAATATCTGTAATGTTTAAGACGAGTATTAAGCAAAAAAGACGCGTACATGCATATGTAAATTCTAAGATACAGTTACTCTTTATAGTTAATGGAATCCATTTAAATGTTGGAGAAAAATAAATTATTTTGAACAATTTTTACCCAAACTGAAGTCACTGACGTTAACGAAAGGAGTTAAAAGTATTAAAAAGGACATTTGATGCATGAGTGTAAAAACAAGAAAAAACCGGGAATGCAGCTTTCTAATAAAATTTTCATCCCTGACCAGAATTTTTACAGTCGCTTCAGTTCCTTCGATAAAATTCTCTAAAAACTAGTAACGACTTTTATTGAAGTTAAATCTTTTTTTAAATATTTCTTTTAATTTAAAAGCTTTGGCTGGCACCATCTTGTAGGTCAGCCTTCCCATAAAAACCAAAATGTTACGCTTATGATTTAATATTTAATCCGGGCAGTAGACAACCAAAAATTTCCCGGCTAAACTAAAATGAGATGAGTTTATTTGCTTCACTTTCGAAAAACATAGCTGATTGTGCTGTTAGAATTAAAATCGGAAGAAATCCTGGATTTCACCAAAGTCACCATAGCAAAAATTTATTTCTGAATTAAACTTTATTAAAAATTTTTTAATAAATTGCGGTGGTGACTTTTGTGAGATCCAGGAGTTCTTCTATTTTGATTCTAATATGACAATTTCCTGAGTCATGGATTCACTGTTAATGAGTTTTCTGTAACTTCTTAATGAACAATGAATATTCCACCTGATGGTGCTTTGCTGTAACTTTTTTAAAGAATTCTCGACTTTTTTCAACCCATGGACCCCTTTTGCTCCAAAAGTTATTTGGTGAACACCAACAAAAAATTATGCAAGTTTTATTTCGTAGAAACCAATGGGATCACCTATTTTTGGATTATTTTGAAATATGGACTACTTGAATGCACTAAGGCGACAACAAGGCTTACGTCCTCTATTTGAGGTAAAAACCAACAAAAAAAAGTAATTGCATCAATTCGTAAATCAGTAACCCGAAAATACCGTTTGGATTGCTGCAATAACCTTTCTTGTTTTTGATTCATTTTGAGGTCCGAATCTGGTCCAAAAGGAGTGGAATCAAAAAACTTTCGTTGACTGTATTGGGCTGTGGAACAGTGTTTTTTAACCGTGTGAATGGCTAACTTAGGGTGAGCCAGCCGAGAGGAATGAAGAAGGGGTGAATTAGCACATGATGAAAGCTTGCGAGCAATCACAAGTGATCAGACAGAATTCACTTTTTATGACGCAATAGCGCAATGCTTTAGTGCTCAGCGTGCCTCAACGGTTATATGGTATACACGTTTAGTAACAGCGGTTAGCTCATTTTTATTTAACATGTGTTCATTAATGCAAGTTAGTCTATTCGATTTGCACATCGCTCTCTCATAATACGACCAAACTATTTTTCAGTGTTGCCAAATTGGGCGAAAAATTGCAAACGGGGCTAAAGTTTGGCCTACTTTTAATATGTTAAAAAAACAATTTGCTTTTTGCGTTTCAACTTATTTAGTGATTTTACTGGTTTATTTAATTCAAAATGATTTCCTAGAAACTTAGTAAGTAAAATCCCCGCAGTTTGCCCAAGAAATAATTTGTACAAAAATTACTTTTGCTGCTTGCACTGATGCAGATATCCAGAAAGGTTAACTGCTTCTGTTCCAGAGTTAAAAAAAAGCCTAGCCCAAAAGGAAAGTTGGTATCAAGAATATAAAAATGAAAAGAAAAAAATTGGAGTGATGATTACGTAAAACAGAGGTTTTTTCTACCTAAAAGTGAAGAAGCATCAGTAGTATAGAAAAGGAATTTTGGCGGCAGTCCGTTAGAGGGCGCTAGAAAGCAGTGAGGAGGTTTTTTGTACACTGGAGGCGCTAGAAAGGAGTAGGGTTTTTGTCCACTGGAAGCGCTAGAGAGGGGGGGTTTGTCCACTGGAGGTGCCAGAGAGGAGGAGGAGGAGGGTTTTTGTCCACTGGGGGTGCCATAGAGGAGGAGGTGGGTTGAGAAACGTAGTAGTCCTGAGTTTGATTCCCCACCAAGATAATAGAAAGTTTAATCCTTAGAAAATCAATGGTCCTGAGTTTGATTCCCAACCAAGATAATAGAAAGTTTAATCCTTAGAAAAACAGTGGTCCTGAGTTTGATTCCCCACCAAGATAATAGAAAGTTTAATCCTTAGAAAAACAGTGGTCCTGAGTTTGATTCCCCACCAAGATAATAGAAAGTTTAATCCTTAGAAAAACAGTGGTCCTGAGTTTGATTCCCCACCAAGATAATAGAAAGTTTAATCCTTAGAAAATCGATGGTTCTGAGTTTGATTCCCCACCAAGATAACAAAAAGTTTAATCCTTAGAAAAACAGTGGTCCTGAGTTTGATTCCCCACCAAGATAATAGAAAGTTTAATCCTTAGAAAAACAGTGGTCCTGAGTTTGACCCCGAACCAAGATAACAAAAAGTTTAATCCTTAGAAAATCAGTGGTCCTGAGTTTGACCCCCAATCAAGATAACAAAAAGTTTAATCCTTAGAAAATCGATGGTCCTGAGTTTGATTCCCCACCAAGATAATAGAAAGTTTAATCCTAAGAAAATCGATGGTCCTGAGTTTGATCCCCAACCAAGATAATAGAAAGTTTAATCCTTAGAAAAACAGTGGTCCTGAGTTTGATTCCCCACCAAGATAATAGAAAGTTTAATTCTTAGAAAATCGATGGTTCTAAGTTTGTTTGCCAACCGGGCGAGTTTGGGCAAGTCAGTTTTACTGCACGATAAGCAGTTGTTTCGTAGGGAATTCCCTAGGTTTTTACCAGGATTTTTTGTATAGGTTTCTTTGTCTGTTGCAAAACTACGATGCAATCCATAACGGTAGGTATATAAAGCAGAGTTTGTTTGTTTTTCTATTAATCTAAAAAATATGGATCGAGATTGTGTTGATGCTGCAGCAATATCTGATACTCAAAACTCCGAAGCTATCAAAAGAGAAATGGAAAGTGTAGACAACAGAAAACTATTTAAAGAAATCAATGTTTCAACAATTCCCTCGTCGTCGTTGTTCCGAAAAGTTAGTCTTGACATCGGAAGAGGGAAAGCTGTTGAAATCGTCGATGTGTTAATGGGGGATGTCCCTTTTTTTCTGTTCCAATCAAAATCGAACAAAAAAAATTATGTGGTTCTGTTGTTCTGGGCTGCGGATGATGAAGGTTGTCGAATTTTGGAAAAAGTTCAAACTATATCCAAACACAAACTTCAGATCAATTTTAAGATCGAAAGTGTAACAAAAAACCAACGAGAAGTTGCCAGTATCATGAACAAATTTAGATGTTTAAAAAAACAAAATGACGACGTCTGCCGGCTTTCAATTAATGATCGCCACGAACTAGAGTCGATTACCAATTTGTTGAGAGTTATTGATTCGCGTTCTGTGTAATTTCTTTAATTTTTTCTAAACAAGTTTGATTTTTGTTACGTCCTTGTTCAATTTTTCGAAATTTTTCTTTATCAACCATAATTTTATTATACCTTTTTGAAGTTTTAAAAGTTTTTATTTAGGTTTTTAGATATTTCTCTCTGGTTATTAGATATCTATCTTCAAATTTTTCTAAGCAACCTTGTTTTTTTGTATACTTATGCTCAATTTTTCAAAAATTTTTCTTAGTCAACCTTGATTTTTGTTATACCTTTGTTCAATTTTAATAGTTTCTCTTGGTAACCTCGATTTTTAGATATCTATATCATTTTTAATTTTTTCTTGGCAATCTTGATTTGTGTCATACCTTTGTTTAAGTTTTCTTTCTTGTCCACCTTGATTTTTGTTGTACTTATGCTCAATTTTTAAAACTTTTTCTTAATCAACCTTCATTTTAGAAACCTGCATTCGCTTTTTCCCTAAGAAAACTTGACTTTTAGGCAGCTTTATTCAATTTTAATACTTTTTCTCTTGGCAGTTTTGATTTTTGTTATAAACTTTGTTCAATTTAAAAAAAAATTTTTTTCTAATCAACCTTGATTTTTGTTATACCTATGTTTAACTTTTTTCTAGACAAGTAAAGAGCTTCTTATTGGTACAATAAATTTCTAGACAAGCTTGATTTTTTGTTACAACCTTGTTAAATTTTTAAAAAAATTTTTTGGTTTTTATTCATAATCAATTTTAAAGTAATTGTTAAAAGCTTCAAACAAAATTTCTATTGATAGGTTATTCGTGTTCAATAAACAAATGTTTCATAATAAAAATGTCGTCTTTTTTCCATTTTTATTATTTAGTAAAACTGTTTTCTAGATAAATTCTATTTTTGTTACAACTTTGTTCAAATTTAAAACTTTTTCTCCGAACAACCTTGATTATCGTTTTAAGGTTTTTTTTTCAATTTTTTTCAATCAACCTTGATTTTGATATACCTTTGCTTAATTTTTTTCTTGACAACCTTGAATTTTAGTAACTCATCTTCAATTTTTTTTTGTTATACCTAAGTTGGATGTTTTTCGTGACAATCTTGGTTTTTTATTCGTACTCGATTTTAAATTAATTGTCAAAAGTTTTCTTAAAGCGCGCAATAAGCGAGCTCGTCAAAGGTTAAGAAAGTTACAATATGGTAAGATATTATGCAGCTGCTTTCTGGATTTATATAAATTGATGAGACAGAAACCCGTCAAAGTTTTTCCTGTTTGTCATCATACAATAACTAAATCGTGAAGAAAGTTACAATATGGTAAGATATTATGCAGCTGCTTTTTGTTTTACCTATATTTAACTTTTTTCTAGACAAGTAAAGAGCTTCTTAGTGGTACAATAAATTTCTAGACAAGCTTGATTTTTTGTTACAACCTTGTTAAATTTAAAAAAAATTTCTTGTTTTTATTCATAGTCAATTTTAAAGCAATTGTTAAAAGTCTTAAACAAAATTTCTGTTGATAGGTTATTCGTGTTCAATAAACAGATGTTTCATAATAAAAAAGTCGTCTTTTTCCCATTTTTATTATTTTGTAAACCGAATTCAAACATAGTTATTATTTTTATGTTGTATGAATTTAATTTCTAGTGTTAACATTTTAATTGTTTCAAAAATGAATTTAGTTCTAACTACGTTTCGTCTTTTGGTCCTTTTTATAAACTTTTAATAACAAGAAGACTACTGTAACCTTGACAACGTGTGTCAAGGTCTCCTCTTTCACAGAAGCTTGCTGTTCATACCGTATCACGTTTCCTGTTAAAACTATGACGTATTCATGATTGGAGTTTGAAAATCTAGTTACCTTAATTTCCAGTGTAAAAATAAAGTAAGCAAAGAATTTTATAGTTTTTAACAACTGTCTGTAAAAAGAAATTTTATTACAAGCTTGACCCAAAAAACTTTGATTTTAAAACACCGACTTAAACTTAGTTCGATCCCCAATCAAATACAACCTTTTGTACTAAAAAGTTTTACATTTTTTCACGTTTACTAACAAAATTCATCGTAAAGTTGATTATTTTATACATTTTACCAACTGAATTTTTTAAAATTAATATGAAATTTAAAGTCAAAGAAGACCAACGTAAGGAAGACCAATTCCAAGAACAGTCGTTTTTTGAAAATATAATAAGATTTATTCTATCAAGTCCTATCGCAGTTAGTTCTTATGTCTAAATGAAAACAAACCAATCTGAAATTATTTAATTAACTTATTGACTAGCTCGAAATCTAAAAATAAACTTTTGAAAAAGCAGGATTTCTAAAACTTTCGCTTTCAGGATACGGTTTTATTTGGGGTGACGAACACAAATAAAGTAAGAAACCAATAAATTTAGCGCTTTATCTTGAACGTTGCTTACCTCTGAGAAAAAAGTTTGGACAATGATCTTGTAAAAGAAACCACCTAAGGATATTAAAAATTAGACTTTTTAGTTTCATTTTCCGTTTTCTACACCAAGGTTTTAAAGTAATATAGAAAAACTTTTTAACAATTTTCTTAAAAATCGAAAATGTGAAATATCCAATAAAGCGTAAGACTTCTTTCACACTTAATTTTAACTCGATTGCAGTCAGGTGTAACAGCAATGTACATTTTGAAACAAAATTCAACTCGTTTTAATATTTTTAATTCATTCTTCTAACTTTTTATTTAATTCATTCCAACGTAACATTGTTCGATTTTTTAAAAAAGAAATTCTATGCAGAAACTTATTGATTAATTTAAAGAAAAAATTTTGAAATCGTTGAATTAGACACGGGGCGTTGATTAACAACCAATTGCGATCAGTCATCATCCCCAAACTTAACGATAACAAACCGAGTAAAATGATTCAAGTTAAGCTAAATTTTTTATTTTTACTAGCTTAATAAATCTTTGAAACATCAATTTTTAGAAAAAGACGGCTTGACACTAGTTAAACCAAAAATATTTTAGTTTTTCTTTTTCCAAATAAACGTTTTAACCAAAAGTTTCATCAATTGATATTAAAATTGATTAATGAATATAATTTTATACAGTTTCGCACGGAGGTTTTGTGGTCAGGTTCTTAAAATTATCACTATTTAAAAATTTCCTCAAGAGTCTCACATTGTAAAGGTTTTAATATGAAAACTCTAAATTCCTTTTACGTAAAAAAAAAAATTATCTCTTTGAAAGACCGACCTTTCTTCCCAGTGTCTTACATTTTAAAGTTACGGAAACACTAGCTTGCTTAAAAAATCTAAAAAATTTCTCCTAAAAAGTGTACGTTTTTTCCAAGTGTCACAGAAGTTTGTTTGTTTTTGGAACCAAATCCTAAAAAACTCTACTTTATTTTAGGTTTTTGTTATTTTTAACGCATAGCAACAATTCAATCTCAAATTTTTTGTCACAATTGCTTTCTTAATTGCGCAAATGGTGTAATTTTGTCAAACTCTTTGTATAATTGTTACACAAAGATAAATATTCGTCTTTTGCACGGTTCTCATTTTATTTTGTTTTTTCTTTTTCAAAGTGAAAAGAGTCGCATGAAAGCCTTTAACTAAATATCGATTCGTTTGTTTTAAATACTAAGTAACAACACAAACATTTCAAAGTTAACTAACAAAAAGTTGACTAGTCAAGTTTATTAGACTCATTAAAAGATATCGATTTTTGACTTAAAGAATTTTTTCACCTTGTAACTTTAATGTTTTCAATCTACTTTGCTTTAAAAAGGTGTTTAGCATCACAAAATTTCACAAGATTTTCTCAAGTTGAAACCGTCTTGATTGAAAAATAGCAAATTTCGTGTTAAAAATTGTTCGATTTGCAAATCAATATCTGTTTTTAGCAACTGTTTATTCATCATGTGACCTAAAATGCGGTGTATTAAATTAATTTTATGATAAAAATCAGTCAACCTTACAAATTTTAACTAGTTGAAACCGTTTGTGCCTCAAAAAATCAGAAACATACGCTTCAGCATGATTTAATTTTGCATTTTTACAAGCAAGCTTTTCGAAACAAACCTACATTTTACTTTGTTCACGTTTCAATAGCTAAGTTTGTTGTTTCAAAGGTTAGATTAACAATTTTTTTTTATTTTTGAATTTGAAATCACAACTTGTATA
Organism: Diplosoma virens; assembly: GCA_963680785.1. NCBI lineage: Eukaryota > Metazoa > Chordata > Ascidiacea > Aplousobranchia > Didemnidae > Diplosoma > Diplosoma virens. The sequence continues at coordinate 34,408,354 of OY796892.1, forward strand.
TTTTGTTTTATAAACTTACTCTTTTTAAACTATTATGCACGTAACTTGTAGAGCATATCAATTTCTATGTCTTCAATTGGTCTTTAACATTTCTATTTTAAAAATTCTTTAAGTATTGTTGTCGTTAGTTATAAAAAATTATCACAATTTGTTAAAAATTTTCTTTTATCATGATTTATAAGTTTGTTTGATGGTAAAATGTTAGATAAAAGTTACAATTTGAAATATTTTTATAAAAGAATAGCGTTTTTATTGCTTTTCAATGCAAAAGTTCATGCACAAAACTTGAAAATTACACAGATCAAAAAAGTTTTATTTAAACCACAATGTTGTCTATTTTACCAAGTTTTTTGTATCATAACAACAATAAACCTATTTCTCAAGTCCACTGTTGAACTTTGCGTCATAATCACAGTTCTTCTTTATTCTCGTTTTCAACACTATCTTTGTTATTTTTAAGGTGATAACAATTTATTTTCTTGTGTTTTTTGCTTAATATCATCATCACCAACCCATAATTTTACAACTATTTTGCTTATTTTTAACATTTACATGTCTGTTTTAGCTTTTGTTTAAGAAATTGTTTCTAGTTTTAAACGGGTTTTTGTCCAAATTTTTTCGAAACTGTGGTTACTTTTAATGGTGAATTTTTGAAGGTTTTTTCTTGGTAGGTTTAATATCACTGATTTTATTTGAGAATAAGAAATAACCGCTATTAAAATTCGATTGTACTAAACTTGTGAAAATTACAAAATTAGTGTTAAAACAGACCGAAATAAAATAAAATAATTTAATAATGGCAAAAAAAAAAAGGTGCTTTACCAAAAGCGTATTGCTGTGTTTTAAGTCAATTTTATCATCCTTTAAATACGGAACACAAATCTACGTGACAATAGAGGACTTCTCCACGTCCGAAGTGTTTCACTCATGTGCGACCTCGCCAAAGCTTCATTATTTGAAGTTCGAAAAATGCTTGTTTAAAAAGCAACACTACGTTAATTGAACAATATAGTATTAAAGCAGAACAATGCATTTTTAAACACGTAAACTTTTATTCAATCCTGCTATTTTTATAACAATTTTGTTTTAGCAATTTCCCACTTAACAAAAC